>CM071600.1:46193545-46681045 GCA_036435485.1 Saposhnikovia divaricata
AATAAGAAGTGGGAAAGGAGGCATATAAGAAAAGTATATCCATGTATCATCAATGTTAAGATGACTCTTAAAGACCAGACATAAATAGCTCCTCGTAGTTAATATGACTTGTAAAGGAACCCACACTTGCTATGACTTGTTAAAGGAAGGCCAATAACATAAAGTAAGAAAGCTTACCATTAGAAAATTTGTATTCAAAAGTTCTTGTTTCTGCCTCCCAATGTTCCCATCTTTTCATCTATAATAAAGAACCAGAAATCAAAGTAACCAAAATCAATTATTGTACAGAATATGGCCCAAAGGATTCTACACTGAAAATCTTAATTCAATGTATTTGCTTAAGTTGTTAAACATCAACTTCATTAAGATAAGAAACTTAAATTCGTTTCACTTTATCAATAATTCTCTGCAAACCAGACCAAGGAAAAAACGAAACGATTGCGAAAAATTACCTTGGCCATTCCAAGACTGAAAGTAAGGAAAGACGAGATTATATGAAAGAAAGCTACAGAAAAGATCAAAAGCTGGATTTGCTGGACACCATCTCTAGTAATCAAAGACATCTTATCCTGTGTATAAAAAATACAACATTATATGCCAAACAATTTGTTGATAATTCAACTCTATACAGTAATTTTTTCGAATATAGAAGCATACCTGCTCCTCACATTTGCTTGATTCCTCTGTGTGAATTTCATCATGAGAATCACTATTCTTACAAGGAAGAAAATGAAAAGCCATGCTTTTTTGAATACAAATATGTGGAATATGTTCCTCAGTAACAGTAAGAAACAAAGAAATAAACCCCATAAGCATCAGCTCTGCAAAAATTATAAATCATAAGCTCCAAAACAAACAAAGACAAAATCAAAAACGATTAAAAATTAATAATATAATAATAATAATCAATCTAAAATCCCACCTGATTTGATATTGCCAAGAGCTTTAAGAAGTGACCTCCTTCTCTTCTTGTTCAAGTACTGATTAATGCATATAAATTAGTACTCAACTTAACTTGATTTCTACACAAATATAGAAATGCAAATATGTAAGTATAGTGTGTGTAAATACCTTCGCTAAGAGATGAATTGAATGTTCAATAAGAATGGAAACAGCAATCAAGATTAAACAAATAGTAGCCAATGCCCATGTGGGTGTGTGTAAAATAGCTCTCTTTTCTTCTTCCTCTTCTTCTTCTCCCATCTTCTCTCTCTAAAAATATTAAGAACAGCCCTTGATTTCTCTCTCTAGATTTTCTTGAATCAAAAGGGTTTGGAAAATATGTTGACAAAAATTAAAAAAAAAATGGTGGTTGGTGGTTTTAAATATGTAGGATTAGGACAGTTTGATTCAAAGTGTTGTGTCACATAAGATGCCTCAGTTATAATACCACTCAAAGTGGTGTCTGAGGAGGGTAGCTGTACGCAGACCATGCCCCTATACAATAGGGAGGCTGTTTTCGAAGGACCCCGGCCATTACAAATACAGAAATACAAATATATAAAGGAAACCTAATACAAACTAAGAAACTCACGCACACGTAGGAGTCGAACCCCTGACCTCCTTCAAAGGGGAGGCGGTTTCCGAAGGACCCCCGACCATTACAAATACAGAAATACAAATACATAAAGGAAACCTAATACAAACTAAGAAACTCACGCACACGCAGGAGTCGAACCCCTGACCTCCTTCAAAGGAGACCAGTGGCTCAACCACTGCACCATTGTTGGCTTGTGTCACATATGATATGAATACTATACTTGCTAAGTATTTGTGGGACCATGTTATTCAGTGTTGGATGGCGGACTTTTAATGTAGGGTCGACTCTTGTTTGTACTATTATTTGTGCAGGTAAAATTATTTGTACGTAACGTGAGATTAATCTATAAAAAGACATTTGTGATTTGTGCATCATTTTTGTAATTTTTTAAAATATAGGAAAATAGGAATTTTCGCTTAAAATTTGTTATCTGAAACCGCACATATTCGCAATTAAGCTTTTACATGCCCTGCTTTCCAGCGGACCAACTTTATAATTTGGTTTATAAAAATCTTGTTTGAACAATTTGGTCGTATTGCTCGAACTCGATTTTCAAGTAAAACATAAAAATCGTAATTATTTGAACAATTTGGTTGTATTCCTCGAACTAGATTTTCAAGCAAGACATAACCCGATTATGCGGAAATAATTATAGTATATAACTAAAGTTTGGGTTTTTCAGAATGTTATTGGATTTTTTATTGACGAAAGTATGTAAGAAATTGTTTTATGGTAAACAGTACTTGAAAATCTTGATTATAAAAATGTCATTTCGAGTGCTGATGATAGTTACTTTACACGTATAAAAGAAAAATGTTAGAGCTCCCAAAATATGTCCCAAAATTGTTCCCAAATTCTTGCATAATTGGTAACTTTTTTAAAATAATATGGGACCCCGCGTACATAAATATGCGTTCACGAATTAAAACCAACCAGGACACGTCATTTGATAAAAAATTTTGGAAATATTTTTGGGATACCTAGCATTCCTCAGTACAAGATGAGGACTGAGGAGTGAATTGCGGTTATTGTAATCTGAAAATCAAAGTTTGATTTCGTTTTGGATTGGAAAGGAAAGGGTCCGAGGATATTGACAATAGGCATCCAGAAGTGCAACAACAACTACACTATTCCATTTCAGTCCACTTTAGACTTTTGTTCTTCTTCTAATCTTCTTCCTGCAATGTGTGGGTTCCGGTCGGTGGCATCAGTGATATATTATTATTTTCTACTTTCTCTCAAATAACTTTTCAACATTCTTACCGAGTCTCGGAAAGATTGGGAGTAAACTAGGAATCAGTAATTTTCAGATGTCTTTTGCTCTACCGATGTTGTCCTATTTTATAAAACATGATAGCCCGTCCAAAGCACGAGCCGTATTATAATTCATAGAATTTTCTTGTATTACTCTACTTTATGTATTTCGATCTATTTAAAATGTTATAGTTTCAAAATATTATTAGATTCTGAACCGCGAAAGTTATATTTTCAGTTATGTTTGGTCAGTGTAAGAAGAATGACCGACTGAAAGCTATAAGTAAGAGTTAATTAAATGTCAAGTATTACCACAATAATCTGGTTGTATTGAAATACATGAGAAAATAGCTGGCTTATTTATTTTGGGTGGATGAAGAATTAAATATTATTATTTCTAATTTAATATTGTAAGAAATAATGTAATGTGACGAAAAAATAAAAGTAATAGAGTCATATAGTTCTGCTAATAAAATCTCGGCGCATATTTCCAATTTTGGATTTCAACGCACATTTCCAATTTTGGATCCTTTTCTCCGACCAATTTCGGAGAACAAGGAGAATAACAAATTTATTCTAATAGTTGTGCACGTTCAAAATAAATATGTGATGTGTGCTTTTCTAAGATCATGGTATTTGACCATCTCAGATGTATCCTTTCAATAGCAAATTGACCATAACAAAATCTTTTATTCAAATACATTGTACTATATATCTATTCTCAGAAGTGAACTTTTAAAACTCCAAGGTAATATCTCAAATTTCAAGACAATCCATATTTAGACATGTACAAATTCAACAAAATAAACGAGTAACTAAAATTAAAGTGTCATAACTCATAACGGGTTTTTAAAATGAGATGTGTTAATGTATGCACCGAATGAAATATGTTGTAAAAGTTCATATGTACTAAAATTCAATCTATGAAAATAAGATAGACATAACTACGATAATGAAGCATCCCGAATATCATTTTAATTTGAGGTATCAATAAAATGATAGTCGAAAAATAAAAAAAAATACACATACCACATCCGTGATCATAAGACATTGTATATATTAGCAATTTTCGAGTTTATTAGTCTCACACCGGGTTGAAACTCGCATTGGAGTTTAAAATTCAAGTGAAATTGCTATATTACTATCTTATATAAGGTTGTAAAACTCATTTTGTATGAAGTTAATAACATTAGTGTAACGCCCCCAAATTCCTTACAGGAATCCAGGTCGTCACAACTCTTGCGGAATACTCGAACACCTGCTCATAATATAATCTACAACAATATTCTTAACAACTCCATCTTTTATTCCACAGGTTATAGTCTTAGAACAAGCACTCGAAATACAAAAGTTATTACAATACAACCTCATCTCCCAGAATCTCTGCAATATTATTACAACATACAAAACACTCAACAATAAAGCATTAAACAAATTTATTCCATCTTGTACTCTCCATTGATATTATAAGGCTAATGGGTTGAAATTAATAGCCCTTCTCTTTCCCTTTGCCACGATTCACCATGCCAGAGTCGTCTTTAGATGCCGCTGATCAATAATATTTAAATAGCAAGAATGAGCCAAAGAATGCCCAGCAAGTATATATAGATATCATATAATACACAACAACTCACTCAAAATATGATTTTACTACTCTATAAGAGTTAATAAATATAAATACCTTTGAAAGAGACCAACTCAGAAATCTTATAAATCTCGAAATACTACTCCAATAAATCTCAATAACTTCTCAAAATACTACTCGAAAATAAATCAATAACTTCTCAAAACTACTCCATTGATAATATAATATAGCAACTGCTCAGATCAACACCCTAGTTAATAGAACCACAAAGGCATCTATTAACTGATAGGATGTCAATTGGATTTCTGCTCAGAACGCCTACTCAAGTAATGGATGATCAATCCATTATCACTACTCGTTTTCTATCGATAGAAGGATGTGCCGAAGTTTCGATCACACCCTAAATACTACTCAGTTGGGCCGGTGCGTTACTCCGGTCACTTTTGCCTTAATAAGTAATGAACAATAGACACCAATAATATAGTTTCCCTCTCGAATGAGTAGAGGAAAAATATTATGAAAAACTGTTCTGATTATGGAGTCGAAATGAGGTGACCCATATCAGTATACATAACTTACTTTATATATATCCCCACTTTTAAATATAAACTCGAATGAAGTATCTCAATAAACGTACCAACAATATGGAACAACACATGAAATAAGTTTGAACACCTCATGATATAATATGTCTGGATAACAGCTCAACAATAATATGTATGTAAATTGCATGAATAAAAATCTGGTATAAATTACTCGAAAGAATACTTGATTTTGATAATCGAAAACTTAATCAACATAATTATGAATTTTTAAAATAGAAATACTCCGAACAATGGAGTACGAATTAGTAAACTTGCCTGTGCTCTGCGGTACGATAATTCACCTGGCTCCACGTCTCTGGTTCTCTATAATCAAATAAAACTCACTCAATAAATAATCCTCAAACAGTTATCTTCCTCCCCGATAAAGAAACATATTTAACCAATTAATCCTCGAGGCAACATTAATCCTTAATTAAATAAATAAACCCTCAAAACAATAATAAATCCTCAAATTAAATAAATAAATAAATCCTTAAGACAATAATTAATCCTCAATTTAAATAAATAAATCCTCAAGATAATAATAAATCCTTAAATTAAATAAATAAATACTCAAACAACAATTAATCCAACTTACTCAATTAAAAAAAAATCATAATAATTATTCCATTTTAATACCCTCATCATTTAAATACCTCTTTTATCAATGAAATAATATACCTCTAAATTATGACCAAATAATCACTAATTATTTCTATTTACTTATTCATTTCTCACAATTTAAATACTAAACTAATTTTAACTAACCAATTAAATCCCTTTTTATTATTTTATTCTCAGTTAATCCTCTTTTTATTAATAAATCAAAAAATCCCTAAATTATGCTAAATAATCCCAGAATATTCCTAATTAATAACTCTAAATTAATAAATTAAACCCTTTTTTTTTATTATCCCAATCATAAATCTCTAATTTAATACATATTAATCTCACAACAAAATTATTCAATTATACCATTTTTATTCACATTAAATCCATAATTACTACTAAATAACTAAATAAATCAATTATACCATTTTTAGTAAATTATTTATTACTAACCAAATAAAATTCCAATTTTAACGAACCAGTTGAAGCCCCTTTTATTTATTTATATAATTCCCGAATAAACATTCGGTCACTAATTTTATCAATACGCTATTATTATATTAATATATTTACAACCGTGACAACAACCACGACGGCGCGTGGGGCCCACTCGCCACCACCGCCGTCCGTCTGTCCTGATCTCTCTCAATCTCTCTCTGCAAGTCTCTCTCTCAGTCTCACCCTAGCAATCTCTCTGTCTCTCTCCCGCCCTAAATCTCTCCTGCCTCCCTCAATCTCACTTCTCCGTCCTCATCTCTCCCTCCTCCGTTCTCTCTCTCGTATCCCCTCTCTCTCTTTAAATCTCTCCGACCACTCCCCTCTCTTTTCTCCTTCAATTCCTCTGCATCTCTCCACCCATCACCCTCTTTTCCCCCTTCGTCTCATCCCTCTCCCCGACTCAATCTCTATGTACTCTCCCTCGCCCCTCACAGTCTCTCAATCTCCCTCAACCAATCTCTCCCAAACCCCCCTTCTCTCATCTCTACCTCCGCGAATTCCCCCCCTCCTTCGTAACTCTCTCTCGTCTCTCACCCCGTCGCTCCCTTCTCCGACAACATCCCTCAACAGCCTCATCATCTCTCCGATCAACTCCAACCACAAAACCATCAACAATACTCATTACAATTATTCAAACCCAATCACCACTTAACCATCACACACAACAACAACTTAAACAAGTAATCATCGAACACAAAATTAAACCAAAGCTAAAAAAAGAAAAGAGAGAAAATAATACTTGAAATCCTACCCCTGTGATTACTCTGTTTTGTATACAAATGTTCTGTGTTTTTGTTTTCTCTTTGTAACTCTCTGATTAGCCACTCTCTGTTTTAGTATACACATATAAGGTCCGGTTTGTTTTTGTTTACATAAATTAAAAAGAACAAAAAGTCAAAAACATGGGGCTAAGGAAATGAGTAAATCATGGAATGTGTTTTGTGTTTATTTCAAAACTGACGATCTGTTTCAATTAATAACAAAACTAGTTTTTATTATAAAATTAAAAAGTAGTTTAAAATGGGGGACAAAATAAAGTGGACTTATTTAGTGCTTACATTAATAAATTAAAAAGAAATAAATGTGGGAGACAAAAATTAATGCAGGAAATTTAAAAATAAAAATAATGATTATGCTTATATTTACTGAAATTATTGGTGAAAAGATATCGTTTTTCCCCGTCTAATTAAAACGAAGTTCTAATTTCGTTTCTTAAAATAAATACGACTCAAAATTTAAAAAATACTATTTTTCTCAAAATTTTAATAAATACTAATATTTAAAGACAATTCGAATATATAAATTTTAAAAATTTATAAAACGTACTAATCAGAAATATATACTAGTGAATCGTTTCTAAAATATTTTTTTTAAAAAAAAATCGAGTAAATTCGAAAAATTTATTCGAAAAAAATTTACGGATATTACAATTAGCATATTACGAAAATGTTGCAAAAATAAAGTGCGATGGACAATAGATATCAAAACCATATTGACATTTTTTTACCAAATCCAAATCACATATGTAAATTATTTCTTATTTTTAATATTTTAATCTATTTTGTAATCGATCTATAAATTACCCGATGATAATAGGATTAACCGATATAGTGCAAATATACTTAAAATAAAATATTATACTGATATCGAGTATAAATATGTTTTACACCTTATTTATCATTTTTTGTATTCTGGCCATTCGACTAATATAGACATAATTGTTAAAAGAGAGAAATATTCTAATAAATTTTTAAATATCTATTTTCACTTTCACCCGTTTACCTACTTGAGATAACTGCTACTAATTTTCCTTCACCTACCGCCTCACTTTGATTTTTTTTTTTTTTACCAATTTTCGGCCACCTCGGTACCTTTCATACATAAAATAAAATATTATAATGATACTGAGTAAAAATATGTTATACACTTCATTCATCAATGTAACAATTTAATAATAAACATAATCTGGCCATTTGACTAATATATACATATAATTGTTAAAAAAGAGAAATATTATAATAAAGTTTTATAGATCTATTTTCACTTCCGCCCGTTTACCTACTTGACATAGACGTCTACTTATTTTTCGTCACCTACCTCCTCACTTTGATTTTTTTTTGACCAATTTTCAGCCACTCGGTACCTTTCTTAATTCTGACTTCGACGACATCATATTTGTCAATTTATATTTTCCCTCCCCGACTACCATTTTTTACTGTTATATGTGAAAATATTTTAATGATTTTATCCCTAATAAATCATAAAAATAAACGTGAGCATAAATTTATGAGTATATGAATGGCATAAATTATTAAAATTAGTAAAAATTACTATCTTATATATGGTTGCAAAACTCATTTTGTATGAAGTTAATAACATTAGTATATTACGAAAATGCTGCAAAAATAAAGTGCGAGGGACAATAGATATCAAAACCATATTAACATTTTTTTGCCAAATCCAAATCCCATATGTAAATTATTTCTTATTTTTAATATTTTAATCTATTTTGTTAATCAATCTATAAATTACCCGATGATAATAGGATTAACCGATATAGTGCAAATATACTTAAAATAAATTATTATACTGATATCGAGTATAAATATGTTTTACACCATATTTATCCTTTTTTGTATTCTGGCCATTCGACTAATATAGACATAATTGTTAAAAGAGAGAAATATTATAATAAATTTTTATATATCTATTTTCACTTCTGCCCGTTTACCTACTTGAGATAACTTCTACTAATTTTTCCTCAATTCGATTTTTTTTTACCAATTTTCGGCCACCTCAGTACCTTTCATACATAAAATAAAATATTATAATGATACCGAGTAAAAATATGTTATACACTTCATTCATCAATGCAACAATTTAATAATAAATATAATCTGGCCATTTGACTAATATATAGATATAATTTTTAAAAAAGAGAAATATTATAATAAAATATTATAGATCTATTTTCACTTCCGCCCGTTTACCTACTTGACACAGATGTCTCTTATTTTCCGTCACCTACCTCCTCACTTTGCCTTTTTTTTTGACCAATTTTCAGCCACTCAGTACCTTTTTTAAATCTGACTTCGACGACATCATATTTGTCAATTTATATTTTCCCTCCCCGACTACCATTTTTTACTATTATATATGCAAATATTTTAATGATTTTATCCCTAATAAATCATAAAAATAAACGTGAACATAAATTTATGAGTATATGAATGACATAGTTTTAATTATCAAAATTCAAATTATTAAAATTAATACAAATTATGTGGGTAATTTTATCTTGAATAAATAATAAAATAAATATTGCTAATAGGTGAGTTATTTGAGAAGGTAGTGAATGAGTTTAAAAAGTTGCACAAAAAAATGATTTGGTTTAGTGGTTGAACATTTGAACACAAAGTTACAAGTGTTGGAAGGTCATGGGTTCAATTCTTTCCAACTTCAAAATTTTTAACATTCATTTAAATTTAAGAACAAATTAGTAATTTACTAAATAGGCACAAAACCCAAAACCCATATTGGCCTATAAAGGATGACAGTGCATAAAATGGTGTTTTATTTATTAAATTGCGATCCTGTAAATTTCCTTTCAGTTAACAGTTACTCATATAGATAGGAGTAACTAGCAAATTTTGTAAATTTGACAAATTATTCATACAAAACTAAAAGTAACAATCTGGACAAACCAGTGACATTAACATATGAAGTCTGCATTTTTTTAAATATAGTGCCACTCATATGGCTATTACAAGACCGCAAGACTGCCTAAGATGCAAATCTAGCACCTCCACCATAAAGAGCAAGTGCCATCATCCAGATAATCATCTAGACTAAAATATTTGATGCCGGTCTAAATTAATATATAAGAATTACAAATTCAGAAACTGCTTATCCGAGATAAAGAGAAATTGGCAGAAAACCACAGGGAGAACATTTGAAATTGATAAGAGTACAAAATTTGGGTTGGAAACAAAAATTCTGCACAAACATAGTTCACTACTTCGGAACATTCCGTCAGTTGAGCGTCTTCGGGCGTCGATTGATACGTTTCAAAATCGAGAGATCTTTCTAGAGTACTCTTGTTGGGAGTTCCTACTGATGTGAGGAGCTGTCAGCGATTTTAAAAAAGCAATAATAATGTTTATTCAGCAAAAAAGAAAGAGAAATGAACTAAAATCAAGATCTGTATAAATAGTATCCGTTTACAGAAACTTATTAGATAGTTAAGTTACCCAACGTCGACTAGACTAGTATCCGCATTACCCCCCCCCCCCCCAATTACCCCTCATTTCTAATCCTTTTCTTGCATATCATTTCGACAGAACATTACCCCTCATTTCTAATCCTATTCTTGCATATCATTCGACAGAATCTAGCAATTATATGGGCGGGCGGGCGGGCGGGCGGAGAGAGGGAGAGAGAGAGAGAGAGAGAGAGAGAGAGAGAGAGAGAGAGAGAGAGAGAGAGAGAGAGAGAGCATAAAAAATACAGTAGTATTTTTCATTATATGGCAAAATTAGTATCCCTTAAATGGTGTCAACCATTGTAGATATCTAAGACTCCTCTCACTTTAAGGATACAGATCATAACGCCACAACAGACCCTCAAAGAGGTAAAATGCAAACTCAGGCAAGAGCACAACCCCTGCCCCTCCAACACAACTGCCAACTGGGGACAGGGGACAGGGGACTTAAACATAGTACTTCTAAACATGAGCTATAATGCCATGTTAACTGACTATTTCTCTCAAAACTTTGATACATAGATCTTACATATATTACTGTTACTCTTAATTTGGACCCCAAAATTTGACAGGACAAGTGCACTTGCAGCAGTAATATTACAGGCATACACCACCGTAAGCAAGGATTGCATTTGTCTAATAATCAATTTTTTACCATGAAATTGCAGTACATGCTATGTACTACGACGCACTTCGGTAAAAATTTAAACAGTTTGGATGAAATATATTTGCATAGGAATATGTCTCTCAACTCTCAAGAGATTGCATCTACATACATCTTACCCTCTACCTCCACAGGCACAAGGACTGATATGTTTGGTCTGGTTTACCATAATCACTATAGCAAAAACTCCTATACAGCAGTTGACATCTAACGGATTTGAGGATTTGCACTATTATGAACAACACACGCAAGGGACCCTTTCTATGAATCAGATCCTCGACAAAGCATATCAGTAGTCCTGTTATTTATAAATTATCAGAGAAGAACTTCCTATATTTAAACACATTGTTATAACGAAAGTAAAAAAGATTATATGCAGAAGAGAAATAATTTTATAGATCTGAAAGGATAAACAGATTACAGAGGTTTTTCAGATGTTCAGATGTTTTTCCAATCCCTACATGCATATCTATTTATAGACACAATTCTAAGGGTTAGGTGTGGTAGGTGGGGGTAGGTGGTGCCGCCGGAGGAACAGTGGTCAAGTCATGGTAGGTGGGGTTAGGTGGTGCCGCCGGAGGAACAGTGGTGCCGCCGGAGGAACAGTGGTCAAGTCATTTTAACAAATCTCCACCTTGATTTGAATCCTCATAAATAACAGATAACTGATGTACCAAACGCATCATAATAATGCCAGATGTACCAGATAACAGATCTCCACCTTGACTTGAATCCTCTCACAAAAACAGATAACAGATGTACCAGACGCATCATAATAATGCCAGATGTACCAGATAAAAAAAACTCTTCCAGATGTACCAGATGCATCATAATAATGCCAGATGTACCAGATAAAACTCTTCTGCCTCAGATTTTGCCCTCAAAAGAGCAGTCAACAACTCCGAACATTTAGCAAGTTCAAACAATGTTGAAACTTGCTATGTGGAACCGGCTTGGTGAGCATAGCAGTACCCACTTTTCTCACCTTAATTCTCGTCTCACTTCTTAGAAAATGATATGTGCTTAGTCCGCTCATGATGAACTTGATCCTTGGCTAAACAGATTACACTGAGACTGTCACAAAATACCGTAGCCTGATCATGATGTAGACCCAGATCGCTGACCAATCCTTTCAACCAGATTCCTTCTTTTGCGGCTTCTGTCAATGCCATGTACTCTGCTTCTGTAGTAGACAAAGTCACTGTAGATTGCAAAGTAGCTTTCCAACTGACAATCGAACCACCCAGAGTGAAAGTATAACCAGTCATAGATCTTCTACTGTCAACATCTCCAGCATAATCGGAGTCTGAAAACCCTATCACCAAACACTCAGTATCACCTCCATAAATGAGACCAACATCAGACGTACCTTTTAAGTACCGAAATACCCTCTTCACAGCTTGCCAGTGCTCCTTGCCTGGATCACCCATGAACCTACTAACAACACTGACAGACTGTGCAAGATCGGGTCTAGTGCAGACCATTGCATACATCAAGCTTCCTACTGCACTAGCATAGGGAACTCGAGACATGTACTCTTTTTCCTCAGCGGACTTAGGTGCAAAAGTGACAGACAGATGTGCATTTGCAGCACTAGGAGTATCTATGGGCTTTGCTGTAGACATGCCAAACCTTGACAAAATCTTCTGAATGTATCCCTTCTGTGACAGGAAGAGCTTCCTTTTGCTTCTATCCCTATAAATCTCCATTCCAAGAATTTTCCGAGCCGCACCCAAATCTTTCATTTCAAACTCAGCACTGAGGAGACCTTTCAACTTCTGAATATCAGACTTGTTCTCTGCAGCTATCAACATATCATCTACATACAGGACCAGATAAATGGAAGAACCATTTGCTGTCTTACTGTGATAAACACAGCAATCATACGGACTCCTGGTGTAGCCAATACCTATCATATAGTTGTCAAATTTCTTGTACCACTGCCTCGGAGACTGCTTTAGCCCATACAAGGACTTCAATAACTTGCACACAAGGTCTTCTTTGCCGGGAACCTGAAAACCATCTGGCTGAGTCATGTACATCTCTTCATCCAGCTCTCCATGTAGAAAAGCTGTCTTCACGTCGAGTTGTTCAAGCTCCAGATTCTGATGTGCAACTATTGTTAGTAGCACCCGGATGGAAGTGTGTCTGACCACTGGTGAAAAAATCTCATTGTAATCTACTCCCTCTTTCTGAGTGAACCCTCGAGCTACTAATCGAGCTTTATATTTGATACCCTCAACCGATGTTTCTCCTTCCTTCTTCTTGTAGACCCATTTACAAGTAACAATCTTTCTGTCTCGAGGCCGCTTGACTAATTTCCAAGTCTTATTCTTCTGAAGTGACTCCATTTCATCTCCCATCGCAGCAAACCATTTTATAGATTCAGTACATGTCACCGCTTCTTTGTAAGTGGATGGCTCATCAGAGCTAGGATCCACTTCTTCAGCTACCTGTAGTGCATATGCCACCATATCTTTAAAACCATATTTCTTTGGAGGTACTCCATACTTAGCTCTCCTCGATCGATCAAGAACCAAACTATGCTGATTTACTACTGGTACTGATGATTCTGATTCTGACTGTGGTTGTTGAACTTCTTGTTGTGGTTCACTCTCATCTTGAGTGACTTCCTGCTCCACCTGTTTCTCAACACCACCACTTTCTGAAACAATCGTAGACTTCACCGTAGGGTTAAACATAGAATTTTCATCAAAGACTACATTTCTACTCAGTATAACCCTATTTTCAGATGGAGACCAGATTCTATAACCTTTAACCCCATCCCCATAGCCAACAAATACTCCCTTTTTAGCTCGTGGCTCCAATTTACCCTCATTTACATGATAATAAACAGTACACCCAAAAACTCTTAAATTGGAGTAATCAGCAGGCTTACCAGACCATTTCTCAACAGGAGTTTTGAGATGGATACCTGTGTGAGGTCCACGATTAATCAAATAACACGCTGTACTAACCGCCTCTGCCCAGAATCTTCTAGTTAGTCCAGCGTTAGAGAGCATACACCTAGCTCTCTCAAAAAGTGTCTGATTCATACGCTCTGCTACACCATTCTGCTGTGGTGTATCCCTGACTGTATGATGCCTAGCAATCCCCTCATTCTTGCAGAAATCTGCAAACTCGGACGAGCAAAATTCCAGGCCATTATCTGTTCGCAGCCTCTTAATCTTCTTCCCTGTTTGATTCTCCACCAGCACCTTCCACTGCTTGAAAACCTTGAAGGCTTCACTTTTGTGCTTTATGATGAACAACCAAGTCATTCTTGAGAAATCATCGATCATTGACACAAAATATCTGTGACCCCCTAAAGACTCCACCCGGGAAGGTCCCCAACAATCAGAATGGATGTAATCCAGTGTGCCTTTTGTTCTGTGTGTTACTTTAGGAAACTTGCTCCGACGTAACTTTCCAAAAACACAATGTTCACAGAACTCAAGACCCGTGACCTTATGACCACAAAGAAGATCAGCTTTTGATAGAATTTGCATCCCCCTAACTCATATGACCGAGCCTCATGTGCCACAAACTCGTCATGTTTTCTTTTTCAATTTCCGAAGACGCAACAGCAACAGAACCTGTTAACGTAGAACCTTGAAGAAGATACAAGGTAATACGTTTAACACCTTTTAGAACCACATCAGAGCCCTTGCAGACATGTAAAACTCCACCTTCACCTTTAAAACTGAAACCCTTGCTGTCTAACATACTCAAAGATATCAGATTCTTTGTCATAAGTGGAACATGCCTAACATCATTCAATGTGCAGAATTTACCATCATGTGTCCGAATTTTAATCGAGCCTATTCCAACCGTCTCACAAGCAAAACCGTTAGCCATAGAAATCTTGCCACCGTCTACTCGCTCGTAGGTTGTAAACCACTCCCTGCGCGGACATATATGATAAGACACTCCAGAATCAAGAATCCACACATCAGAGTGATGTGTGTCCTTGACAGCAACTAGAGCAATATCTTCTTCGGAATTAGCATCAGCTACAGCAGCAGTTCCTGCAGCAGCATCATGTTGCTTCTTTTTCTTGGGACAGTCGGATTTCCAGTGTCCCTTCTCTTTACAGTAATTGCAGACATCATTAGCTCTCGAACCCTTAGAAGCTGGTTTCTTGGATTTATACTTCCCCGACTTTCCATGTCCGGTACTCCCGCTAGCTGCCAACCCAGCAGCATGATTATCTGCACCTGTACCAGCCGCCTTATGGCGCATCTCTCTAGAATGAAGAGCAGATCTAACCTCCTCTAGAGAAATAGTATCTTTACCAACAATAAACGATTGCACAAAGTTCTCATACGATAATGGTAAAGAAACTAACAGAATCAAAGCAGCATCCTCATCTTCAACTTTAACATCAATATTACGCAATTCTAATAAAATTGTGTTTAATTGATCTAAGTGATCTTGAAGAGGCATACCTTCCTGCATTCGCAGACTGAACAGACGTTGCTTGAGAAGCAACTTATTTGTTACAGACTTTGTCATGTAGAGACTTTCAAGCTTTAACCATAAACCAGACGCGGTATCCTCCTCCGCAACTTCAGTAATAATATCATCTGCAAGACACAACAGAATTGTTGAATGTGCCTTTTCTTCCAGAATGGCCATCTCAGCACTTGTAGAAGCAGTCGTTTTTGTGTTCAACGGCGCCCAGAGCCCCTGTTGTTTTAACAGGGCACGCATCTTGATTTGCCACAAATTGAAACTATTTCTCCCAGTAAATTTGTCGACCTTAACATTAATACCACCAGACATCTTTCTCCCAGAAATGTATACGTGAACAGTGCCGGTGAACAGTACCCGTGAACATTACCGTGAACAGTGTCGGTGAACAGTACCGGATGAACAGTGTCGTATGGACAGTGCCGTATGAACAGTGTCGTCTTCTCCGATGATGAACAGTGTCGTCTCCTCCGGCGGTGAACAGTAACTCCGCCTGAACAGTGTCGTCTTCTCCGGCGATGAACAGTAACTCCGGTGAGCTTAAAAAATTCCGACGAAAAATTTTATAGCAGTTTCAACCAAAGCTCTGATACCAATTTGTTATAACGGAAGCAAGAAAGATTATATGCAGAAGAGAAATAATTTTATAAATCTGAGAGGATAAACAGATTACAGAGGTTTTTCAGATGTTCAGATGTTTTTACAATCCCTACATGCATATCTATTTATAGACACAATTCTAAGGGTTAGGTGTGGTAGGTGGGGGTCGGTGGTGCCGCCGGAGGAATAGTGATGCCGCCGGAGGAACAGTGGTCAAGTCATGGTAGGTGGGGTTAGGTGGTGCCGCCGGAGGAACAGTGGTGCCATCGGAGGAACAGTGGTCAAGTCATTTTAACACACATTATAGGATAACAAAATAAGCAAATTACCATAGAAATGTTATACAAAACCAAGTAACTCTACCAACGAAAGAAAATTACCGAGGAATATTTCATTCAACGTTATAGTTAGTTTAAAACGCAAGGTATTTATAGTTATTTGTCAAACCTAAGATAGATTGTAGATTGTGATACCAGGCATCATCTTTGAAGCACCAGCCATTGCAACTTTTACATCTCTAGATTCTAATGATGCTATTACAAAAAGCAGGAAATATCTTCTGTAGAAATATGTGGACAAAAATTATAAACAGACTATTTGGCTTGCAATATTTGAATACGCAAATTCTGCCAATTTATCATCACGAAGGCATCCATGATAACTGAAAGCATAGGTAATAGAAAGAATTAAGAGTAATAACAATTTACTTCAAGTACAAGCACCAGGCATCCTTGTTATACGAAAGACAAGGAACATTTTCACTATCTACGGACGAACCTTTTAGTCTTAAGATATGAGTTCCGACAGAAATCAGGTATCTACAGGTTGACTCCAAGCTTTTGCTACATTGCGATATCAAGAAGCACATCCCTTACAGTATAGATGCCACTTGCTTTGGTATAGCTTCCCCCAACAATCTTGGTAATTGATGAGGGATTCGAATTGAACTGCTCCTCACCCCGAAGTTGACGAGGGGGATTCTGAAAATAAGGTGGCTGAATCCAATTAGGATTGCACTCTTTAGGAATGTTGGGACTACTCTCAAACAAGGGAAATCCAAAGAGTCTGCAACTATTTTTGCATGTTGAAAGCAAATTTGAACTGCTCTTATTTGATGATTGAGTTTCAAGGGGAAGATTAACCAAACCGACTTGTTTCTGTACATTGGGAAGCCCAAAAGAAGCAAGGCCTTGTTGAGATCCTGTCCCAAATTTATTATGCGCACAAGAGGACGGTGTGAGCCTTTCTTGAAGTCTTCCAGAATTATCAAAGGAACCATGGTTGTTAGTGTCCAGATTGTCCTGACTATTAACACTAGATATTGCACCAAATTTAGAGCCTGAAATGCTTGATTGATGGGGCACTGGAACAGAAGGAAAAGACATTTTGACTAACTGTGTTGGGGGGCGCACACAAGTGCTGTATCCTAGCATAACAGAAGGCCACCCTGCTCCATTGCTTATAGCTCGAATACCTTCCATACATCCAGGATCACCATTTTTCAGGTTAAAATTCAAACTTCTTCCATATGGACGCTTCGAAAATGTTTCTTGACCTTGCAAGACCTCATTGAGTCGTGAAGATTCACCAAAGTCAACCCCATCATAAGAAATTTCAGAATTTCTTAAGTGGAACCTTGCACCATTACAAATTGCAGAGTCCCAGCCCATCGAACCAGTAAAGCAGCCTCTTGGATCGGGAAGGTGATGTTTTCGAGCATCAACACCATCAAAAGAGTCATGAAAACCCTTAATTTCTTGACCTTGCAAGACCTTCTCGAATCTTGAAGATTCCCTGAAGTCTGACAGTCCTGTCCCAACTGTAAGAAATATAAAGATGTTGGTTTTCAAAATGAAAAGATGCATGTAATTCAGCAGAAGAAACTGATTAGAAAATTAATAGATGTAGCCAAGACATACCGCTTGAGACTGGGAGATCTGGTTGTATTGGAAAACCAATCCTACTCCTTTTCACACTAGGTAAAACTAAATCGCTGGCTCCAGAAACATAACTAGATAGCTCAATCTCCCATGGAGAAACTCTGCTATGTTGTGTAAGCTCCATATCATCCCACCGAACCTGTAAGAAATCGTACAGTCGATTGAAACTCGAAATCTTCCTTAGGTTGTAAAATCCACAAGGAAACACACTTCATATGGGGCAGGGGGATCATGATGACATTATTGCAGTATGAATTTTCCGAAGAAGAAATATTAATAGCGATGATTAAGTTAGAATCATCTTTAATTTTTCTGCATAATCAAATTTACAGGTCTTGCCTAGCACAACAGTGTCAGACAATGGAGAGTACAATATTTGTTAAGAATAGCATACACGTGTGTATATTGGCATAAACGTTCTGCAGATTTTATAACCTATAAGCAAACTGTTGGTGATACCTTAGCAGTAATAGAGTGATGTAGTAAAACACTTCCAGTTCACGGATATATACATCACATAGGTTTAGACACTGATCACTATACGACAATGTGTTACAGTTTGTTCTTCATCAGAAGAACATTTTGATCAAGAAAACAAAGAGTTATAGGGAACATAACACTATTAATCCATACAAGCTAATATAAGCCAGGGAAAGCTTGCGCCAGTGCAACTGATGATGTAGTTATTATCAATATAATTAAATATAATTATACCATAAATTTTAAAAGTCGTGCTTGGCGTGATGATCAGTGGTCTATTTACTATCTGTTAGGTCAGGGTCCGACATGGAACAGTCTCATAAATACATGTAAGGCTGCTTACGCTAAGGACAATTCAACATTATTATCAAAAATATATTATATTGCAAATAGCCACATGCTACTAACAGAACAAGAATCTTGTAACTTCTACTTACAGAAGGTAGCATCATGTCTGGAATGGGACTTACATGCTCAATCTCCAGTAACTAAAGAACGTTTACCATCATCAATAATAGTATTGTATGATGTAGTGACTCTAAAGGTATGCGTCTATGCAAAATTCTACACATTATGTAAATGAAAGAACTCAGAGGAATTGGCATATATATTCGTGCATTGTGCCAAACAAATCTTAAAAGAATTGATTCAACAACCTTTCTATACATTTATTAAGTGCGGAGTTTACCAACTAAAAAGGGCCTCATACCACAAACACGATAACATACAGCAGCACTTTGAACCATAATTTTCAAATAAATTTGACACATAGATAATCATTTTGTTCTAAACCATACTTATTAAAGCGCGAGAGCAGAAAAATAATTTTCTAAAAAATACTGTAGGTCTATTAGATAACATCATAACAGATACAAAGAACTAGAACAAAGAAGTGGATAAATTAAAATGGCTTTATACCATTAGGCACCTCCATTTTGAACCAGGCCATCTTAAGGGATCAACGTCACTGATGCCAATTATTAGTCCAGTGCACCTGTAACAGTGCAATGTGTTAGATCTTGGTAAGTTTATCAAATGCTAATATAGCACACGTGCTTAACCTTCTCTCTGCTGCATCTTCTGTTTCAATACCCATTTTGAACCTCATCCCAGGTGCATAAGAAATACCGAGGCTCTTCGAGAATTTGCACAAAGGAATTATAAAATTGGATGAGCTAGACCTACAAGGTGCAAGTGAAGCGTGAGACGATTTTTAAAAAGGTCCCCATAGGAGAGAAAGGTCACAACAGTTACATACTGTCAACTAGCCACACCACTGCAATTTGTGGAGGAAAAGTTCAACCCCAAATGCTAACACATAGATCTTAAGAGAAATAAAATGACAAGGAAAGGAAACACAAAGGCTTGTGATATTTTACACTGAATATGTAATGGTTATACCATCTTCCAACAAAATCTTTATTTATATTTTAAAGAGGTAATTACACTTATACACGCAGTACTACATATTTTTCATTATTCATACATTCATGAAGTGATAAACTTCACGTAAATCTTGACCAAAAATATACGAGAATAAAAATCATCATCCAGACTCTATTAGAAAGAGTCGGCAAGAGAATTTTTAACATGAGCCAATAACTACTATGACAATAAAATACCATGCGGCAATAACACAAATTTATTTCAATGAGAAAGTGCAGATCGGGCCAGAGCCCAAAGCTAGGAGTGGCAACACTAAAGGAACCCCAATCAGTGTTATTGACATGTGGTAATCAATGCACCTTGGATTGTAGCAAAGGTTGAACAAACTTTTCATAGATATGGCATTCACCACAGAATCAATATCATTCAACTGCTGATTAGAGGTTAAAGCCAACTTGACTCCACTCTTAACTTGGACTGCTCTTCTGATCCCCAGCCTCAGTTCTCCATCATCACCCCTGCCAACATATCCTTGTTATTTAAGAGCTTGAAAGGTAAGTACCCATTTTATTAAATTAAGGTGATACCATACTGTCCACACCTAAGAAAAAGCACGGCATCTCCACAGGCCAGCTTCTTCTTATTGATAAATGCACTCCAACCAGTAGTTAGCAAATGTCTGCGGGGCTGACCTGGTTAAACTCAAGTTTTGTTAAACCAACAGTTGAAATCCAATCACAAGACAAGGTAAACTGCATTATAGATTAGAGTTTCTTGTACCATACCCCGGTAAATGTGCCGGAACTTCCATTCCAAACCATGCAAATCTTTGGCTACAAGCTCTTGTGAAGGCCTTTGTTGTTTATAATCCTACAGGACAAAATCCCAGCACCCAAAACTACAATTAGTAAAATCATCCATCACATAAGCACAAATATCCTAAGAAAAGTGTTAAATATAACCAAGTCCACCATGGTTGGCTACCAACCAAGTTTTACTTCCTATATAAGAGCTTATGCTCTCATGTAATAAAACCCCAATCAATCCAAATATCAATCTAGTTCTCTCTTGTTTCTATATTCTAACATGGTATCAAAGCGGGAGTAGAGAGGAGGAGATTTTCAGTTGAACCTTTGTGGTTTTTCAAGGAAAACACAAGTTTCCCAGACCTATATCTTCCAGCAGAGGGGAGAAATTTTCTGCCCAGTTTTTTATTTATGCAGATTCTGTTTCCAGCAGAATTTTCTGCCCAGTTTGCCCCGGTTATAGATTTAATTGTGTAGTATTCAAGTGGTTGTTGATATTACGGTATCTCTCCAATTTTTTACGATGCTGCAAATTAAATAGTTCAGGGGGCGTTATTCCGACGAAGCAGCAGAAGTAGTGTATATAACAAATGTACACACAGTTCACTGCCACAAATCAAAGCAGCGGAAGTAGTTGTATTTTAGACAACACAATTCACTGCTATATCTTGCATTCATCAGCACCTTACGTATTTTTTTGACATGGCCTAAAATATACCGTGTGGTCGCAAGTTCGACTCCCGGTATCCCAAAAGACTCAATAAACTCAAGATCGGTCGATCCTAAAATGGGTATAGTTGGACGCTCAGATTAAGCTCAAGGGCTACTAGTGTCCACTCTTCAATCCCTAAATAGGTCTTTCATCCGAAGATGGGATTTCGAGTGAGGGGGCGTGTTAAATATAACCAAGTCCACCATGGTTGGCTACCAACCAAGTTTTACTTCCTATATAAGAGCTTATGCTCTCATGTAATAAAACACAATCAATACAATGTAGTTCTAATATTACTACCGTGTTTTTCTCTCCTCTCTACTAGTTCCGTTTATTACTTCCGCATTGCTCATATTTTGACAAAAAGACATGATTTTACCAGCGGAGGGAAGCAGTCCTCAGCAGCTCTTCGAGGAACAGAAAAACCTCCATGCGTGCTAGTATCCGAAGCGGTGAGAGTCTTGCAAAACATATGTGGCGTCATTGATTTCGCAGTAGTTTCAGTATCTTCATCTGCAGCTTGTACATCAATTTTTCCTTCCCTCCATTTCACCTCAATCTGCTTCAAATACCCGAATATCATCATTCCAAATTATAGTATAATTTCCTTTTAAGTCCATCAAATCGTGGTTTATAATTTACGATTATTACATAATAAAAAACACACCTGGGAATCCGGAATTAAAGAAACTTGTGCATAAACCTCATCAGTAGCTGATTCTGCCTACACAAAACAATATGTACATGTGCAAATATTCAATTAAATCACATTCACATTTACATTTTACAAAAGAATATATATAATATTTAGAGATCCATACTACAAAAAAGAACATCTGCACACAATTCATAGACATGCAGTTACATTTTAACACGAATACATGAACGGAACTTACGTGAAGCTTGACGTCGAGCACGCGACAAAAGACGTGAGGAGGAAGACCACAAGCAACAGCCTTCGTGTATTCAAAATGACCTTGCGGCAAATAAACTACCGAGCTTCCTTTTTTCGGCAGCGAAATCGACGGTCCAGCACACGCGTGCCACAACTCCAAACACACCGCCGGCGATGACGCATTCAGATTAAAGGAAGCAGATGAGGACGACGAGGGCGATCAGTTGAAAGAAGACGGCGTCGTTTGATCATCATCTTCATTGACAGTGTTGAGATCAATTAGTCCACACATCATTTGTAAGCCCTAGAGACTAGTACTAAAACAGTGGTTTAAAGACAGAACACTAAGTTAAGCAGTTCACCTACTACTTATAATCACCTAATCTATGTCTGTATCTATGTTTAGTTCATCTCTTCGGGGGGAGAGAGAGAGAGATGTGAACATATCAAATCAAACTTTATAAAAAGTAAATTACATTATACTACAGGTAGTTGATGTACCTACAAGTGAATACTACTCCCTCCCTCTGTCTCATATTTCTTTTCCCATTCATCATTATCACGCATGCCAATGCATATTTTTAATCGTTAATATCTTCAATTTCGCTTTAGTACTAAATATAAAAATTTAACTGTATTAAAGTACTCATAAATACGAATCCAACAAGATCATTCATGACTATATTTGATCTTATAAATTATGCGTAAATTAATAGTCAATCGCTTACAATAAACATTGTAAAAAATCAAAATGGACAAAGAATTAAGAGACAGAGGGAATACTACTCCTATGTATGTACATTAAAGTTGGTCATATAAATATAAATGTATGTGTGTGGAGGATGATGATGTGAAATTATGTACTATGTAGGTAGTTGTAACCAGCAGAAAAAGTAGGGGAGGCAGAAGCTGCAGCACTGCAACTACTGCTGCTCTAATATGTGCCAGAAACAGAGAAAGTGAATGTACTAGTAAAGGGAGTAGCAACTAGCAACTTTGATTATAGTATGACCGTAATTAGTAGTGTAATTTAATAGTAGAATAATTGTGAATTCACTCTTGTGGAGTATATATTATGATTACCCCAATACTAGTGACTACTGACTAGTGACTGAGAGGTTACTTGGTTTAACTAGTGGTATATTTTATTTTTTTTAAAAATGTAGAAATAGGACCAAAATAATTGATCCTGTAAATGGATGATACTCACAGTCTCACATTGTTTCATATTAATCTTCTCGTTTCATATGTAGGGATTCTTCATAACATGAGACAAATTACTAATTTACGTCTAATTTATAAGATCAAATATAGTCATAAGTGATTTTGTTGGATTCGTATTTATAAGTACTTTAATATAATGAAGTTTTTATATTTAATACTAATACAAAATTAAAAATATTAACAATTAAAAATCTATGTTGACAAACGTGTCTATGAAAAATTAGAAGAAATTTTTGGGACTGAAAGAGTGTATGTTTGTGTTTCATGTTGGAGACCGTGGTGAGAGTACATAGAGAGTACTGTGTTTGCTTGTTTTCTACTCCTATTTGGCACTCGTTTGGAGCCCCCTGTATTTTCGGGAGGATGTCATGTTTATGTTGTCTCTTGTCTCCTTCTCATTCCACATTTATATCTCCTGTCCAATTCCGGTTTAACTACTAGGAGTATTTAATTAGTGAAAAACTAAGGGCTTGTTCTTGTTTGGATATCTAGATGAGTAACAATTTTAGTAAAAAATTCTACTGTCTACAAGTCTAAACTGCTCCAGGATTTTCTTTTTTTTACTGTGGCCTTATCTTTTGATTCGATAATATATGAAGGATCTTTCTAGCGTATGTTCAAGGTTACATTTTAATAACCATTTTTTCCATGAATTATCAAATCTTAAATAATTAAAATTATTATATAGACAGGAAATTCATTATTATTTATGAAAATAAATAACTCAAAAAATGTCCTTAATTTCTTATTGTATGCCCAGAATTATATAAACCCCTATATCAATCACGGTTGGTTACTTCTTCACCGTGTCTGCCCTACTCATACTCGTCGTCATAGTTTTTTCATCTTTCACTTTTCTTTCTTGACCAGCTTTAAAATGTGTTGTTTTATCACTCACCAGTCACCACACCTTTTAGGTAATTCACTAATTCTTACATTTTGTTTGGGGCGGGGTATTTCGTTAAAACCGAATCGAACCAAATTTTAATTCGGTTAATGGAAACCGAAATTCTTAAAAATTCAAAACCGAAAACCAAACTGATTTAAATTCGGTTTTGAACCGAACCGAAATATTAATTTCGGTTATTACCCGAAAACCGATATAAAAAACCGAAATTTAAATTCATTGCAAAAAAATTGAATAAGTGCCTTAGAGCATCTCCAATGGTATTGGCTAAAATGGGTGGCTAAAATGATATAAAATAGTGATTATGTAAAATTTATTGAATCTGTAAGGTGTTGTACTCCAATGGAGTTGGCTATAATGATTAGTCATATTTTAAAAATAGCAAGTTATTATTATTTCAAATTGTTAAAAATAGAATGTATTATTTTAATATGGTAATATTGATGATGTGGAGTTTTACTACAGGTCTCTAGAGATTCGACAAATATAGCCAATATGATAGGATTTTAGAGGATTATCTAAAATTTTAGATAACAGTAATGTCCCGTTGGAGATGATTATTTTTTACACAATATCTATAATTTTTATTTAAGGCATGTTTGACATACTTTTAGCTAAGGGGTTTCTATGATTGGAGATGCTCTTATATATTAAAATTACATATTAAAAAATATTTCGAGAAAAAAGTTAAATATTTAAAAGAGTACAAATTACAAATATTCAAACAAATTTTCACATAATGCTAAGGCCTAAGAGTTCAGGAGTTCCTGCAAAGAGGAAAATGGTAAGCATTAGTAAACAATATAATGCCATGAGGAAGAGGCTTTGGAGTGATATAGGCTATCTTGAACCTAATATGTAGAGCTGTTAACGAACCGAGCCGAATCGAGCTGTACTTTTTTTCTTAACGAACCGAACCGAGCCGAGCTTTGTTATCGCACAAAATATTTGTTCGAGCTAGTGTTCGTTAAGAAATCGAGCCGCACACGAGCCATTATCGAGCAGCTCGGTAACAAATAAACTGAAAGCCCAATTACATTATTTTTTGTCTAAAGCCCAGCCCAACCCCAAAATGCATCACTATTAACGCGTAACCTAGCTAATTCCGTCTCTGACTCTCATTACTTCATTAGTTTCTCATCTCATTAGCCTCCTTCTGAAAGTCTCAAATTCAATCGAAGCAGCGAATCTCAATCTCAACTCAATCAATCGAATCTTAATCGAATCTCAATCTCAATCAATTGTAAGTGTAAATCTCTTTGCCTCTTTGGTCTCTATTATACATACACACTCACACTATCACACACACAATATATACACACACCGACACACCACACACGCAATACACACCCACAAACACAATCTTTTTTAATTGTAATATACAATCTTTTATATTATGGCTGGCGGTCAACTGCATACGTATGTTGCAGCATACCGTACCGCACACCCGTACCGCAGAAAGTTTCTGCGGTACGTAGAGAGATGAGCCCCCTGTTTTCACGCCAAAAACCCTACTCTCCATCGTACCGCAGAAACTTTCTGCGGTACCGTATGCTGCAGCATACGTTTGCTGTAGACCAGGCCCCTTATATTATTTCCCAAGAAATACTATATGTCTGCTGGCTTTAGTTTTCTCATATTTTTGTAATTCAAGTGTTGCTGGTAGGCATTTATACATTTATTACAACGGATATGTGGACTTCTTCACATCAGAAACTTGGTTATATGGTTGTGACGGGTCTTTGGATTGATTCCAATTGGAAACTTAACATGAGAGTTTTAAATTTCTGTAATGTCCCTCCCCCACATAGTGGATATGTAATTTCTGAGGCTTTGTTTAAGTGTTTGAATGATTGGGGATTGTTGATAAAATAGGGACATTAACTGTAGACAATGCGAAGGCAAACGATGTTGCTTTGCGAAATTTGAAACAAACTTTTAGCGTTAGGAAAAAATTGTCAATCGATGGAAAAATGTTTCATGCACGTTGTTGTGCACATATATTGAATTTATGTGTGAAAGATGGGTTAGATCCAATTGAGGGAATTGTTGATAAAATTCGGGATGGGGTTAAATATGTGGCTGCCTCCGAAGGTAGAAGAATTAAGTTTGCTGAAATTTCTATGGCTTTAGGCTTGAAATGTAAGAAATTAATTCTAGATGTGCCAACTCGTTGGAATTCCACCTTTAATATGCTTTCATGTGCTATTGAGTTTAAAGATGCCTTTTTTATGTATTCCAAATTCGAGGGGGGGGGTTTAAAGATTATGTGCCGGATGACGAAGATTGGGAAAGAGTTGAGGGTGTGTCTTCTTTCCTCAAGGTTTTTTGTGATGTTACAAAAGTGGTTTCCGGGACTGAATATTCAACTTCGAACCTTTTTCTATCAGAAATCAGGCTGGTTAAACAAGTAATAGACAAAAAAATAGTTAACCCAAGCTTGCATATTCAAGAGATGGCACATGGTATGAAATTAAAGTTTGATAAATATTGGGGGGAAACTAATTTGATAATGTCTATTGGTGCTATCATGGATCCATGATTTAAAATGAAACTTCCAACATTTTGTTTCCCCACCCTTTATCCGATGGCAGGTGAATCTGAAAAAAGTTTGACCTATTTGATGAACTCATTGAATGATCTTTATCAAGAATATTGCAAGGAAGAGAGAGAATCTAATATAGAACGGAATGAATCAAGTCAAGTATCTTCTTCCGATGCAAATTTTACTATCGAATTAAGTAAGACACTACAAGGGATAAATGATTATGAGAGTTTCATTAGGGAGAGTAATGGTACTGTTTAGCCCACGAAGTCTGAATTGGAGGAGTACTTCAGTGAGAAAATAATTGCTCCGAGTTCAAAATTTGATGTTCTAGCTTGGTGGAAAGGGAATACTTCAAAATATCCTATTTTATCCAAGATGGCATGTGATGTATTAAGTATTCCTATTAGCATTGTAGCTTCTGAGTCAACCCTTAGTGCTGGGGGTAGAGTGATTGAACCCCACCGTTCTTGCTTGAAACCTGAAACCGTTGAAATGTTATTGTGTGGAGCTGATTGGGTGCGTGAAATTTACGGGCTCAAAAAATCTAAATAGGTATATCTAACATTCTGACTTGTTTAAATGTTATTTATTTAGCATACTTGTTTAACATGTGTGAAATTTAACTTGTTTAAAATGTTAAATGCAGAAGGAAGACAAGGAGATTGTCATATCTTTAGATTGAGGGAAAGCAGCAGCCTGAATCTGTTTAAACAGGTATGCTTTATTCAAGTTGTTTTTCAATTTTCATTGTGGACACTGGACATTGCCTGGCATTATCGCTATACTGACTCACTTCAGTAGATTACAATTTACAAGCATATGAAATTGTGCATTTTTTTTTGTGAATCTGTTCTGCTTGTGCATTTTTTTTGTTTACATTCTTCTGCCAGTTCATTAAATTAAATATAATGGAATTGTCCGAACAAAAACCAATGCATTCTTGCCAGAGCATACATTTTCACTCTGCATGCACTATGTTTCCAGGTCTAAGTTGTATATAATGCTATGAGAAAAGATGAATCTGATTATTTTTCTGCAATTGTTTTTCAGAATTTTTTGGAGGGTCGGGAGAGTGGAGACTAACAAGTAACAACTGATGATGTGGTTGTATGAAGAATGTTGAGCACATTAGCCAATAATATGCCTGGACAACAAATATGCGATTTAATTATTGTTTTTCGACAAATTTTGGATAAAATAGGAATTTTGATCGATGCATGTTGTTATGCAAAAAATTCACACAACACCCCGAGAAAGCCTCGCTGGAATAACCGGAATTATCCTTGGTTTTCGGATAATTAACAAACTGAACAGCTGTACCAAAACAGGTCAGCTGAACCTAATAATGGTATTTTGTGTTTTTTGGGCTGAGTTAGCAAGTTCACCGGACAAAATGGCAAAAATCCGGCCAAGTATGTCCAGGAATGTATTACTTAGGGTACACGTGCCTTGTGTATTCAGAAAAGTAAAAAACCGAACCGCTTGCTAATTGCCTACATATCCTATTTATAGGAATCAAGCCCTAATGTAGTTCTTTTAGGTTAGGAATCCTTTCCTTGTCCATTAAGCCATGAAATTGATAAGATTTAATCCCTCCATCCATGTTAATCTCGAAGTATTTGTGTAGAAATATGACTTTTCCTTAAATCAGCTAGCCCCTTAGTAGAGTCCTATTCGAAATAGAACTCCTAAATCCTACTCATATGAGAACTCCATGTATGTATAGACATATATCACAAATTTCTAATATTTATCATATTAGAAACGTATCCCTCATTAAAATAGACTATTAACAGGACTCAATTCGTACTTCCTACAAATTAGGAGTCAATCCTTATCCGCTCGACCAGCAGAGGTGGAACCTGTGAGCCCACCTGCACCTACACAGCTTCCCAAAAAACCGAACCTCCACCTCCAGAGCTTCCTTCTAGAGGTACACCTCTTTCCTTCCAGCTACCTTGTTCCAACCTTTTCAACACCCTACCAGGCCTCCAACATCCATGGGCCCAAAACTAAGCCCATTACAAATTTTGGGCACAACACATGTAGTTTAATTACTTTGAATTTATCAATTCAATATTTTGAAGTATTGAAGTTTAATTTGTAGGTCTGTTTCCACTACATTATTAAGAATTTACCATACTTTTTGGATGTCTTATTGAATCAACTACTTGGATGGATACATGCATCACATGAAAATACCATACCAAATCATTTGTATAAAGAAATGTCACTGGAAAAAGATGGTAGAATTTATAAAAATCAGGAATTTAAAAAAAAATTAATATATGTTTTTTTCGAGCTTTTTAACGAGCCGAGCTCGAGCTTGCTCACGAACAGCTAGTTTCGTTAACAGCTCTACATTAGCATGATGGCAATGGGCGTGCAGGTAATTTTCACGAGTATGTAACTCATGACAACGGGCCTGGGGATACCAATTGTATGCTCAGTGATTCTTTTGAACTTCAGGATTCAGACTTTGATATCCTCGTTCAGGTATTTCCGCAAGAAGCAGATGATATTGGTACTACCTTCGTTGTTGATGATCGTGGAAATGTAAGTAAAGTAAGAGTCAGTAAATAACTTATTATTACTTTAACTTATTAATAACTAGTTGATAAAGTCGTGCTTCGCGGCGGCGTTACAATTTTTATTTTTAAAAAAATTCAATACATTTACGTTATATTATAATATTAATATTAAATTTTAATAATTAAATAATCTTCTCTAATGAATCAATTTCTTGTTAAATACGATTCTTTCGATTGAGCCGCTCTCTCGTTAAAACCGAAATCCCAACTTTTTAACATATATTATAAAGACTTATATAATATTTTTTATCCATAAAATCGAACCGTAAAAATAAAATAAATTTATGATTACAGTATCAAATTCTAATAGCTAATACAATCTTTTCTAGCGAGCCGTCTTCCCGTTAAATACGTTTCGAGCCGCTCTTATTTGAAACCGAAATTCTAACTTCATTATATAAAGAGAGTAAATTCCAATTTTTATATTATTTAAACTTTTTAATATTTATGGAGTTTTAAAAGATGAAAATACATCTTATATTTTCTGTATATTATAGATAATTTTGTATAAAAAAGTTAAAATAAAGGATTTTTAGGAAAAAAGATGTATAGTTTTAAAAAAATCGTATATGACGTCTCCACCGTCCTCGTATTCTACTTCCAATAAAACATTTTATTTTATGTATTATATATTTAAACACTTTTTATACGGTCATATTTAATGAACCGCTTTCTTGTTAAACACGGTTATTACTATTGATCCGCTAAGACCAAAAACCTAAATTTTACATATATTACTTGTATGATAATATTAATGTTTATCCATAAAAATCAAATCCTAAAAATAAAATAAAATTTATAACATCAATATGGTATTTTAATAGCTAGTACAATCTTTTATAGTGAGCCGTCTTCCCGTTAGACATGTTTCGAGCCGCTCTCGTTTGTGATCGAAATTCCAACTTCATTACATATTATTGATGATACTTATCTTAAATAACAATTTTTTTTCTTAAAATCAAAAACCTAAAAAATAGAGTGAATTCCAATTTATACTTTCTCTAGACTTTCTAAATTTTTTGGAGTTTTAGAAAATGAAAACACATCTTATTTTCTCTTTATATTATAGATACTCCTGTATTTATTTAGGATTCTTGCATGAGATTGTTCTTTAATTATGTTAACACATCAATTCTTTTCTTTTTAAATACGGTGACTTTTTTTATGACAATAGTATTGGTTTTATGAATAAATTTTCCTAATATAAGTATAATTAACTTATATAAAAAATATATAATTTAAGAAGATCGTACTTTCTATAAAATATTTAATTATATGTCTGCTCTATATATTCAAACACCTATTCTACTTCTAGTAGAACGTTTATTTATATATTTTTTCTATAAATTCGAACTCTTATTCTCTATAAATTCGAACTCCTATTCTACTTCCAATAGAACCTTTAATCGTATGCCTTATAAATACTTATTATACTTCCAATAGAACTTCTAATCATATGTCTTCCCTATAAATTCGAACTCTTCTTCTTTATAAATTCGAACACATATTCTACTTCTAATATGTTAATTGATATTTTTATATTTATTAGTGTTTAAAATTCTAAAATTCTAGAAAATTAGAAAAATAGATTGAGACGATCTTAGAGCGCCACCTAAACTCCCGCTATCCTCCTTTATATATATATATATTGATACTAGCTTATAGCCGGTGCAAACCACGGGTTATTTTTATTTTTTTTAAATTTGTTTATAATTTAGTATATATAATATTTTAAACATTATTTTTAGTTTAGTATTAAATATAAATTAATATGCTGTTGGTGGGAATCGAACCTTCAACCTTTCTATATAACATAATCTAGTATTAATTTTATACTAAAATGTTGTTGGCGGGATTCGAACCATAGACCTTCAACTTTTAGTATTGTTGTATCTAACGGTCAAGATCTATTTGAATTGAAGATCTAACGGTTGTGAATGAGGATAACCAAAAATAAGGGAGTAACCAACTACAAATTATACCTCATTTCGCTTATTATAATATAGTATAGATTTTATTATTATATTAAAAAATCGGTTATTTTTTTCGATTATTCGTTTAACCGCGGTTAAAAACCGAAAAATCGAAATTTCTGAAAAACGAAAACTGAAAACCAAATCGAAATATTAATTTCGGTTAACCGAACCGAAATAATTTCGGTTATTCGGTTCGATTTTCGGTTAACTGAACCGAATGCTCATCCCTAATTTTGTTTATTGCTAAATATGTGATAGAATATAATTTACATATATTTTAGAGGATTTTATTCCCACATTTAATGAGCTTTTGCGAATAATCGTGTCGATTTAATAAGTTTTATTGGAGTTTATTGCAGGAAATAAATAATTCCCAAACTTGGAAGGAATTGAGTTTATTTGGACTTAAATTACTAGAAAATTCGTAACTATTGGGCAGCTTGCGTGTACATCACTGTTTGGGCCATAACTTGAGTTTCAGACATCAGAATTGGGTGATCTTACAGCCCACGCGAAGATAACAGAATTTTCTACAAGTCAAAGGTGGTCCAATATCAATATTCCAACTGGAGAAGCCCAGAAACAGGCCTGAAAGACAGATGACGAATTTCACTTCCTGGAATCCTATTTCAATTCTAATTACGGCAAATCTTGGACAACAAATTCTTATCCAACACAAAGAGGGAAATTACCAGAAGTCTACGAGGTTTATCTAATTCAAGGAGGATATTTCTTTTTTTATTCCTACTTCTATTACAATTGTAATATTTTATTAGCTGTTTCCTACTTAGTTTTGGTTAGCTAATTTTTAGGCTCCTGGTGCCTATATAAACACATCTAGGGGTATTGTTTTATCATCCAATCTTAGAGATCAAAAGCATTGGTACGTATACTTTTGTAAACACTTTTTCTCTATTCTTATAATTATGTGTTCTTATATTCATTCTTGTTTTGTTAATTCAATCATGTGTGAGTAGTTTATTAATCTAGGGTTGAGTTGAACCCTAGTTATGGTCGATGTGTGAATTCCCCAATTTGATTGTTTAATTGCTCTTGCTTATTGAGTTGTTTTAATTAGCAATTGCAGATCAGACGTGATTATGTGTATTGTTTGAACCATTATCTATTTATCAACGAGAGTTGGATTTAGATGGTTGTGATTTATCCAATAAGAACATGAACTTCTCCATGAGAATAGGTAGAACGGATTGTTAGGAAGTTAGGGTGCTGTTATTAATGTCTCTGAATTGCATGATACCATGAGAATAGGCTTGATTGTATTTTAGAGAAGCCATTAATACCCGAGAGGGATTATTGGTATTTATAGGGCGCATCTTTCCTGTTGAGTATTATACGATTAATTGGGGAGGAAAATTCACGATTGCATTGAACATGCTAGTGGGGATACTTAATTCTGGATGTTTTTAGATCTGATTAGTATAAACACAATTCTTCTTAGTATAAATTAGTTTAATTAAATCCTCAAAATTTATTGTGTTACTTGCTTAGCTAAATTAAATCAGAAAAAGACTGGTGATTGGCACTTTTGTCTCTGTGGGAACGACTCTGACTTACCCTACTGCATAGTTAGAAGGATTTGTTAGATTTTTATTATTTGATAGGCACGCGACAGCCTTGTCAAATTTTTGGCGCCGCTGCCGGGGACAAAGCAGTGTTAGATTAGTTAATTTTTGAATTTGTTTAGCTAAGTTGTTTAGTTGAGTTGCTTCGGCTATTATACCCTTGTTATTTGATCATTGTGTAGTGTTCTCTTGTTGCATGCACACCAGAAGTTCAGGTACAGAAAATCTAATTCCTCTTGATCCTGAAATTGAAGCTACAGCAAGGAGGCAAAAAGGCAAGCAAAAGAAAAACAAGAACAAGGTAGTTATGGACGACCAACCAGCTAAGGCTCTCAGGGAGCATGGTATGCCAGATGCTACAGGCGTACTCTCAAGCATTCTGAGGCCAGCAATTGCAGCCACTCACTTCGAACTCAAGCCTCAATTCATTCAATTCATATCCAATGACTCTTTCGCAGGATTGTCATCTGAAAATCCTGTTGATCATCTTGAGAGCTTTCTGGAGAAGTGTGATACGATAAAGATGACCAATGTCAGTGATGAAGCTATAAAGCTGCGATTATTTCCATTCTCTCTTCGAGATGCAGCAAAAGATTGGTTGAAGGATGAAGGTCCAAATACATTCACTACTTGGGATAGTCTTGCAAAGGCTTTTCTGCTAAAATTCTTCAGTCAGAAGAAGACCTCTAAGCTCCGGAATGAGATCTCTAATTTTCGTCAAGATGATGACGAGTCACTTCATGATGCTTGGAGGAAATTTAAGCGACTTCAAAGACAGTGCCCTCACCATGGAATTCCTGACTGGCTGTTGATCCAAACATTCTATAATGGGTTAACACAAGAGTTCCGAAACTTTGTTGATGCATCTGCTGGGGGAAGCATTATGAACAAGAGTACTGAAGAGGCCAAAGCTTTGTTAGACGAGATGGGGTCTAATGACAATTTTCCATACAGTGATCGAAATCATCCAAAGAAGGGTGGTAAGTATGAGGTTGATGCTCTAACCATGTTGAATACTACTATGCAGGCTATGGTTAAAAAGATTGAGCAATTGGATGCTCGAAGCACTTCATCTACTGTTGCTTCATGTGAGATATGTGGTGTTGTTGGACACACCAAACTTGCTTGTCAGTACAATCCGTCTGGAATGGAACAGGCAAATGCTCTTTACAATCAGAACCAGAGGCCGCAGTATAATCCTTACTCCAACACGTACAATCCAGGTTGGAGAGATCATCCAAACTTCTCTTACAGGAACAATCAGGGACAAGCTCAATCTTCGCAGAATAATTTTTCTCAGCCTCCTGGTTTTCAACAAGCTCAGCCGCAGAAATCTAACTTGGAGAATCTCATGGAAGGATTTATTGCTACACAGTCAAAGAAGAATGAGCATTTTGATTCGAGCATCAACGAGATAAAAGCTCACAACAAATTGATGGAGAATACTATCACTCAGATTTCTCAACAGTTGAGCCAGCTCAATAAATCTTCAGGCCAACTTCCTGGTCAAACGGAGCAACCACAAAGGGGTCATATCAATGCTGTAACCTTGAGGAGTGGTAAAGACTTGAACCAGCCGGAAATGATCGTGAGCAAAAATGTTGTGAATGCTAAGGAAAGTGAAAAGGAGATTTCAACTGAGAAACCGGTAGAACCAGAGGTCGTGGAAAAAGAAAAGAAAGATTCAGAAGCTATTCCTCCTAAGCCATATGTGCCACCTGTTCCTTTTCCACAAAGGTTGGCACAAGCAAAGCTAGAGAAGAAGTATGGTAAATTCCTTGAAATCTTGCAGAAGCTACATATCAATATTCCATTCATGGATGCTATCACTGAGATGCCGTCTTATGCAAAGTTCTTGAAAGATATTTTGTCAAGGAAGAGGAAGATTGAGGAAAGCTCTACCATCTCACTAACAGCAGAGTGCAGTGCCATCTTGCAAAATGATCTTCCAAAGAAGTTAGCGGATCCAGGTAGCTATTCTATCCCTGTTCAGCTTGGGGATGTTGAAATCAAAAGAGCTTTGTGTGATCTTGGAGCAAGTGTCAGTCTGATGCCGCTATCAATTTGTGAAAAGCTTCAGATTGGTGAACTGAAACCCACACGCATCTCTCTACAATTGGCAGACAGAAGTGTGAAATTTCCACTTGGAATTCTTGAAGATGTGCCCCTTAAGGTAGGAAAGTTTTATATTCCGTGTGATTTTGTTGTCATGGAAATGGAAGAAGATGCAAATATTCCTATCATTCTTGGGAGGCCTTTCTTAGCAACAGCTGGAGCTATCATAGACATGAAAAATGGAAGAATCTCTTTTGAGGTAGGTGAGGAGAAGATGGAATTCAAACTTCAAAGCACAATGGGACATCCTTCTACGGATGAGTCTGTATATAGGGTGGATGCACTAGAGGAAGTGATCGACACGAAAGCCAAAATTCTATTATCTGAGGATCCACTTCAAGCTGTTCTTGAGGGTAGCGTTGATGAAGAAAGTGGATAGTGTATGAGTTACGAGAAGCTTTTGGATGCAGCACCTACATATAAGCATGAACATTCTAATGTACTACAGCATGGGGAAGTAAAGGAGAGTTCCACGCCTCCTAAGGTAGAACTGAAACCACTACCTGCATCTTTGAAATATGTGTTTATGGGCCCTAATGAATCATATCCTATCATCGTTAATTCTGAGCTTGATGACCTTCAAATTGAGCAATTGCTCACTGTTCTGAAGAAATACAAAAATGTTATTGGGTATTCCATTGATGATATCAAGGGCATTAATCCATCATTCTGCATGCATAAGATCATTCTAGAAGATGAGCAAGCTTCTTCTATTGAGCCTCAACGGAGACTCAATCCTAATATGATGGAGGTGGTCAAAAAGGAGGTTTTGAAACTTCTTGATGCAGGTATAATCTATCCTATCTCTGATAGCAAGTGGGTCAGTCCGGTGCATGTTGTTCCAAAGAAAGGAGGAATGACTGTGGTGAAGAATGATAAGGGTGAGTTGATTTCTACTAGAACTGTTACAGGGTGGCGCATGTGCATTGATTATCGGAAATTGAATAAGGCCACAAGGAAAGATCATTTTCCTCTCCCTTTTATTGATCAAATGCTTGAAAGGTTGGCGAAACATTCTTACTTCTGCTTCTTAGATGGATATTCAGGCTTTTTCCAGATTCCTATCCATCCGAATGATCAAGAGAAGACAACTTTCACATGTCCCTATGGTACATTTGCATATCGTCGAATGCCATTTGGTTTATGTTGTGCTCCTCCCACTTTTCAGCGATGTATGATGGCAATATTCTCAGATTTCATTGAAGACATTATGGAGGTTTTTATGGATGACTTCTCAGTTGGTGGAACTTCTTTTGATGTATGTTTACATAACTTGGAGAAGGTGCTTCATAGATGTCAAGAAGTTAATCTCATTCTCAATTGGGAAAAATGCCACTTTATGGTACAAGAGGGAGTTGTCTTGGGTCATGTTGTTTCGAATAGAGGCATTGAAGTTGACAAAGCCAAGGTTGAGGTGATTGAGCGCTTACCACCCCCTACTTCAGTCAAGGGGATAAGAAGTTTTCTAGGTCATGCAGGATTCTATCGTCGTTTCATCAAAGATTTTTCGAAGATTGCTAGACCTCTTACCGAGCTCTTGGGTAAGGAGGTACCTTTTGTGTTCACTGATGCTTGTGTTGAAGCTTTTGAAACATTGAAGAAAGCTCTTGTCTCTGCTCCAATTATTCAACCACCAGATTGGAGTCTACCATTTGAGATCATGTGTGATGCTAGTGATCAAGCTATTGGTGCAGTCCTAGGCCAAAGGAAAGATGGAAAGCTACATGCTATATACTACACAAGCAAGACCTTGGATGGTGCTCAGATTAATTATGCCACAACGGAGAAAGAATTGCTAGCAGTGGTGTATTCTATGGAAAAATTTCGATCTTATCTCGTTGGTTCGAAAGTTATTGTTCACACGGATCATGCAGCTTTGAGATACTTGATGAATAAGAAGGATGCTAAACCACGTTTGATTCGATGGATTTTGTTTCTTCAAGAATTTGACTTAGAGATTAAGGATAAGAAAGGAGCCGAGAATGTGGTTGCCGATCATCTTTCACGCCTTGCTCTTGATAAGGATGACGGTAAATCTACTCCGATTGATGATTCTTTTCCTGACGATCATCTACTTTCTCTTGCAAGTTTAGAGGTTCCTTGGTATGCTGACATAGCTAATTTTTTAGCTAGTGGAACTGTTCCTCATGGTTATTCATCGCAGCAAAAGAAGAAGTTTTTCTATGATGTGAGGAAGCATTTTTGGGATGATCCTTTTCTTTATAAGTCTTGTGCAGATGGAGTCATTAGAAGATGTGTTCCAGATAATGAGATTTCCTCTATAATCTCACATTGTCACGATTTGCCAAGTGGTGGTCATGCAAGTACTACGAAATCTGCTGCAAAGATTCTTCAGTGCGGTTTTTATTGGCCAACTCTTTTTAAAGATGTCAACCAGTATGTTCAATCTTGTGATCGTTGTCAAAGAACGGGGAATATTTCAAGACGTAATGAGATGCCTCTCATTAGCATTCTTGAAGTGGAGCTTTTTGATGTTTGGGGAGTGGATTTCATGGGACCTTTCCCTCCATCTTTTAAGAACAGGTATATCTTGGTAGCTGTGGATTACGTCTCAAAATGGGTTGAAGCCATTGCATCTCCCACTAATGATGCTCGTGTGGTGAGCAAGTTCTTTAAGAAGACGATTTTTCCTAGATTTGGAGTGCCAAGGATTTTGATTAGTGATGGAGGAAAGCATTTTCTCGAGAATCGTTTTGAAGCTATGTTGAAGAAATATGGAGTTTATCATAAGGTGGGACTTTCTTATCATCCCCAAACCAGTGGTCAGGTGGAGATCTCTAACCGTGAAATAAAGACTATCTTGGAGAAGACAGTTGCAAAATCAAGGAAGGATTGGTCTATGAAGCTTGATGATGCACTTTGGGCGTACAGAACTGCGTTTAAGACACCTATTGGGACAACTCCGTATAGATTGGTATATGGAAAAGCATGTCATCTTCCCGTTGAGTTGGAGCACCGTGCATTTTGGGCTATCAAGGGTTTGAATTTTGATATGTTAGCAGCGGGTGAGAAGAGACTTCTACAACTGAATGAGCTTGATGAGCTTCGTTTTGAGGCTTATGAAAGTTCAAGGCTTTACAAGGAGAGAACAAAGAAGTGGCATGACAAAGGGCTGTTACGAAGGGAATTCAAAGAAGGGGAGTTAGTTCTTCTATTCAATTCAAGGTTGAGACTTTTTCCTGGAAAACTTCGTTCTAGGTGGTCTGGTCCGTTCAAGGTACGCAAGGTTTTTCCGTATGGTGCTGTTGAATTGATCAATAGCAATGGAGAGTCATTTAAGGTGAATGGGCAAAGAGTGAAGCACTATAGAGCTGGTGCACCAGTTAATGAGGAGGCGGATATTCAGCTATCTTCTCCTTCTGCAGATTGATTGATGAGTCGGTGTCGGGCTAACGACGTTAAACAAATGCGCTTCGTGGGAGGCAACCCATGTATTGTGAGTATTTCTTTCATGTTTTTCGATAGAGTGTGTCAATGAGGACATTGACCCATTTAAGTGTGGGGATGTGTTCTCATGTGTTGTAGTTATATGTATATGCTAAAAAAAAAATCCAAACAAATTAAAAAATTGAAAAACACCAAAAATAATTCTAGCCATGCGAAGATTACTTGTGTAAATGCACCCATGCATGCTGTTAGAAATCTTGTGTTTATGGATGCTTTTGATTGAGAGATGATATGTGATGTTCTTGTGCACACACGTACACTAGCAAGTAGAAACTGGTAGACTTATTGAATGTGGTAAGGGATTAGAATGACATGAATATGTGCAAGATAATTTGGTCTTTATGCTTTGAGTACAAGTAGGTACGTTAGAGAGACTTCTATTTGGGATTGATTGTGCTGCTTTTACACACCAAGCGAGTTTTGAGCCTATATGCATATCTTTTGCATGATTTTTCGTTTGCTTGAGTGTCCACTTGTTATTTGCATTGCTAGCACGTGTTTGAGGTCTTTCTTGAGACGCATGACATTAATTGGTGACAACATGATAAAGGCAATAGGTTAACCTCATATTTCCCATATTACCAAACCATTTATACATGATCAATTAGTTAACCCTTTGAGCTTAATCCTATTCTTTCGGTGACACACCACGTTACTTGCCATATATCCTTTTTATTGTATTGGCCTTACATTAATTTGAACCCAATTGTCAAAGGCTAGTATTGTTCTTAAGGGAGTAATAAGGTGTGCATGAAGGGGGGGTATTGATGATCATAACTTTGGGGAAATTTTGAGTTGGGTTGTGTACTTGTTAGTCGAAATTTGTAAAATATCAATGGATCATTGTTCTTGCTTGCTATTAGCTCTTTCTGGAAAAAAAAAAAAAAAAAAAGAAAAGAAAAAATCAGAAAAAGAAAAAAATAATAATAAATTGGAGAGCATTCTTATCTTGTATGATCCTACTTTGATTCGGCTAGTCAAGTTGTTATAAATAAAAGCTCAAGTGTGGGGATGAAAGTATGGGAGTTGTTAATTTCATTGTTGAGTACTATGCTTTTGTCTTAACCTTCTTTGGCTTTACTTGACATACCTTGTCCCTAGCCTACATTACAACCCTAATAAAAGACCTTTTGATTGTCATTGATTGTGTATGTTGTGTTGAGAGTTAGATTGATACCACGTGTAAAGCATGCTTATGATATTGATGGAGTTGAGTGATATACTTACCACCCTGTTTGGAGTGAATATCTTTTGTGAGTGAATGGTGAGTTTTTGCTTTTGCATAGGAGATCCCAAGTTTTGTCTCAAAGATGTGCTCTTGTGTGCTTAGCATGTTTACCAATGATTTTTGCATTTGACATGGAATTCTATGATGTTATTCATGTGATTTGAGTATGCTATGTGGATACTTGCACTTTAGACACCAAGGCATTGCATTTTCATTTTGATTCTTAAGTGGATATGGCATGAGAGGACTTTGTGTGTGTGGTATTGTGTTGATGTGTGGTCTTTTGCATGAGCTAGATGGATTTTGTGGGTATATTCGCTATAAGCCCTCACGAGACCCTACTCGTCCACTAGGGCTACCTAGGGGTTTAAAGGACTTGTTGCATATGTTAAATGCAACCGTGATCACCTACGGAAGTGGTACTAATTAGTTAGTGTAGTTATTATTTTAGCTTGCACGAGGACGCGCAAAGTGCTAAGTGTGGGGATATTTGATAGAATATAATTTACATATATTTTAGAGGATTTTATTCCCACATTTAATGAGCTTTTGCGAATAATCGTGTCGATTTAATAAGTTTTATTGGAGTTTATTGCAGGAAATAAATAATTCCCAAACTTGGAAGGAATTGAGTTTATTTGGACTTAAATTACTAGAAAATTCGTAACTATTGGGCAGCTTGCGTGTACATCACTGTTTGGGCCATAACTTGAGTTTCAGACATCAGAATTGGGTGATCTTACAGCCCACGCGAAGATAACAGAATTTTCTACAAGTCAAAGGTGGTCCAATATCAATATTCCAACTGGAGAAGCCCAGAAACAGGCCTGAAAGACAGATGACGAATTTCACTTCCTGGAATCCTATTTCAATTCTAATTACGGCAAATCTTGGACAACAAATTCTTATCCAACACAAAGAGGGAAATTACCAGAAGTCTACGAGGCTTATCTAATTCAAGGAGGATATTTCTTTTTTTATTCCTACTTCTATTACAATTGTAATATTTTATTAGCTGTTTCCTACTTAGTTTTGGTTAGCTAATTTTTAGGCTCCTGGTGCCTATATAAACACATCTAGGGGTATTGTTTTATCATCCAATCTTAGAGATCAAAAGCATTGGTACGTATACTTTTGTAAACACTTTTTCTCTATTCTTATAATTATGTGTTCTTATATTCATTCTTGTTTTGTTAATTCAATCATGTGTGAGTAGTTTATTAATCTAGGGTTGAGTTGAACCCTAGTTATGGTCGATGTGTGAATTCCCCAATTTGATTGTTTAATTGCTCTTGCTTATTGAGTTGTTTTAATTAGCAATTGCAGATCAGACGTGATTATGTGTATTGTTTGAACCATTATCTATTTATCAACGAGAGTTGGATTTAGATGGTTGTGATTTATCCAATAAGAACATGAACTTCTCCATGAGAATAGGTAGAACGGATTGTTAGGAAGTTAGGGTGCTGTTATTAATGTCTCTGAATTGCATGATACCATGAGAATAGGCTTGATTGTATTTTAGAGAAGCCATTAATACCCGAGAGGGATTATTGGTATTTATAGGGCGCATCTTTCCTGTTGAGTATTATACGATTAATTGGGGAGGAAAATTCACGATTGCATTGAACATGCTAGTGGGGATACTTAATTCTGGATGTTTTTAGATCTGATTAGTATAAACACAATTCTTCTTAGTATAAATTAGTTTAATTAAATCCTCAAAATTTATTGTGTTACTTGCTTAGCTAAATTAAATCAGAAAAAGACTGGTGATTGGCACTTTTGTCTCTGTGGGAACGACTCTGACTTACCCTACTGCATAGTTAGAAGGATTTGTTAGATTTTTATTATTTGATAGGCACGCGACAGCCTTGTCAATATGCATTTTTGTCATATAATATGGAAATATTTTCTGTTTTTTGGTAAAACTGAGAAAATGTGGAGTCAAATAACCCTAACAGTATGCTAGTTCGTTCGGAGTAAAATATACGTGAACTTTAATTACACAGTTTGAACTTTAATTACACAATCTTTTCAAGGAAAGGAGTTGGTAGCTTAGGTAGTACACCTACCTGACTTTATAGCCTAAACACGATTATGATTTCTTTGAGAGACAAAAAGTTTAGTTTAAAAACTAGAGTGAAAAGGCGCTTTGCGTGAGTCATGCCTAATTAGGGATCTGTTCCAAACGATTAATTAGGTCGATTAGCAATGTCTATGTGCATGTTTGGCAACATTTCAAATAAATGGTTTTAGGCTTAAAAGCCCAAAAGCGCTTAATTGAAGTGTTTGTGTAAATAAGTTAGAGGACTTACATTAAAATCACTATAAATTAATATAGTTGGGACCTGAGAATTTTATTAATTTAGAGAGGTATTAATTAATCGATAAATTAATAATTATTAATTTATAGAGAATTTTTGACATCAAAGAAAATTAATTTCCAATTACATACATTTAAATAGAATGACTTTTACAATTTATGTTTTATACTTAATTCAATATATATTGTTTACAAATTTAATGAGTATTTGCGAGATTCAAAGTAAATATTCATGTATATTTAAATGATGTCAAGAATAAAACAACAATTTTCGAACCTTTTTCACGTAAAAAAGCACTCAAGATATCGAAAACATTGATTAATAATTTTTTTAATGCTTTACGAAAACACCACATTCGAACTTTTGGATGAAATATAGATGGTTAATGATGAGTTTCATATAGATTCAAATTTTAAGAACCATAGAATAATATTTTACAAAAGTGTAATACATATATTTTTATGATTATAAATGAATCATTAATTTATAATATTATCGGGACCATATATTTATACAGGATTTTCAAAAAAAAATTATTATCTTATTATCTTATCGAAATTGATCATTTTTTTAACTGGCCCAAGTTGGGACCGGACGAAATTATTAACTTAGAGAGATTATTAATTTACCGAGTATTAATTTAAGGAGGTTTTACTGTATTTGCTAACTTTTTGGAAATAAGTTTGTATGTTAAAAATTCTAAGTGCATGTTTGGCTCATCATATAAGTCGGCTTATATGATGAAAGCCCATTCCCCATTTTCTTAGCCTGTTTGGCAAAATAAGAGAAAGCCCATTTATTAAACTTATATGGGATAAGTTGAATGTTAAGAAATCCTAACATTCAACTTTCAACTTATTCTTATTCCTCGATACACACAATATATAATATCCTTCAAATTTTCAAAATCATATATCTTTTAATTCGTTCATTAGAAAATTGATATGTACATATCAAATTTCTCTACTCATCGAGATCTATCCATTGATATCCACTTATATATATTAAAAAACAAATATTTTGAAAATATTTAAAAAAGTTAACTTATAAGTTCTGATTTACCAAACACTCTGCTGACTTATAATTTCTGATTTACCAAACACTCTATTAACTTATAAGTTCTGATTTACTTAGAGCATCTCCAAGGGCAACCCCTATTTTACTTCCCTAAAATATAATAAAATAATAATTACTTAAAAGATAGGGAATCAAAAAATTGTTTTACTCCAATGCTATTACCTATATTCCTTACCTATAATTAAAAAAATATTATTTATTCAATATTTTAAGTAATATAAAAAAGAGATGGGAGTGTTGGAGAGATTTATGTTAATATTATAAGGAAACAGTGATGATGTGGCATTATAGGGGTTTGCTTTTCTCTCCCCTAAATAAGGGATTTGATATTCTCTCACCTAAAAATTATAGGGGATAGGGAGCTGCGTTGGAGTGTTGTTCTTAAAATCAAACCCCTAAAATATGTCCACCTAGGATAAATATAGGTAAGGGGTCTTTGGGTTGGAGATGCTCTTATCACTTATATGATACTTATCACTTTAAGTTATAAGTTACTTATTTTAAGGTAAGCCAAACAGGACCTAATTAACATTTAACTTTCAATTTATTCTTATTTCTTGATACACGTAATATATAATATCCTTCAAATCTTCAAATCATATATCTTTTGATTTGTTCATTAGAAAATTAATATGTATATATCAAATTTCTCTACTAATCGAGATCTATCCATTGATATCCATTGATATATATTAAAAAATAAATATTTTGAAAATAATAAAAAAAGTTTTTTTTTTTAAACTAAAATAATAAAAAAAGTTAACTTATAAGTTCTGATTTACCAAACATTCTACTGATTTATAAGTTCTGATTTACCAAACACTCTACTGACTTATAAGCTCTGATTTATTTTATCACTTATATATGACACTTATCACTTTAAATTATAAATTAACTTATTTTAAGATAAGCAAATGGACCCTATATCTGGATTAGGAGTTTTGGTAATTGAACTTTGTATCCAAGGATACAACAACACTACAGTTTACTTTAACAATGGCGGCTAGATTTTTGACTCATTGATAGTGAGTGTGAACCTGGAGTCCGAAACAAAATTACTATTTGAAATGTCACATGATCAAAGCATGATGAGGGTGATCCTGACTATAAATGAGACGTGGTGTTCGGAACCTCTAACATTTAAGGATGATACAAATGAAAAGTTTATTCCGAATTTTTCATTACATAATTGTAAAAAAATATTGATTTTTGTATACATAATTTAGGGTTCCTGAACTGATTTCGCCTAAAATTTCATAAATTTCAGAGACTACCCTCGTGTCCGGTAGGAGTTTTACAGTTTTACAGCAGTAAGATCATTGAGGGAGTTGGAAGGTAGTCAACAAGTTGAAAGTTGCGTGAATTAAAGAAAGAGTCGGACGTACAAAAAGTAAGAAGGGAGTGAAGTCATTCTGTCATTGTCTGCAAAAGAGACCCTCGTCTTTTACGCGAGTAAATATAGAAAGAGAGTCCCATGACACGCACTACTGCTCCTGCCTTATTTCTTCTGCGGAATCAATACTGACTGACCCTCTTCTGTCTTTAACTGCATGCCGCCATCATTCACGCTCTTTTTTTTTTCTTTTTTTTGCCAAACATCATTCACGTTCTTTAAAAATTAACCAATATTAAAAAGGAAAATGCTAGATATTACAAAGAGCTTTTTTGATAAATATATTATCAAAAGTAATTTTGTAATTTTACTTTTTGTAAGAAGATTTATTTGCAATTTTACCATATTAATTGCAATTATACCAATTTCTTTTCAAAAATTGCAAAAATACCAATAAGACAAGGAAACCATTCAAAACCCAAAGTTACCAGGGATCCACAAAAATCCATGTTACCAGGAAAAATCCCACCGTCTCTCTTTTATCTCACACGTTTCTTAAATCTCACTCCCCCTTCTCCCTCTACTGATCTCTCTCTTGCCGTTGCTGCCATTTTTGGCGAGCTCAAGCCGTCGCTGCTAAAACATATACACACGAACACACACATTACACACGTATTCACAGATGTTCACACCCCAACTTTTACAGCCATCTCGCCGCCTTCACCTCCATTCCAACCGCCATCCTCTTTCAATTTCGACCATCCCCGCCGGCTGTCATCACCACCATCGTGTATACATATGAGGTCTGCGGCCCCAGTGAGGAGGGAGAAGGGAAGAGGGTGGAGATGGGGGAGGAGGGACGAGGGAGGAGGGCGGCGGTGGTTTATTGTTCAGGTCCCTAAACAAAAGATTCCGCAGTACGGGTAATTAAACTTTTGAATTTTTCCCGATTAAGTCCTTCCGTTAGTTAGATTCTAACGGACGTCAGAATCAAGCTAAGGTGGCATCCCTGTTTGACACGTCAGCGGCTGATTTGTATATAATAATTAAAAAAAAGGAATTAAATGGGGAAAATTGTAAACACAAGCCTCTCATATGATTTTACACACACATAACAATATATATACTAGCATTTATGCCCGCGGTGCTGGGCTTTGTTAAATATAGGAATTCTAAAACTTGGTTTTGAAATCTAATTTCATTGTAGATTGATTTCTAGATGTTTCTAACATTTAAAAAGAAATTACAATGTGTGAAATTAATATTTATATTAGTCTAAGAAAATGACCATAACAAATTATGTCTGCTTGAACATTTGATGGCTCATTCTTTTCTTTGTTGCTAGATTGACAGTTAGTTTAGGTTTGATATCGAAAGTATAACGTAGTACATACATAATACATTTATATACATTTGGTGCATTGATAAATTAAATTTATGTACAACACAAATTCTCAAATTGCTAAATACAAAATAAACATACTTACAAATAATCTTGCTTCCAGGACTCCTAAATGTAGATTTGTACCAAAGTCGGACAAAAGCCACTACTTTACATCCAAAAATAAACAAAACATGCTTCTTAATGTGAACCAGCTAGATGAAAGAAAATAAACTTACTTCTAGACCAATAAAAACTAAATGCCATGTGAGCCTCTACGACATTCAGGAAACATGCATCTCCAACAGCTTCATTCCCTCCCCACTTATCAAAAAGTGTAATCCGATGAAGGAGTTTGGTATAAATAAGTATTCTTCCAAACTCCGTTGTTTGACTCCATTCAAATTAAAGAGCCTGCTTCACAGAATTAAAAGAGAGATAGATCAGTAAAATCACCAGAAATTGCTGAAATGATATGTTACAATGCAAAAAAAGACAACTTTAATTTTGATTTCTGTTTTACCCTTGTGATGCATACGCAAATAGCAGTAAAATAATTATGATATTGCCACGTTCATAGCACTTGTAAAAATGTAGTAGCCAACCATAGCTTAATAAGATGATTTGCTTAGCTTGTAAAAATGTACCATAATCAAAACAACATATACAAAATCTACTAAGATGATTTGCTTAGTTTGTAAAAATGTCCAATTATCAAAACAGCAGATACAAAATCCACTATCGCTATGACCGTCCTCACACTTTCCAAATCAAAAAAATTTTCCCTTGTTCTCGACCCCAAGTTCCGAAGAGACCAACATAATTGGATTCACTTAGATTACACTCGTCTTATGTTAAAACGTATTTAAAGACTAATGTCAACGTGCTTATGTGTGTCTAAATTTCTTTTGTTAAGGAGTGTGAAAATTAAAAAGTTGGTTGTTTTGTAGTTAACTTTAGTTGGTGTTGTGTTGTTGATTGTTATATGGATAATGCTATGAATATTTGAGGATTAATATTAAGTAATAATCTAATTACACAATATTATGAGTGATTTTGAGAATTAATATTTTGAAAACATACTCCTCGGCCCCGCCTCCGGCGGCCCCTCGATCCCTTTATCATTTTAAAAATATAATCGTGTATATGGGTTAAAAATAAAATGTATCGATAAAACTTCAAACTTACATATTCATGAGTAGTAATTTACTTATAGTGACTTATGAAACTTAAAAATATTATTGATATATACTCGCATGTACAAATTATATATGGATGGTCATTTAAATTAAGATCTCTTTCTCTATGACGCTAACACAATTTGGCACTATTACAACAGGTTAGGAACATATAAATTAGAATACATATGCACTTTCATTTAAAATAATTGAAATTTCCGGTCAACCTCCTAATCATGATATGAAATTAGGAAAACCCATGTTTGCACAGAAAGACAAACATAACAAATTATAAAATGGTCACTATACAAAAGTATTCTTGGATGTTGTGGTAGAAGTCTAAAACTAATTAATACATATATCTTACAATACATAAGTAGAGTAAATTAATATTTGAATCAAGTAACTCGTAAAAGAACTACATTACAGTCAGTTTATATATAAGCATAAGAACATTGCAAAAATTTAGTACCATCATTGGCATAACCTATAAGTAGAATTAATAGATATCTCACCCGATGGATGACCACCACAGAATTATTTCCCTCGTTGTCATCTGCAACTCTATCTCGGACATTTCCATCTATTAAAATCAAAGAAGAAGCCAATACGTTAATATATAAACATAGCAATGGATAAATATCTAGACTATTAGAATCAAGAAATCAAATTATGTATGCAACCAAACCACGCAAAAAGAAAATACCAAAAGGATGAGATATTTACAAATTTATCAAATTTGTCAATCCTTTTCTTCTGCACAATCCACCAAACAGTTAATCAACGAACTTAAAACTGCAATTAAAGTATGACCAAATCATTAGAGAAGTATATATCACATAGTATGCGAATAATGGAACGATAAAATTAGCAAGATAAATGAGAAAAATGTAAGAAAGATGAGAGAGAGAGAGAGAGAGAGAGAGAGAGAGAGAGAGAGAGGGAGAGAGAGAGAGTAGAGAGAACAATAAAGATAAATGAGGAAAATGTAAGAAAGATGTTTAGTTAGGAAAATATTCGTTGAGTTATTAATTATCTCCTTAATTTATTGTTGAGATATTTATTTCAAAAAAACTTCTCGGTTCCGCCTTTGGCGGCACCTCGAACCCTATATATTTATAAGATATGATTTTGACATTTATCGTTCATAGACATTGAAAATATTAAATAAAATTAAACTATGATTTCATAATACTCACTAATCAAATATTGAGAATTATTATTAATATATAACAATTCCATAAATATAAATTAAATGTAGTTCATCTTTAAATAAATGAGATGCATCTATACATGCTAAATTACTTGCGATCAACTCTTCATATCTAAAGACATATAGGACATGTTATTTAATCAATCGGAGATGCACAATCATCTGCAAGGTTGGGGTATTTCAAAACTTTCTCACTACCTCCTTGACAAATGCGTGTTAGAAAAAGAAACATGTAAAGCAAAACACAAGCCTCTCATATGATTTTACACACACATAACAATATATATATTGTGTATAAGGTTCATAAAACATATTGGGGGAAACATATTGTGGCGGTTGAATTGGGCGAAGTTGAATTGGTGTGATAAACGGATGAGGGAGGTTGCAGGCGGTTGGGCTGTTGGTCGAGATTAAAATGGAGTCGCGAATTGGGTTGGTGTTGGTTGGAGTGATGATGGTGAACGGAGGTGTTGAAGCGGAATGAAAGGAAAGAAGGAGGTGGGAGGAGCAGTGGTGGTCAATGGTTGCGAGGTGGTGAACGGAAAAGGGAAATGGGTGGAGAAGAACGGCGAAAGGAGGGGAGATGAAGGGAGAGGGAAATGGGCAGAGGAGTACGGTGGTGGTTGGTTGGAGGGGGGTAGGAGGAGGCTGTTGCGGAAGAAGGCAGAAGTGCGGAGGTGGACTGTTGTGGATTGAGAAGAGGAATTAAATGGAGTGGCGGAGGAAATGGGCGGAGGCGCTGTTGGTTGTTGGTGTTAGAAGGTTGTGGAGGAAGTTGGAGGTGGAACAGAGGTGGGTGGTGGAGTGTGGTGAAGAAGGGAGAGGGGAAAAGGGTGAACGGCGGAAGGAAGAAGAACGGTGGTGTTAGGTTTGGTCGGAGAAGATGTTTGTTGGTCGGAGAAGCTGCATATGACAAATCAGCAGCTGACGTGTAAAAATGGCCATGTGGCAGCAAGATTCTAACACCGTTAGAATCTACTTAACGGTAAGGACTTGAGCCAAAATTTTTTAAAACGTTAAGGACCCGTACTACGGAATCTTTAGTATAGGGACCTGAACAATAAAACCTGAATAGTTCAAGGACGTATCAATTGATTTTCCCCATTTAATACTAATACGAAATTAAAGATATTAACGATTAAAAGTGTGCATTGACAAACGTGTCCAGTCAAAGTGGGAAACGTTTTTTGGGACGGGGGAGTATCAAATTTCTCTACTAATCGAGATTTATCCTTTGACCCATTGATATATAATAAAAAACAAATATTTTGAAAATAATAAAAAAGTTAACTTATAAGTTCTGATTTACCAAACACTCTACTGATTTATAAGTTCTGATTTACCAAACACTCTATTGACTTTTAAGTTTTGATTTACTTATCACTTATATGACACTTATCACTTTAAACTATAAGTTACTTATTTTAAGTTATAAGTTCAGATTTACCAAACACTCTATTGACTTATAAGCTTTGATTTACTTATCACTTATATGACAATTATCACTTTAAACTATAAGTTACTTATTTTAAGTTAAGCCAAACGTGCCCCATATTGTATCATAAATTTACTATAGACGTGCCCCTTCAACGATAATTTAATGTGCAGCCCAGTAAAGGTGAATACTTACGAATCATGTGATGTAAGTTGTAAGCACAAACTATTAGTAACATAAAGAAAAAAAGGGGGGGAGCATGCATGAGCAGTAGATAAGGTAAAAGAGGGGTGAATTTTGATAAAAGTGTTTGATAAGTGCATATTTTTGCATATTTTTATTACCTATTTATTGCTTGAAATCGTATTTTAATAATTTATTTTATGCATTTCACGAAATTCGTGAATAAATAAAAAAAATGGCAAAATATAGAAATAAAGAGCAAGGAAAGGAAAAAGAGGAAGAAAAAGGACTTAAATGAAAAAAAGGAAAAAAGAATTAGGAGTTTGGTGGAAAAGGAATCTTTGAAGACATGTGGAAGGTGGAGATCATCCCAACACACTAAATAAGTGTATGACCAAGATCCACTCTACAAAGCTTAAGGAGGAAGGAAACATTTGGATGGCTAGGAATTCTCCACCACATTAAAAGGTGTATGGTGGAGATTAACCCAACACACGCCTTAACCATAATTCTTATCCTATAAATTCCCCCTCACCCCCTTGTAATTATCAACTTAGATTTTAGGGTAGCTTTAATTTCTTGTTTTTTTTAGTTTCAAATCTTGTAAACACTTTTTATTTTAATGTAAAAATTCCGTTTTCTTTAATTTCTCGTCTTGTTCTTTCGTTTTTGTTGCATAGCTTTCGTTATTTTCGTAAATCCGATTAGTGGACAAAGTAGCGAAATGCTAACCACTTGGGGTTGAAAGTAACGATTTTATTTTCTTGCTAGTTTTAATTCGTAATTTTACCCCTTTAAATCTCAATTTTATTGTGGGTTTGTTTCTTGTTTTAATTTTCTTAGAATAAAATTTCAGTTTCGTAATTAATTGTGTTTATTTCTGTAGTTAATTTAAAAAAAATTAGTTTTATAAAATTTCAGTTTTTAAATCTACGTTTTTCCTGTATTAATTCGAAGCAATTGTTTCCCCTGTTTTCTCTGTTACACAAACAAACCCATTTCCTTCTTTTGCTACTTCTTCGAATAAATCACAACTCCCCTATTCCTTTCTCTCTTTTTTTCGAACCATTTCCCCAATCCCAGATTTGTTTTCTCCCTTCTTTTTCTTAATTTATTCTCTTCTTCCCCACAAAACCCAGCTTCCCCTCTACAATTCCACCATTTTTTTATCGCTGCAAAACTCCACGAAATTCACTTCCCTTCACCCCTTTTTGTTTTTATTCCAAACTTTACCGAGTTTATTTGATGAATTTCTGGTTTCTGCTAGAGTAATTTGATGCCCCGTTGCTGCTTGTCTGTTTATTTGCTTGTTATTGGTCGATGTGTTAGTTACTGAGTAGTTTTCATTTTTGTGTTTTATTTGTGCTGCGTTTTCGGGGTTGAACCACGAGTTTCACCACTATCCTACTGCTATTTTGTTCGTCGATTATCTGCGTTTTGTGTTATTCTCTTGTTGTCGGTTGTTCATTGCTGAGTTCTGAGTCATTTTTTGAGTTCGCTGGTTGAGCTGAGTTTGAATCTCTGTGTTTAATTGTATCGAGTCTGCCGAGACTTTGAGTCTGTAATGTTGTGCTGAGTCTAGTTCACTGAGCTGTTTGTCCGAGTCTGCATTTTTTATTGTTCTGTATTTAATTACTGTCGAGTTTTGTTCAGAGTTTGAGTTGCGTTTTTAGAGTTTTGTTCTGTTGGATTGTAATGGCTGTTAGTTCTGAGGTTTTTGCTAAGCTTCTGAATCCTTTTTCTATTCGTGTGAATGTTAGTTTTGCTGTTCGTTTAGTTTGTAGTTGCTGTGATCGCTGAGTTTGCAGCGATTTTGCTTTGTTTGTGTTGAGTATTGGGACTGCCTGTTGCCGTTGTGTAATCCGGAATGGAATCGAATTTGAATTCTTTGCTTTGATGGTTTAGTTTCAGAATCTGCGTAATTATTTAGTTTTGTTTTGTTGTTGTTTTCGTAATTTTGTTATTTGAGCCGATATTCGAGTTGAAGCAAAATTGTTGTGCAAGTTGGTTTGTTTTTTTTTTTTGGCTTGTCGTAATTACGAATAGATTATGTCAATTTTTTTCTTTTCTTTCTTTCTTCAAAATTCCTGTAAATAATTTAATTTTTCTTTTCTAATTTTAATTCAAATTTAGATTTCTTAAATAATTTAGTTTTTTTGTTTTAATTAGTTAGTTTAAAATTAGAATAAATTAAATTTTATTTTAAAATTAGTTTAAATTTTCTTTCAGGAATCAAATAGTATAAATTCAACTTTCCAAAATCCACTTGTCATAATTCGATTAAATTGAAAATTAAGTTTGCGAAAATGTTAGTCTCCGTGGATCGATACCTAAAACATTTCAACGATTGAATCGTGCGCTTGCAATTAAAATTGTAATTATTTTAGCACAACAAGTTTTTGGCGCCGCTGCCGGGGATTAATTATTTTTCGCACCTTAATTTTTAGTTTTTCGGATTAGTATTTACTTGCCTTATCTTTTGTTTCGTTTTTTTTAGGAAAGTTTATATTTCGGGAATCTTCTCACGGAGCTTGGAACAAATTTGGAATTTTTGGAAGCGTGCTTCGGTAACCCGTATTTCTCTCTTTTCGCCTTTTTATTTTTAGGAAATCACAAAAAAAAATCAAAAATCACAAAAAAAAATTGAAATTTGAAAAATCCAAAAATTATTTAGAAATTACATAATTGTTGCATCATGCATCTAATCACTTAGGACACATTATCAAGATTTTTATTTTCTTGTTTTTAATTTTTCGTACCTTATAATTGTGGTGATCGCTGGAGGACCCCAAGGTACGTTAATTTTTTTTTCTTTTCTTTAGTTAGAGCACGTTGTTAAGCATCCATAAATGTTTATAGTTTTTTTTACTTTGTTTGTTGCATCATTTTTTAAATAAATCTTAAGGGCAAAACCTCTCAAAAGATAAGGGAATGGATTTCATCACTCTTTCCTTAGCCCAAAAACAACTAATCCTTCATTTTGCATACCTAGCCTTTAATAAAATTAATTAGACGTTTTCCCCTAGGAATTTCGCGCTCAATTAGGAAGGTACCTAAGAAACGAAGTAATCATTAATTATTCCGACTCTTTGGTGTCTAGGTAAGCGAAAGCTTACCTGGCCAATTAAGATTTGGTGTCTAGGCTGGTCTTTAGCCTCTTGGCAATGCTTGCGCCTACGTGGCCAAATCGGTCCGAATAAATTCTGATTTACCGAGTTTTTTGGGGTCTTTACAGTTAGGAGCAAGGTCTAGTTATTTTATTAAGGAACCCTAGGGTTACAATTTTTTTTCTTTTAATTTTTCACCCTTTCTTTTTGTGTGTTTATTTTATCACAATTATTTGCTACGTGTTCCCTTTCATTGTTTATGCGAACTATTTGGATTAGGGATAATTCTTCTAGAGTAGTGAGATCGTTTGAGATTTATTTCTCTTCTGATTCCGAGTATTTAGATAATTCCGAATCAATAGTAAACATGGTCATGTCTCTTAAGGACCGTTGTTATCCCACCCGTTCTGCCCAACCCTCGTGTATCACTCTTCCTCCCATAAATGGTAATAAATTCGAAATCAAAGCTCAACACATTAGCATGTTACTCAAATTTATCGGGAGTGAAGGTGGGACCCGTATCTTTTCATCCATGAATTCGAGGAGGTTTGTGCCTACAAAAACTCCAACAATTAACCGATGACTCGATTAGGCTTAGACTCATTAATTTTGCGCTTAAAGAAAATGATAAAAAATGGTTGTATAGCCTACCGGTTAATTCTATTTCCACGTGGGAGGGATTTGTGGTAATTTTTCTTAAGAAATATTTTCCAAACCATAAGACTACGAGAATTACAAACGAGATAAACCAATTTCACCAAAAGGAAAACGAGTCTTTTTGGAAATATTTTGATCGTTTTAAAAATCTTTTATCACAATGCCCCCACCACGGAATAGAAAAGTGGAGACTTTGTAAGATCGTTTACGAGGCCTTAGATAGTCCAACAATCGCTTTGTTAGAGTCTATGTGCCAAGGTAAATTCATGAAAAATGATGAGGACGAAGGGTGGGCGTTTTTCGAGGAATTAGCGGAGAAGACCATGTTTTGGGAGTCTACTAGGGAGCCTAATAAGTCGAACGAGTCGTCTAGTACATCTAGGGGTTTGCACTCGATTGGAAATTCGATGGCAACCGATGCCAAATTAGTTACTCTAACTAGAAGACTCGAAGCCCTAGAAACTAGTAACGCCCCCTCACAAGTGTCTATGTGCTCTAATTATAATCAAGGTTTTCCAAACTTTCCTGGTTGTGATCAAATTAATGTGGTGTTTCAAACAACCCCTAGGAATGATCCTTTTGCTCCTACCTACAATCCCGGGTGGAAGAATCACCAAAATTTCTCGTGGAACCAAGGCCAAAATTACCAATCTCCGCCACCTTTTCAAAGGCCCAATCAAAATTCTTACTCAACTCCAAACCAAGTTCCTTTTACGACTTGACTCAAAATCACGGTCCTTATCCGACTCAAGCACCCGCCCACCCTCCCGACTTTCATGAGTCGGATAAGAGAATTAATTCTTTGGAAAAAACCCTTGATGCGCTTCTGAAATCAACAACTAATTTGGCTCAATCTCAACAAACCTCCATGCAAACCATGACTCAAGATAGGTAAATTTTGAATGCTAGTACTCAACCATATCTAAGTTAGAGGTTCAAGTGAGTCAATTAGCTAACTCCATGTGTGAGCGAGAGAAGAACAAGTTCCCGAGTCAACCCGAGGTCAACCCTAAATTTCCTCTCAACCAAAGCCCTCCCGAAAATGTTAATGCTATCATTTCTCTAAGGTCGGAAAACAAAGTTGATAATCAAGTAGGTGTCGAGTCTCCCGAAGAATACGAAGAGTTAAATGTTGAACCAAACCCTAACCTTGATCATTCCTCTCAAACCTCAACTCCTGAGTCATCGGAATCTTCTCATAAGCCACCATCATCTAGTGAACCTTCTTCACCTAACGAATCTTCGTTGGTCACTTCACCTTCGAAATCCATTCCCGAAGAACCTAGTGAACGAGTCTTTAAGCCAAAAGCTCCTTATCCTCAATGACTCCTTTCAAATAAACAATCGGCTCAAATGGAACAAATTTTTAAAGTTTTCAAACAAGTCAAAATAAATATTCTTCTTTTAGATGCCATTCAACAAGTCCCTTCTTATGCCAAGTGTCTAAAATATTTATGTTCTCACAAACGTTCTACCCACATCCCTAAGAAAGCCTTTTTGACTTCTCAAGTTAGTTCAATTCTTTCGAATCAAATTTCTGTGAAATATAAGGATCCCGGTTGTCCTACAATTTCATGTGTGATAGGCAATACTTTTGTGGTCAATGCGTTACTTGACTTAGGTGCTAGTGTGAATCTCCTTCCATTTTTGGTCTATCAAGCCCTAGGTTTAGGCGAACTTAAAAAGACGAACATGAAAATTCAATTAGCCGGTCGTTCTTTCAAAATGCCTAAATGAATAATTGAGGATGTGCTAATTAAGGTTGGTGAATTCATCCTTCCGGTTGATTTTGTTGTCCTCGAGACTCAACCCGTCACGAATTCTAAGAACCAAATCCCGATCATTCTAGGAAGACCTTTTCTTGTTACATCCATTCACTTGATTAATTGTAGGGATGGTTCGATGAAACTCACTTTTGGTAATATGACCATTAACCTTAACATCTTTAATGTCGGAAAAGAACCCAATGAACAAACAATAGGGGTTAATCTTGTTGATGACATTGTTAATTGGTCAAACCTTGAGGATAGTGAGATTGAGTCTCTTCTTGTTGAGGATTTTCAAAGGAATCATGAAACTAATCAAGAGTATATTGAGTCGTTAAGGGATATGACCTCTAAAGAGATGTTAAGAGAGTTGGACGATATTTGTTCTAAGTGGGAAACCAAACCTGTGGAGGTCTCTTGCGAACCAAATCTTATTCTTATAACTCCCGTTGGTGAACCACTTACAATCGATAATTCATTAGGAGATTTGAATAAAATTTGTTCCAAGTGGGAGACCCCACCCCAGGTTGTTAGTGTTAAGCCCGTTCTTAAGAGTCCCGTAGGAACACCTCCCGCATTTGACTATATTTTGTATCGTCCTGAGTTTGATCAACAGCCCTTAGGAAAAGATGAACCTTTAACTTATGTCATTCCTAGTGATTCAACCCATGATTAAACTTTCATTGTCTCTAATTTGCTTAAACAAAATAAAGAAGCCTTAAGTTGGTTTAGGGAGAACATTAGTGACACTTGTTCAATAAGGTTGAATGATTCTATGTTGCTTGAGAAAATCTTTGCTAATGAAAAGTTTCAAAATTTTTTTGATATTTTCTCAAAGTTGCACCCCAATTTTCCCACCGGCATCGGCTAATTCGGTTTTATTCCTTTGCCTCCCCTCGTGAAAGTTAGGTACGTGGGAGGAATTGTGTGCGTGTGTGAGTTGTTTTCTTTCGTAATTTTATAGAAGTTTTCAGTCTCCGTCATCCTTTATCAGGTATTTCCTCACCTTTCTCCTTTCTCATTTCTCTTGCATTTGCGTACATTAAGGACAATGCATGATCTAGGTATGGGGGAGGGTTTTTAGTGTAAATATAAAAATCCAAAAAAATTAAAAAATTAAAAAATTAAAAAATCACAAAATCACAAAAAGAGTTGTAGAATTGTAAATAGTAGAGTTCTAATCTTATTCTAGTCTTGTTAATTGATTGATAGTTGCTTGATGCACCCTTACATGCTATGATAATCTTGTGTTCTTTTAGCTTTTGATTGAGAAGTGATTTGCTAAGTTCTTGTCCACACACACTTACACTAGCAAGGTGAAACTAGTAGACTTATTTGATTTGTGCAAGAAATTAGAAGGTCGTGATTAGGTGTAAGATGATTTGGTTTTCATGCTTTGAGTATAAGTAGGTGCATTGAGGATACCTTTAATTGAGATTGATTATGTTCTACCACACCAAGTGAGTTTTGAGCCTATATGCACATCTTTTGCATTTATATTCTTTTGCTTGAGTGTCCAGTTGTCATTTGCATTGCTAGCAATTGTTTGAGTTCTTTCTTGAAACACATGACATTGATTGATGATAAGATGATAAAGGCATTTAGGAATAACCCATATTTCCAAAATATCCACACCATTCTTATGTGATCAATTAGTTACCCCTTTGAGCTTAATCAAATTCTTTCGGTGACACACAACATTACTCGCCTAAGACCTTTTTTTGTATAGCCTTACGTATACTTGATCCCAATTTGTCAAATGCTAGTAGGAACTTGAAGGAGTAATAAGGTGTGTGAAATGGGTTTACTTTTATTCATAACTTTTGAGGAAATATATGTTTTGTTGGTTACCTTGTTGGTCGATTTTCAAGGAGGATTATGGTTTCTTATAGCTCTCATAAGAAAAAAAATAAATAATAAATAATAAATAAATAAATATTTATATATATGAGAGCATACTTATGTTTTTGTAATTCTCCTTGATTCGACTAGTCAAGTTTTTTTGTTGAAAGTAGAAAAATAATTATGTGGGGAGGAAGTTTGGTGTTGCGCATGATTTCCATGGTGACTACTAGCTTTTGACATTTCACCATGTTTTGGCCTTACTTGACATACCCTGTCCCTAGCCCCATTACAACCCAAATAAAGACCTTTTGATTGTCATCATTGATGTATGTTGTGTTTAAGTTAGAATGATACCAAATGTCAAGCATGATTTTGATTTTGTTGGAATTGAGTGATACACTTACCCTTGTTCTTGAGTGAATGTTCTTTTGTGAGTGAAATGTGAGGTATTGCTTGTTTCTTTTGCATATGAGATCTCAAGTTTTGACTCTAAGGTGTGCTCTTGTAGACTTAGCATGGTTTCCAATAATTTTTGCACTTGACATGAACTTGTAATCATTCTTGCATGCTTATTTAAGTAGACTATGTGAATCCTTGTACTTTCCACACCAAGACTTTGCAAATTCATTTTGATTCTTAAGTTGATGTATCATGAGAGGACATGTATCTGTGGTGTTGCATTGCCATGTAATCTTTTATACGAACTAGATGGATTTTGTGGGTACATTCACTATAGGCCCTCACGGGACCTCACTCGTCCACTAGGTTTGGTCGGAGAAGATGGCTGTTGGTCGGAGAAGCTGCATATGACAAATCAGCAGCTGACGTGTAAAAATGGCCATGTGGCAGCAAGATTCTAACACCGTTAGAATCTACTTAACAGTAAGGACTTGAGCCAAATTTTTTAAAACTTTAAGGACCCGTACTGCGGAATCTTTAGTATAGGGACCTGAACAATAAAATCTGAATAGTTCAAGGACGTATCAATTGATTTTCCCTATTTAATACTAATACGAAATTAAAGATATTAACGATTAAAAGTGTGCATTGACAAACGTGTCCAGTTAAAGTGGGAAACGTTTTTTGGGATGGAGGGAGTATCAAATTTCTCTACTAATCGAGATTTATCCTTTGACCCATTGATATATAATAAAAAAACAAATATTTTGAAAATAATAAAAAAACAAATATTTTGAAAAGTTAACTTATAAGTTCTGATTTACCAAACACTCTACTGATTTATAAGTTCTGATTTACCAAACACTCTATTGACTTGTAAGTTTTGATTTACTTATCACTTATATGACACTTATCACTTTAAACTATAAGTTACTTATTTTAAGTTATAAGTTCTGATTTACCAAACACTCTATTGACTTGTAAGCTTTGATTTACTTATCACTTATATGACAATTATCACTTTAAACTATACGTTACTTATTTTAAGTTAAGCCAAACGTGCCCGATATTGTATCATAAATTTACTATAGACGTGTCCCTTCAACGATAATTTAATGTGCAGCCCAGTAAAGGTGAATACTTACGAATCATGTGATGTAAGTTATAAGCACAAACTATTAGTAACATAAAGAAAAAAGGGGGGGAGCAGGCATGAGCAGTAGATAAGGTAAAAGAGGGGTGAATTTTGATAAAAGTGTTTGATAAGTGCATATTTTTACATATTTTTATTACCTATTTATTGCTTGAAATCGTATTTTAATAATTTATTTTGTTGCATTTCACGAAATTCGTGAATAAATAAAGAAATGGTAAAATAAAGAAATAAAGAGCAAGGAAAGGAAAAAGAGAAAGAAAAAGGACTTAAATGAAAAAAAGGAAAAAAGAATTAGGAGCTTGGTGGAAAAGGAATCTTTGAAGACATGTGGAAGGTGGAGATCATCCCAACACACTAAATAAGTGTATGGCCAAGATCCACTCTACAAAGCTTAAGGAGGAAGGAAACATTTGGATGGCTAGGATTTCTCCACCACATTAAAAGGTGTACGTTGGAGATTAAACCAACACACCCCTTAACCCTAATTCTTATCCTATAAATACCCCCTCACCCCCTTGTAATTATCAACTTAGATTTTAGGGTAGCTTTAATTTCTTGTTTTTTTTAGTTTCAAATCTTGTAAACACTTTTTATTTTAATGCAAAAATTTCGTTCCCTTTAATTTCTCGTCTTGTTCTTTCATTTTTGTTGCATAGCTTTCGTTATTTTTGTAAATCCGATTAGTGGACAAAATAGCGAAATGCTAACCACTTGGGTTTGAAAGTAACGATTTTTATTTTCCTGCTCGTAGTTTTAATTTTAGTTTTAATTCGTAATTTTACCCCTTTAAATCTCAATTTTATTATTGGTTTGTTTCTTGTTTTAATTTTCTTAGATTAAAATTTCAGTTTCGTAATTAATTGTCTTTATTTCTGTAGTTAATTTAATAAAAAATTAGTTTTATAAAATTTTAGTTTTTAAATCTACGTTTTTCTGTATTAATTCGAAGCAATTGTTTCCCCTGTTTTCTCTGTTACACAAACAAACCCATTTCCTTCTTTTGCTACTTCTTCGAATAAATCACAACTCCCTTGTTCCTTTCTTTCTTTCTTTTTTCGAACCATTTCCCCAATCCCAGATTTGTTTTTCTCCCTTCTTTTTCTTAATTTATTCTCTTCTTCCCCACAAAACCCAGCTTCCCCTCTACAATTCCACCATTTTTTTTATCGCTGCAAAACTCCACGAAATTCACTTCCCTTCACCCCTTTTTGTTTTGATTCCAAACTTTACCGAGTTTATTTGATGAATTTCTGGTTTCTGCTTGAGTAATTTGATGCCCCGTTGCTGCTTGTCTGTTTATTTGCTTGTTATTGGTCGATGTGTTAGTTACTGAGTAGTTTTCATTTTTGTGTTTTATTTGTGCTGCGTTTTCAGGGTTAAACCACGAGTTTCACCACTGTCCTACTGCTATTTTGTTCATCGATTATCTGCGTTTTGTGTTCTTCTCTTGTTGTCGGTTGTTCATTTCTGAGTTCCGAGTCATTTTCTGAGTTTGCTGGTTGAGCTGAGTTTGAATCTCTGTGTTTAAATGTATCGAGTCTGCCGAGTCTTTGAGTCTGTAATGCTGTGCTGAGTCTAGTTCATTGAGCTGTTTGTCCGAGTCTACATTTTTTCTTGTTCTGTATTTAATTATTGTCGAGTTTTGTTCAGAGTTTGAGTTGCGTTTTTAGAGTTTTGTTCTGCTGGATTGTAATGGCTCTGAGGTTTTTGCTAAGCTTCTGAATCCTTTTTCTATTCGTGTGAATGTTAGTTTTGCTGTTCGTTTAGTTTGTAGTTGCTGTGATCGCTGAGTTTGCAGCGATTTTGCTTTGTTTGTGTTGAGTATTGGGGCTGCCTGTTTCCATTGTGTAATCCGGAATGGAATCGAATTTGAATTCTTTGCTTTGTTGGTTTAGTTTCAGAATCTGCGCAATTATTTAGTTTTGTTTTGTTGTTGTTTTCGTAATTTTGTTATTTGAGCCGATATTCGAGTTGAAGCAAAATTGTTGTGCTAGTTGGTTTTTTTTTTTTTTTGGCTAGTCGTAATTACGAATAGATTATGTCAATTTTTTTCTTTTCTTTCTTTCTTCAAAATTCTTGTAAATAATTTAATTTTTCTTTTCTAATTTTAATTCAAATTTAGATTTCTTAAATAATTTAGTTTTTTTTGTTTTAATTAGTTAGTTTAAAATTAGAATAAATTAAATTTTCTTTTATAATTAGTTTAAATTTTCTTTCAGGAATTAAATAGTATAAATTCAACTTTCTAAAATTTACTTGTCCTAATTCGATTAAATTGAAAATTAAGTTTGCGAAAATGTTAGTCTCCGTAAATCGATATTCAAAATATTTCAACAATTGAATCGTGCACTTGCGATTAAAATTGTAATTATTTTAGCATAACAGTGCTTCTTAATGTTTACCGTAAAGCACCTTAACTCTAATCACATGTCATCCTTCAAATTCACTCATCATAGTGCCCGCCCGTGTAACAGAAACAATTAGGCTGCTAGTTTGCTATCGCATTTACCTTTTTTAAAAAACGTACTATTACTCTATTAGTGATGTTTACATTTTGTGCTGTGACTGCTGTCTCCAGCCCAACTTCCTCGTAAGATATATACTCCAATTCATACTCCAATTTTGTTATGCTCGATTGTCAGTTTCTTCTATGGGCCTAATATGAATCCCATTCCATCCTTTCACAAGCCTAAAGCCCATTTATCAACAAACGCCCCCTATTGACGGGATCTGCCTAAAAATTGGAATTTTCCATCAAAGCTTATTTAGGTTTGTGCTTCAAAAATACTAGCCACTAACAGTACGAAGTACGGGTCCAGCATGAGTCGGAAATATAATATAATATTAATAAATTATTGAGAATAAATATAATTAATAAGTATTATTTAAATGTGAATTTATAGAGAATTGAATGATAAAGATTTATAATGAATAAATATTATTTAATTATGTAATTATATGAAATCGAAATCGGGGTGAAATTGAATAAATAAAAACAAAATAAATAAATCTTGTATAATTATGTAGTTGCAAAAATTCGAATCCGAATTTAATGATAACAAAATTTGATATTTTGATACTATTTCGCACCATTAAAATACGATTTTCCACATTAATAAAGAATCGCTCAATTACGTCAGGAACAAATATACAACCCCTCATATCACATCAAATGTGAATTAAGGAATGAAAACTCAGATTTTTGCTCCAAATTTCGCACAACTCGAATAATTGTTCCAAATTTCAACTCAAATTGTAGTTACATGCAATTACTTCGTTTTAAATTATCATCAGTAGAGCCTCTCAATTTTCCAATAAACTCTTCCTCTTTATTTCTCGTCAGGACCTAGGACCATAGGCCATTTAGCTGGTTGCCTAGCATGTCGAGGCATGCTTGCGTGGAGGTCACGTGGAGCATGACCATGAACAACTCAAGTCACAAACATGGGAATGGGACCTTGAACAACTTAACAAAGAGGAGAAGATAGTGGTTTGAAGTCCAGATGACCAGAAATCACCTGCCCTTATAAATAATAAGGGTTGCATCAACATGTTTCATAGTAATGTTGCTATTTGGTGCAGTGTATCGAATTGTAGCATGGATAAAATTTGTTGAGGATCGAATGAAACATGAGAAGGCTGATGAGTGATGGGCAAATATGTGTTTATTCGATGAACTTGACTGATGGCCTCGACCTTCTATGTAGTTGCTTTCAGAGATCTTGAACTGCTTCCCATGAGAGCTGAATCAAACAAACCGATCCTAAAATAGTAGACGCGGGATCACGTTGCCAGCATCTTTCTTATCATCAGGCAAACTCATTTGGTTCTTAATCCATCTGTTGTAAAGATGCAGTGTTTCTAGGAAAACAGATGAATAGATTTGCTAGAATGATGCTCACAAACCGTTCCCGGTGAATCGTGTGGGGTAGTTCAATAAGAAAATCACTAGAGAAACACAAGAAGAGGAGCAGTTTCAATATTTCTACTGCTGTTATTTTACGTTTCACTTGCATTGGTGATTATCCCTTTCTGAGTTCCTGTCATGGGAGGATACATATACAAATAACAAGATATTGCTAGTTCACGGAGAACCTATGTCACATTTGAAAGTTACATTGTGGAACTTGGAGTTGCCTCTTCTCAAAGTTGGACCTCTTTTTAATTGTGATGGCGTGAGAGCTGAACACGAACTAGGAATGGGGGAATCTGTTAAGATTCGAAACTGAATATGGATACTCCAGGATACTTTTTCAAGGGACTTTTTGAGGGAGATGCATTCTCCTTTCCTGAAGTTCGTTGCCTGAACCACCATTACTATCTGTATCATAAGCATTTTCTGCTCTTTAACGTGTACAAAATCATCACCTGGATCCTCCTCGCTAATTTTGATACGAAAGGAATATCATAACCCTCCCAGGCCTGGGCTTCAAAAACATCTTCTGCTAAAGTATTCTCACTGATATTGCAAATTTCATAAAGCTATCAACAATTCCAGATTAACTTTTTAATGTTGTCTTTTTTCCTATTTTTTTTTTAAAAAAAAAAAATTAGTTTACTCGCACCATTTCTTTGACCCGGGCAATTTTTCGTGCAAGATCACATTTCGCATACTTGGGAATGTTTTGAACCTGAGCACCCATGTAACCAACATCAATTCTGCTTTCTGTCAAGCTCAACTTATCAAACGGATGCGACTCTTTTCAGAAATGCCAAAACTCATGAAATTAATTCTATTCTCAGTAAGGAAGTTAATAATCGGTTCAGATTAACAGACTCGGATGAAAAAGAAGGATGAAACTAATTGGCATTTCATCTAAAAAACACAAACACAGATACAAATTGCAAACTCAAGAGACTATAAACATAGAGAACTGGATAATTTCATTAAGAACATTCAGAAATACAACTTAAAACATCGAAAACTACACGATAAACATAAACATAAACCCTAACATCACTCCATTCCTTTACATTCCAATTCACTCCCACTCAAGCACGCTCTCCCCTAATACGACGAGCCAACTGGATATCCTTAGGCATAATCGTAACCCTCTTGGCATGAATAGCACACAAATTAGTATCTTCAAACAATCCAACCAAATACGCCTCAGCAGCCTCCTGGAGCGCCGCAACAGCAGAGCTCTGGAACCTCAGATCAGTTTTGAAGTCCTGAGCGATTTCTCGCACCAGGCGCTGAAACGGAAGCTTGCGGATGAGAAGCTCGGTTGATTTCTGGTACTTGCGAATTTCTCGGAGAGCGACGGTTCCGGGACGGAAACGGTGGGGCTTCTTCACGCCGCCGGTGGCAGGGGCCGACTTGCGAGCGGCTTTGGTGGCGAGCTGCTTACGTGGCGCCTTGCCGCCGGTGGATTTGCGAGCGGTTTGCTTGGTACGTGCCATTGGGAGATTGGAGGTTGGAGATAGACACAAGAGATTTGTGTGTATAGATTTGGGGAATTGGTTTGTGTGTGTTTTGAGATGGGGGGAGAGTGGGTTTTTTATAAGTGGGGTTGTGAAAGTTGTGGCGGGATAATTGTGAATCGTGAGCGTTGATTTGGGATTTGAATCGACGGTTGTGGTGTGTTTGGGGAGTGTGATTCGGTCCGTTGATTTGGTTGGATGGGAGATTTATCTACGGCTGAGAGTGAGTTTGAGGAGTGGAGGTGCGGATCGATGAGGTGGAGTCTGGGCGGATCGATGACCTGGCTTCTGGACGTTTCGCTGATATGTTTTGTTACTGTTTTCGAATGGGATTTGTTTATTTTTTAACTTTGGAGTGTAATTTCGAATAAATTCCTGCGTTATAAAACTAAAAATAATTCACAATCTTGTGTTAAAACATCTTCGATACAGGTTGTTAAAAATATTTTCATTTTTTGATAAATCATCATATTTGTTTTTTTTATGTCAATTTTAACAACAATTACTCAAAAATCAATCTAATAGTTAGCATTTTTAAAAGTTGCTTATGTGATCCCAAATTGTCACAATAGAAATTATTTCTAAATTATAATAAATATGGATGATATGCACATTTTATATTTATATATGTAATTAATCATTTGAGAAAATTGTCTAAGTGGTTGTCAAAAGTTGTCAACCTTGTTACAAAACCTTTGGGCAAACTTACAACTCCAATATATTGGCAACCAAAAGTGTCTTACCACATCAACTTTGACAATCTCTTGACAATCCTTATTGATGATACTCTTACGTATCTTAGCTGAAAATTAGCTGAAAATAGGGGTGTAGTCGAGCCAAGTTGAGTCGAACGCTGCTAGGCTCGAGTTCGAACTTGACTAAAAAGTTCGGACTCAACTCGTAGAAAATTTGACATGTTCGAGTTTTGTTTGAAAACACAAATCAATTTTATCAAACATTGACAAAAACTCGAACATGATCAGTTCGGTTCGAGTTCGACTCGATCAAAAATATAAATTATATATAAATATTAAAAATTTATATAGAAGAAAATGTATGATATAAAAAATGAAAATAATAAAGGTTTGATTAGGCTCGCGGACCTTACAAGTCGAGTACTTTGAAACTCGAACTCGGCTCGATTATTACCCATTCAAATTCGAATATTTTACAAATCGAGTTCGAGTAGCTCACGAATAATTTAACTCGTAGCTAAAAATTTAAATTTGTGTATACTTGTTTTAAATTTAATTTTTTAATTTTAACTAGAAATACTTATTACGTTTAATCGTTTATTTAAATATTTGATGGGAATTAAAACTTCTGAATAAGTTAAACTTCATTTATTTTTGTTAACCAAACAACTCCACCAAATAACGATTTATAGGTATTTCAAATTATTGGGTATATTCTAATGTCAACGAAACAACCACCAAAATTACAAGAAATGCAACACATGAAGCTAGGGCTAAACACTATGCAAATCACTACAAACCAATACATCAACGACGGATTTTCGAGTCCTCAAAGATCGTCGAAAGCCTTCAAATACTGACAAGTGTTTTATGTCATCGAAGCAAGGACACAGGCGAGCGTGTGTAGTACAAAGACATACGAATTCGAAAAATTCAAAAATATGGAAATACGAGTACGGGAGGATACGTCATATATAAAATAAAAAGTGGAGCTTTTAGATGCGTAACTAACATCTAAATTGAATTGTTAATCTCTTGTGAAGTGAAAGTGGATCTTGAGATTTAGAACTTGCCATGCTAGCATAGGTTCATAATTGTTTATCAATATGATTCGTAGTATAAGATGAAAATACTTATATTGCCCTATGTGATCAATATGAGTAACTTGTTCTTAACTGACATATCATTTATCTTCTCAACTGACAGATTTATCTCGTCGCCGCCATGTAAATGCATTCAAATAGACTGTTACAAAGTGATAAGGCGTGCTCCTGAAGTTACGGGGCTATCCATGAGTCGGTTAAGCTAACGTATATCAGGTATCCTACAATTTAGGAGGTTGTTGCCCAATTCCCGCAGTCCACTGGGGTACGTGTGTAAGAATTCAAGATTTGACACAAATATTAAATTGAACGTGTAAAATCTTATACATATCAATTTTTTAACAATAATTTGATATGTAAATTATTAATATATAGATATTAAAAAATTAATATAATTATAGATATTAAAATAGGAACTGTGCGTTGCACGAGTTATAAGCTAGGAATATTAATAATATAAGTATAACAATCATTGTATGTGAAAAACTATTAAATTCTAAGTGCACAATCTCGAAGTTTTCTCTCCATATATGTGAGAGTTTAGTTTTTCTCTCCTTTTATTAAAAGTGGGAGCATTGATTTGATTCAATGGCGAGGGTTGATGATCTGGTGAATCAAATGTCAGAGATCAATATTGAAGACGAAGAAAATGAAGAACTCATTTTTGCGGAGGATGCAGTGGACGACTCGAATAAGTTTGAACTATGTCTGGTGGGACGTTTTTTAACAGAGAAAAGCATGAATACTAGGGCAATGAAATCAAAGTTGGCTGACATTTGGAGACCTGCTCAAGGAATAAATATTAAAGATTTGAAGCCTGGAGTGTTCTTGTTTCAATTTTATCATCTGGATGATCTGAACTGGGTTGTAGAGGGTGGGCCTTGGTCTTTTGATGGTGCCATGTTAGTGCTATCTTCGATTCCCAATGGAGAGGATCCGGTGAGTGTTCCATTGTTGGAGCTAAAGTTCTGGATTCAAATTCATGGTCTTCCTAGTGGGCTCATGACTGAAGCAGTGGGAAAACAATTGGGAGGTTTTTTCGGTAAGTTCATTCAGTATGATCCAAATAACAATACTAGTATTTGGAGAGAAAGCATGCGGCTGAGGATAAGTGTAGATGTTAGACGTCCTTTGAAACGCAAGAAAAAGATATGTAGAAAGGACGGGTCTGACTGTGTAGTTCAATGCAAGTATGAACGTCTGGGAGATTTCTGTTTTACTTGTGGTATGGTAACGCATACAGATAGATTTTGCAGGAAGAAAATGGAAACTTCATCGTCTGAGTTAGTTCGTGAATGGGGTGGGTGGCTTCGAGCTCCGCCACGGAAGGCGGCGAATTTTGAAAAAAGCAAGTGGTTACGCGATGAGCGGGACAATGATTGGGGCTCAAATTTAGGGAAGGATAACTATTATCAACAATCGGGGGATTTTCAAACGAGTAGTGTAACAAGAGGAGATAATATGGGGCGAGATTTCAGGGTTGTTACTTATGGAGGGATAACTGTTTCAAAAGGAAAAGATTTGGTTGTTAATTCAAATTCTCTGGCGGCAAATAAATCTTTTGTTTCTCATATTGGGCCCACAGAAGAAGAGTTAATTGGGCTTAACTTAAAGGAGAGGAAACGTAGACGTAGTGGGCCTTTAGAAAACGAGTTCATGGATACAGATGGAGGACATGGACTGGTTAATTCAGATTCTTTACTTTCTGTTGCTGATTGTACTGAATCTTCTCCTGATGTTTTGGCTAGGCTTGTTAATCAAGCCAGCCAGTCGAAATGAATCTACTCAGCTGGAACTGCCGGGGGTTGGGGAACTCTCGGACAGTTCGTGTGTTAAACGATCTTTTAAAGGATCGTAAACCCGATTTTCTGTTTTTAATTGAGACTATTTCGTTTGCTAATAAAATTGAAGACCTCAGAGTAAGGTTTGGCTTTGATCAATGTTTTTCTGTAGACCGTATCGGTCGTAGTGGTGGGCTGGCTATATTTTGGAAACGTCATGTTAAATGTCAAGTTACAGGTTACTCAAATAATCACATTGATGTGGTTTTTTCAGAAGCAAATAACTCAGATTGGCGTCTCACTTGTTTCTATGGATATCCTGAAAGGTCGAGAAGGAGTCTTTCATGGGATTTTCTTCGTCAACTGTCCACTCTTTCTCTCCTGCCTTGGTGCGTGTGGGGGGATTTTAATGATCTCCTCTATTCGTCTGATAAAAAAGGTAACATTCCTCATCCTCCTAGTCTGTTTGAAGGATTTCGCAATGCTATTCATGACTGCAGCTTAACAGAACTTGATCTTCACGGAGGGAAGTTCACTTGGGAAAAAAGTAGAGGTACCAATGATTGGGTTCGTGAGCGTTTGGATAGAGCTTTTGCCACTGCTTCTTGGTGGTCGAAATTTCCTCTCTGTAATCTCTGTGTTCATCATACAACGCGGTCTGATCATGATCCCATTCAGCTTGACACTATCTATGCTACAGTGTCAAAGAAAGTCTTCAGGTTTCGTTTTGAAAACACCTGGTTAAAGGAGCCCTCTTTCATCAAAGAAGTCACTGCAGTTTGGTCTGATTTACCAGCTATTCATTTGTTACCTAAGCTGTTCTCAGTTTCTTCATTTATGGCACAGTGGGGCAATTCTTTCTTCCATAAGTTTCGTGAGAAAGTAAAACAACAAAAAGCAATCATTGCACGTCTTGTTGATTGTACAGATGATGTCAGTGTTCGTAATTACTTGGTTGAAAGGGATAAGTTGAATGAGCTCTTACTTCATGAGGAGTTATATTGGAAGCAACGTGCCAAAATTTTCTGGCTTTCTGAGGGTGATGAGAACACCAGATTCTTCCATAAAAGTGCCTCGGCTAGGAAAAAAACAAATCATGTTAGTTTCTTGGTGAATGATAGTGGTGAACGAATTGAAGACCATGATGGTATGTGTGAGGTGGTTAAACAATACTTCTCTAAGGTTTTTGCTGGTGACATGGGGGAAGTTAACATTTCGCAGTCTCACAGTCCAAGGACTATCTCAAGTGCTCAGAATGAAAAGCTGATTGAGGATATAACTTTCGAAGAATTTACAGTTGCTATCAAGCAGATGCACCCCGACAAAGCCTCTGGCCCTGATGGGTTAAATCCAGCGTTTTTTCAAAGTTTTTGGTGGATCTTAGGTCGAGAAGTGTATCAGTGTTGTAAAGGTTGGTTGCGAGATAATGCTTTCCCGTATGAACTGAACGTTACTAATGTGGTCCTAGTCCCTAAAAAAGACAATGCTGACTGCATGAAAGATCTCAGACCGATTGCATTATGCAATGTTTTATATAAGATTCTAGCTAAAGTATTAGCCAATCGATTGAAGGTAGTTCTTTCTGATGTGATTTCAGAGAATCAATCAGCCTTTGTCCCCGGCAGGAGCATTAACGATAATGTCTTAGTGGCATTCGAAGTCATTCACCACATGAAAAGGAAGAATTCAGGGAATGAGGGGGAGGTTGCCCTTAAGCTTGACATCAGTAAAGCATATGACCGGGTGAATTGGAACTTTCTGCGTCAAAGAATGAGAAGTATGGGCTTTTGCGATAAATGGATAGGTTGGATGATGTTGTGCGTCAAGACTGTATCGTACAATATTGGATTAAATGGTTCGTTTATAGGCCCCATAAATCCTAGACGTGGTCTTCGTCAGGGGGACCCTCTGTCCCCTTATCTGTTTTTATTTTGTGTAGAGGGGCTTTCTAATGCTCTTGATCAAGCGTCTGAATCTGGTGGTATTCATGGTTGCAGTGTTAGTCCGCAAGCTCCTGTTATTTCTCACCTTCTCTTTGTCGATGACAGCTTTCTTTTCTTTAAAGCTACTACGGAGGAAACAAGGAGAGTCAAGAAGTTACTAGTAGATTATGAGAGGTGCTCAGGGCAGTCTGTAAATTTCCAGAAATCGGGAGTGTTTTTCAGTTCGAATGTTCGTTCTGACAAGAAACAAGAACTCAAAGCGATTCTAGCTGTGCATAATGATATAGAGAATAGCAAGTATCTTGGTCTTCCTTCCCTAGTGGGCAGATCCAAGAAACGTGTTTTCGGTTTTCTTAAAGAGAGAGCTAGCAAAAGAATTCAAGGGTGGCAGTCAAAACCAATATCAAGAGGAGGAAAATCGATTCTAATTCGTAATGTTGCTCAGGCCATCCCTTCTTATTGTATGTCCTGTTTTCTTCTCCCCAAAACTCTTTGTCAGGAGCTAGAGAAGTTGTTTAATAGTTATTGGTGGAGTTCTGGCTCGGAGGCAGGTAAAGGTGTGAAGTGGTTGTCGTGGGATAAGGTCAGTATGGTGAAAAGTAAGGGGGGATTGGGTTTCAGGAGCTTGTATGGATTCAATATTGGGCTGTTAGGAAAACATTGTTACAACTTCATGCAAAATCCAAATTCTCTTGTGTCCAGATTATATAAAGCTAGATATTTCCCCAATTGTCACTTGTTGAAAGCCACTAAGGGAGTTGGGTCGAGTTTCATTTGGGCAGGTATTTGGACCGCAAAGGAGGAATTGTTTAAAGGCTTTAGATGGGTTGTCGGAGATGGGCAAGATATTAATGCTGTGAAGGACCAATGGTTGAGGAGGAAACCAGGTTTTTGTGTTGAGAATAATAGTATGTATGAAGGTAGGAATGAAATGGTGTCAAGTTTATTCTTGCCAAACTCGAAACAGTGGAACTCTAATTTGGTGCACCAGCAGTACCTCGATGTAGATGCTGAAGCAATATTAGCAATTCATGTACCTCAACGAGAAATAAAAGATAGAGTTGTTTGGGCTGCCTCTTCTAATGGAGTATACACTGCTAAGGCAGGGTATCACTTTTGGCATGCTCAGAATATTGGCACATTAGATGTCCCTCAGTCGGGAGGTTGGAGTAAGATTTGGCGACTTCAGATTCCTCACAAGCTGAAGATTTTTGTATGGCGGTTCTGTCGGAATACTATTCCTGTAAGGCAACGACTTAATTCAAAAGGTATTGATCTCCCAATCACTTGTCCTATATGTAGCTGTGATACAGAACATTTGCTGCACCTTTTCTTTGATTACAATTTCGCTGTACAATGCTGGCAACACGTAGGTATTCAGTTTGATATGAGTTCTGTCGAGTTTGTTCATATGTGGTTGCTTGGTAAGTTATGTGAGGCTCAACTGGATGAAGTGGTGAGAATTTGTACTGTTTTATGGGGCATTTGGTTTTGGAGGAATAAAAAGGTATGGGAAAACAAGAGTGTATCGCCTGCTATAGCAATGGAAGGTAGCATCAGAATGGTGACTGAATGGAGAGAAGCTAAGCGTACAAAGTATAAACCAAGTGTGCAGAAAGAGGTGGGCATTCGGGCAAGATCTGATAGGTGGTCAGCTCCTAGTTCTGGACAGCTAAAGTTGAATGTCGATGCTTCGATTTATCCAGAGGCTGATTCTTTTTCGGTAGGTATGGTGCTTCGAGACCATCATGGTGCTCTTCTTGTTGGTAAAGTTCTCAGGTTGCCTGCACCTGCTTCAGTTTTCGAAGCCGAAACCATTGGGGTTAGAGAGGCTTTGTCTTGGATTATGGCTCAGCAGCTACATGGGATGAAAGTGCTAGTTGAAACAGACTCGTTGTTGACAGTGCAAGCGTTATATAACAATGCTATCAACTATCTTGAGGTGGGGGATGTCATTGTTAGTTGTCAAACTCAGCTACAGCACTTAGTAGATACTTCTGTTAGTTTTGTCCGGAAACAATCAAATAGGGTAGCACATGAGATTGCTAAATTACCCTGTTTGGTTAATTGCCAGTTTGAATTTACGTCTCCTCCTTCTTGTTTGTTGGAGACTTTATTGTTTGATGATTCTAAGTAATGGACTTTTTCCTTTCAAAAAAAAAAAAAAAAAAACAATCATTGTATGTAATTTATAAATTACTAGCTTATACCCAGTGCAACGCACAGCTCCTTTTTTTATTTCTATAATTATATTAAAATTTTTAATTCTATAGGTTATTAATTTACATATCACATTATTCTTAAAAAATTAATATATATATATATATATATATATATATATATATATATATAGGATTACACGTTCGATTTAATATTTGTACTCTTTCTTGAATTCTTAAAATTTGATTTGGACGATTTTACAGCCCACGTGATATTAACAAAATAATCTTTAAATTGAAGAATTCAGTAACCTAATTTCATTCAAGACTAAAATAATCGGAATAAAAATTAGGATATTGATGTGCTTCTTTCCTTGATTCTAAGATCAAGGAGTACAATATTCTAAGGAGTACCATTCAAAGTTGTCGAGGAACTACGCTTTAATACTATAATAGAACACCCCTCCTAAAGCTTTATCGTCTCAGTTATACTCAATTATAGTATTTTAGACATGTACATTTAGACATGTACAGGGCGGGCGAGGTGATAAAATATGTAATCGATCATCTTTTGTAATATTCTTATAACATAATTATTCTATTATACATAAATATGATATATGTAATAAAATATAATTTATAATATGTTGTTGGTGAGTATCAAACCTTTAACCTATGATAGTACTCTTGTATTATCCCTCTTACTCTTATTATATAATAGGATATAATATTAATAATTTTATAAATATTCACTTTGTATACGATAGAATATATATATATATATATATATGTGTGTGTGTGTGTGTGATCAAACTAATTTTTTTTATATGATTGAGTCGAACAACATTTATCGATTTTAAAATTGTTACTGTTGTGGAATAAAAAATAGGGTGTATTTATTGCGTATTGACTGTTAGGGTTAAAGAGAGCTTCGAGCTTCAATGGCTGATCGAGTGTTTTGTGACTTAATCTGTCCTCATAAGATGCCTACTTATCTTGCAAATATCAAGAATCAAGCCAATAAAAACGTAGTTCTAGGTTGAAGGATCTGGTCCATTTGCTATTTCCTTCGTTTTTCCTTCGTTTCCTTCCATTCTTTTTGCCAAGGCTTCCATACTTCAATTGCTTGACTCCAAATCTCCCAAGGACTGTATGGAAGACCTCATTCTTCACTAAAAACTCAAAATCCACACCAACATCAACTCAATTCTCCCACCATATCCAATGATTTATAACCCTGCACAACTACACGAAACACATCAAAAATACAACAAACTTGAGGCCAAGTAAATCAATTTAAGCCGATACGGAACGCTCTAAGTGGATATAAAATCCACTTATCAGCCTCGAGTACCTAAGAATTAGGGTAGGGTTTTGTATCTTGGTGGCCAAGTTACCCATTTTAGATGGAATTTTGGATCCTTCCACGAGGAAGGCTAATTCTAACTGGACTCATATGTCTTGGAGGCCACTCCAAGTACGAATTGGTTCCTCATTGGACTCAATAACCGAGTCTTTTATTATCTGATTTATTAATTACGAATTTATCACTTTAATTGGGGTTTTGGGCCTCACAATGGGGCTTTGACCTTGGACCAACTTAGGTTTATTTAATACAACATTAAGTGTGTTTTTAGGGCTTATTTTCAGCCCATATCAGTTACCTATAATTTACAACATAGTTTATTTGAATAAGAGTAAAGTGCACTTTGTGTACCTTTACTGTAGGCTCGACACCACTTGCAATACTATAATTTAAAATCGAGCATCTGCAATACATTCTCTCCCTCACCTCACCTCATCGCCGTATCTCCGCTAGCCATGGACGCTGTCAATCTATCCTCTCTCATCTCCAATCTCTCCCTCTCTAAATCCTAACTGCTTACTCCCCTCTCCCTTCTTCAAACCTATCTCTCTCAAAATCTATACACACACCTATACACACAACAACAAACACATCATCCTCCCTCATTTTCGTTCTCGTCACCGAGTTTGAATCGCTAGAGCCAATTGATCGAGTCAAGTTGCTGTTACATTACACCGCGTTGTTAGATTCATTGGATGAAGCGGAGAAAATTGTTTCGAATCGAGTGATGGGATATACATCACATGCCTGGTTGGTAGCGGAGTTAGATTGTGATGGAAATATGAGATTCAAGGCAGAGAGTGATTCGGAGATAGTCGAGGTTTTTGTTTTTGTTTGGTTTCGATTTTGGATGGAACGATGTATGTTGAGGTTTTGAGCTTGAAAACGGATGATTTGGCGCCGTTGAGTTTGGCGTCTTTGCAGAATTCTATGGTTAATACTTGGCATAATGTGTTGATTAGTATGTATAAGAGAACTAAGGCTTTGGTTACGGAACGAGAATGGAAGAAGTTTGGAGAGATGTTTCCATCTCTCGTTGTTACGGGTGATGGTGTGGAAGCTATGATGAAGCTCAAGTTCGATTAGAGGGAAGCTAAAGGGATATGATGAGATTTCAAAAGTGCATTGGAGAGTAAATATTGCTGGCAAATTAGCTCTCAACAAACTTATATGCTCTTGTTTTCACATTTTCCTTGCTGCTATTGATTTGCACAACAATGTTACAATTGCAGTTTTTTTGTATTCTTTTCATTTCCAGGATAACGAAGTTAGAAAAAAGTGAAGGCCTCCTTTGGAACCGGGATCAAAGAGATATAAACTTCCTTCAATGACGGATGAAGAACCAAAGGATGCTTATCAGGTTCTATTTTTTGATTCTGATTCAGATGAGTAGTACAGTATTTGTAAAAAGTAATAGTTGGTGGTGGTGCCAGACGTGGTCAACAATGTCCCTGATTGGAGGACGGTAAAAAGACAATGAAATCCCCATTTTTTTTACGGAGTTGACGTTACTTAACGGAAAACATTAAAGTGTAACGAAATAAAAACTTTAGTATTGTAGATGCTCGATTTTAAATTATAGTATTGCAAGTGATGTCTAGGCTAAAGTACAGGTACACAAAGTGCACTTTACTCTTTGAATAATATCACATTTTAACAAATAATGTTTTTTTTTGTTTATATGAATATAGTAAAAGAGAATTTTTAAAAAATAGTTATCATCCATTATTAGAGCATCTCCAACCATCATAAGCCATTAGCTAAAAATCTAGATGGCTTATCTTAAATTAAAAATATAGTGATTTTGTAAAAAATTTGGCATTCCAACGGGTCTTAACCCTTAGCAAAATTTTACCTGTAGTGAAATTACAGATCATTTTTATTACCATATTAAAAGATATATTCTATTTGTAACAATTAAAATAATAATAATAATATACAATTTTTAAAATATATTCAATTATTATAACAAATTTTATTGGAGCACAATACTTTAGATGTTCAACAAATTTTACATAATTGATATTTTAGCCAATCGTTTTATTAAAAATTGGGTGTCAAGCTGAAATTTTGGAGTAACGTTAATGGGTAAAAAAACGTAAAAATGAAAAAGCGAATATCATTGTTTTTCTTGTCATAAATTTCCTCATTTCTCCACAAAGAGGGGAATCCCACACACCTATGAGAGGCGTATACAACCTTTCCACATACTATAAAATCTTCCCCATTTCTCACAAGAACCCACCTTTCTTCTCAAGAAACACTCTTTCTTTATTACCTTGACTCAGTCACAATTCAACTACTACTATCTTTTTCATTTTTTGATCCAATTATCCAAAGATTAAAACTTTGTGTTTGATTGTACGAGGGTCAGAAACTAAAAGTGTGTGATTGAATTAACAAAGAAGAAGAAGAGGAATGGTCCTGCCTTTGTTAAAACTGGGAACACTTGCTTTGAAGACTATAAGTAAACCAATTGCTGCTAGACTTAAAGCTGAAGCTGGATTGCATCCTAGGTTTCGTCAATCTATTATCAACATTGCTCAGGTACTTGCTTTTGCCCCTCTACATTTTATGCTTTTTAAGTTTATGCAATGTGTAATTTTCTTGATCTTGTAAACAATTAATGACCATTTTTGTTTATAAGGCTTATAATCATGTAGTCAATGTGATTAAATGGGGGTACTGCATTTTAAATCTTGGGACTTTGGGGTTTTGTTGTAATGTAAGAAACAATCAAGTTTGTAGGTTTAATCGATATTTGTGATATTTTAGGGGACGGTTGGTTGATGACATTTCAACCCATTTTGTGGGAATCAGAATGTTATTCCTATGTGCTGGTGTTTGGTTGAGGAATTTAATTGGTTGGAATGGGAAATTCAGTGTGCACATCCTCCATGAGATTCATATCATTCCTGTTTTCGTTTCCCCCATTCGGCCATTCCTATTGACATTAACAATCAAAGCACCCCCTTAGTCTCCCTTTCTTGAATGAAGTTGACTACAGCAGGGTTGGTTTATGGTTAATGGAAGAGGAATTTCATATTTTTTTTTTTTGCCAGAAAAGGAATTTCATTAAAATTTCAAATCTTCCAACATTACATGAATAAAATCTGGATGAACATTAGCTTTGTTCCAGATACGCTCAGCTATTGAATTCGAGTTTCTCGCTATAAAGTGAGCAACCTTATTCGCAGAACGCTTAACAAAATTTAACGTTACATTACGTTGTTTTATATAAGACAGTAGATCCTTGCATTCACTAACAACTCTGCCCAGGTATGACAGATTAGTTGATGAGCATCTGATTGCTTGTACTAATTCAAGACAATCCGTTTCTATAGTCACCCCTGATTGCCCTTTTTTCTTAACCCAACTCAAGGCTTCTCGGACACCTATTGCTTCAGCCATAACAGGATCCACTCTTCCTTCCTTACAACTTGAGAACGCCTCGATCAGGTCTCCATAGTGATCACGAACAATCATCGAAAAGCTATAAGAATTAGATTCCTCAAAGAGAGCAGCATCAGTGTTTATCTTAATCTCTCCTAGCTGTGGTGGTTCCCAACGCTCCTTGCCATCCGCTTGGGTCATGAACCCCAGAAAATTGTCAAATGACCTGTCTTGAGCGTTCTTCCATTGATTAAGAATTATATTTGCTGATGAAATCAACTCTGAAGCTTCTATACTCTTTTGATTCCAAACAATGTCGTTACGATTCTTCCACAGTGACCACATTATCATGACTATCCTCTCCACTTCCTCCCTTTTATACTGAAGGATTATATTGAACATACACTGCCTGAATTCAGTATGTGAGAAAGCTTCCGAAGACTTGCCTGCAATATCCCAACAAACTCTTGCGAACTGGCATGATACCAGAGTGTGTCCAATTGTTTCTGGCTCGGCATTACACACTGGACACAAAGGGTTAACATTTACCTTTCTAAATTGCAGTTGCTCTTTCGTGGGCAGACAATCTGAAATAGCCCTCCAAGTAAAAACTTTAACTTTCTGTGGAATTTTCAAATTCCAAATACTACGCCAAAAACCAGAATTGCTGCTCGAGTTTTGATTTTCTTCCAGCCCCTGCAGCACCGCGTATGCGCTCTTCACTGTATAAGATCCTAATTTCTCTTTATTCCAGTACCATGAATCAGACTCATACCGACCTAAAGGGATTGCTAGAATTAGGCTGACATCTCTATCTTCAAAAATATCCTTCAGCAACTCAATATCCCATTCCCTTTGATCTGTAATCATTAAAGAAGACACTGGCTGACCCTTTATAGCCTCGTTAATTGTCTGCACAAAAGGATTATTTCTGTCTGGGAGCCAAGGATCTTTATCAATGGTGATTTGATTACCTGCTCCTACTCTACAAGCTGCTCCTTTTTTGAGTAAAACTTGGGACTCCATGATACTTCTCCAGATATAAGAAGGATTGCTTCCTGTCGTAGCCTCTAAAAAAGAACTATTGGGATAATACCGGGCTTTAAATAAGCGACCAACCAAGCTTTCCTGCTGCGAGATTAAACGCCAACCCTGTTTCCCAAGAAGCGCTACATTGTAGTCATGTAATTTGCGAAAGCCTAAGCCACCCTGGGTTTTTCTTCTACACATCCTGATCCAACTCATCCATCGAATGCCTCTATTATTATTGTTCGAAGACTTCCACCAAAATTTTGACATAAGCCCTTCTATCTCGGAACAAAGCTGCTTAGGGAGTAAGAACATACTCATAGCATAATTAGGCATCGCTTGAACAACCGTTTTCAACAAAATTTCTTTCCCACCTTTCGAGAGACATTTCTTGTCCCAACCCTCCATTCTTTCCTGAACTCTCTCTTTTAAATAGCCAAGAACTGCAGATTTGTTTCTGCCCAAAGTGTTCGGCAATCCCAAATACTTGGCTTATTCGTTTGCCTCCTGAAAATTCAGAACGCTGCATACTTCTTGTTTCTGTTCATGGGACGTATTTTTGCTGAAAAAAACTGAAGACTTCTCGACGTTGATTTTCTGTCCTGATGACTTCTCGAAGACATTAAGAATATTAGCTATTTGGACTGCATCCTCCCCTCTAGCTCTGCAGAAAAGATAACTATCATCAGCGAAAAACATGTGAGAAATGATGGGAGCACCACGAGCAACTTGGATTCCCTTTAAAAGCCTCCTTCTCTCATAATTTTTAATTAAAACTGATAGGTCCTCCATACAAATCAAGAACAAGTAAGAAGAGAGCGGATCTCCCTGTCTAATCCCTCTCTGAGGCGTTATTAAACCAAATTCTTTACCAGCATGGCTAATTTGATAATGAGCAGATGAAATACATTCCATAAACAAAACAGTCAACCTACTATGAAACCCCAATTTATATAACAAAGCTTCCAAAAAACTCCATTCAACGCGATCGTAGGCTTTGCTCATATCTAATTTCAACGCCATCCAGCCCATCTTGCCCTGAGTCTTCCTTTTCATGAAATGCATGATCTCGTGTGAAATCATAATATTATCGGTGATAAAACGCCCTGGAACGAATGCACTTTGATTCTCTGAAATGACTCCATCAATTACCTTCTTTAACCTGTTAGCAAGAACTTTTGAAATCACTTTATAGGCCACATTACATAGAGATATCGGGCGTAACTCGGTCATATTGGTAGGGTTTTGTGTCTTCGGGATTAACACTATATTGGTCTTAGTGATATACTTCTCAAGCTTACCAGACACAAAAAACTGATTGACCAACATAACTAGATCGCTACCCACTATACTCCAAAATTTCTGATAAAAACCGGGACTCTTCCCGTCTGGACCAGGCGACTTATCAGGATGCATACTAAACAAAGCATTTTTAGCTTCCTGCACTTCGACCTCAGCTAGCATCTGCCTATTCTGCTCATTAGAAATCTTCCTGTCAATACAACTTATAATCTCCTCCCACTCATTATTAGACGCCTTGAACAACTTGTTAAAATAATTTACCATATGATCCTGCAAACCCGAATCCCACTCGAATTTCTGACCATCTGCATCAAATAAAGCATCAATATGATTTCTTTTTCTTCGGGTCTTGGCTGAAATATGAAAAAATCTACTGTTATTATCTCCCTCCCTTAACCAGAGCTGCTTTGATCGCTGCCTCCAGAAAATTTCTTGCTGACTATAGGTCTCCGTTAACTTCTTATACTCTTCCTGATACTTATTAATCGATAACGGATCTTTCCTACCTTTCAACATTTTCAAAACTTTCTTACTTAAATTGATGCGATCCTTAAACCTTCCAGTAATCTCCTTACCCCAATTCGACAGAACTTCCGAACAACGATCGAGCTTTTCATAAAAGGACTTATCCTGATTTTCTACCCAAGTATCCTGAACAATTTGCTGGCACATTGGCTCTCTCAGCCACGCATTCTCGAAGCGGAAACGCTTTGTGTAAAAGTTATTGGAATGACTGAAAGGGTCCATAAAAATTGGACTGTGATCACTGGTAGAGACCACCAAGTTCGACAGCTTCACATCTGCAAAAGTAGTTAAAAAACTGCTCGTAACCAACGCTCTATCGAGACGTATCTCCATCCAATCCTTAGTTCCATGCCCTTTTTCCCACGTGAAATTATAATCCTCCAGGGGTAAATCAATCAAATCACATTCCTCTACCACAGATTGAAATCCTCTGATAAGCCAAGGAGGGTACGGACGACCCCCTCTTTTATCCTCTTGATGCAGAACGTTGTTGATGTCACCTATAAGGCACCACGGCAACGAATATCGGGACTTTAGATTTCTTATGAGATCCCAGGTTTCTTGACGCTTTGCTCTATCAGGTTCCCCATAAAATCCAGTAATTCTAAAACTCTGCCAGCCTCTAATTTCAACCTGCACATCAATATAATTCTTGCTATACGATAGCACCTTAACTTCACCACTATTTCTCCACAAAAATGCTAACCCTCCGCTATGCCCCTGAGCGTCCACTGATATAGCTCCTTCAAAATTCAGCAAATTTCTTACCTTCTCTACTGTAGCCTGCTTACAAAGAGTTTCGCACAGAAAAACAAAGTTGGGATGCTTTTGGATAACAATATCCTTAAGGAATTGAATAGCCCATGGGGTCCCAAGCCCACGGCAATTCCAGCTGAAAGTACTCATTTTAATAGGCGAACTCCTGTTAAAGAGCTCGCCTCTGGTCCGTTTTTTGAAACCAATCTTGTGTTTGCGTCCTGATCCATCTCTTCTGTTTCTTCTTCCACGCCCGTATGCAACTCAGTAGAATTGCCCACCTCTAAATTTTGGTCCGGTCCATTATCTTTTCTGCGTTTTTTGGTCTCCACAACCGTAATTTCGCTATTATTCAGATTTATCTCATTTGTCGCCTCGCTAGGAATCTGTTGATTTGAGTGTATGCCAAGCGCGCCAATCTCTGTTTCTTTAGCTCTATCAGAGATGACATTAGTAGAACTGACATTAAATCCCTGATTTTGTGGCACAAAGCTCTCATTCCTTCCCTTGTCATCAGCAGCCATATTCTGTCCACTCTCCTCCGTACCATCTCTTAGCCAGCGGGCACCAACCAAGTTGACATTTCTTCGTAACGGAGCCCTCATCCATGAGCCATATGGCTTAGTTATTTCCGATTCAGGTGTATCAAAGAGTTTGCTGCAGAATTTCTCCGAATGTCCCAGAAGTCCGCATATGAAGCAGAATGTGGGAACATTTTCATATTTAAACACAATCCAAGTCCATTCTTCCCCCGACTTTCTTAATTTCATCCTCCTTTTTAATGGTTTTGACAAATCTACTGAGATTCTTACCCTCATATATTCCTTCCATGTGCTTTCAAAGTTCTTTGGGCATGACTCAATAAACTTACCAATATAATTGCCAATCTCCTTGATAATCTTTTCAGACATAAACCCCGTTCGTAAATCGTGGATTTGAACCCAAAGATCCAAAGCATTTAGACTGACTCCGCGAGGTATTTCTCCCTCCTTCATTCGAGAAATGATCAGAGCTTTTCGATTAAAGGACCAAGGGCTGCCATCAATGACTCTCCTTATGTCGATCTCATGGTAGAACTGAAATAAGTATAAGTTGGAATCCACTTCTCTAATGAAAACTCCTTTCCCCGGCTTCCAAAGAGCTGCCAACGTATGCTGCATGGCAGGAAAATCGACGACACCTTCAATGATGAATTTACCAACCAGACAAAGCTTGGCATTAAAACCCTTTAAAGTGTCAATCTCCCTGGTGTCATCAGCCTCCGTAATTGCAATACCTCCTTCCTCCTCCTCCTCCAATGTAACATTGCTGAGGGCTTGAATCAAACTGCTTGTTGACGCCATATGAAAATAGCCCAGAAGAGAACGTTCGAAAACTCTAAGATAAGATTTTGGCAAAGGCTAAAAAAGAAAACAAATAAACAAACTCACGTACTAACCATGTCAAAAGACAAGACAAGAAGGTTTATTCGGCACGTGAGCTTTTCTTGAAACAGCAAAAAGAAAAAAGTTGTGTCGGGCGTGTAGTCATATTTTTAAAATTCTAAGCTTCTAACAGACTTTCACCATAAACAATGAAGCATGAGCTCCTCCACTTTCTTTTTCATTGGAGACTGAGTATATACTTTCTCGGGCCTCCAACTTTGATACTTTCCTTGAAACACTTTTGACTGCAAGATTTTAGTAACTGGGAGCTTACATTAGAGCATGCATAGATAATACTAATGGAAAGAAGATGGGTACTGGTAGCTTATATTATCTCGATAGCAAGTCGACGATGAAACTGTATGAATAGAATGACGACAAAAGTAAGCCTAAAAGAGTTGTGTTTGGGGCTGCAGTTTATGTCACCATCCTCCTAGCAATTAACACTCAATCAAAAGGTGAATACAACGAATACAAAGAGGAAAAACGATGTTACCGAGTTGAATGAAAACACCGGCGACTATTATGAGAAGAGAATGGAGATGGAGAGCGTTTGATGTCTTTAGATGTACAGTAAAACAAATATGGAAGTGGATGGGCAAGTTAGGTAGGCTAAGCAAAAAGAAGGAATCGACTTCTTTCTGCTTTTAGGTTCCAAAATAAATGCAAATTCAAGAAACTCATTCAAAACAAGGTTAAAACACACACACACACACACTAAAATTTACAATTCTAAGAGGAATTTCATATTATCATTTAGAGTACTAGAGGAATTATATAAATGTAGTATGTGGTATATGTAGAATCACACTGCCTTTTAACTTTGGGTCCATTGGTATTTTCCCTTCATTTTAACTGGTGGCTTATGGTCTCAATATTAAGAGGATTGAACCATCCTCATATTTTAGTTGCACAGGTTGCTTAAAAAGTTGTTATTCATGGGAGAAACAGTGTTCTTCACCTACCATCTATTTCTGTTTGACATTGGCAGTCCGAAGTAATCATCATTTTGGCTGAAGCTTCTTATACCCTTATTTGACAAAAAATCAGGGGTGGTCCTGGCTACAGGGGAGCAAGCCTTGCGCCTAGGGCCCCAACGTTCAAGGGCCCCAAAATTTTCAAATCCCTTGGATATAAGTTGGTAAAATACGCGATGTTTATGTAAAATAGGGCCTCAAAAATTGATTTTGACTAAAACCCCCGAAATCTCAGGGCTGGCCCTGCAAAAGATTTGCAATAGTAGAAACCATCATGTTTATCCTTATGCTTCCCCTTTAAAGGGATGTTACTTACAGTTGATGAATGTTTAACACTAACATTTTTGTAGAAAGAAGGGTATTTTTTAAGAAAGATCAACATCACGTTTATGTACTTGAATTCAGTGATCTGGAATCAAACCTAAGAGTTATCCATTAAAAGTGGCTCAGAAAGATTAAACTATTCATTTTACATGACATGAAATCAACAAAGAAAAATGCAAGAGTGTTGTTCAGACTTTGTAGTCTTTAGCCTACACTAAATTATCCTTTCAAAAAAAAAATAAATTATCCTTTGACTGAGCATGCAAACTAGTATGGTTGCTGTTTATTTTGGGAGAGAATAGTAGGACTTAACTTACATACCAAGTTTTTGGGATTAATAAAGATTTAATCTGCAGTACTGTCTGTTTTACTAATGTTGCCATAAAGTACTTCTATTTACCGCTCCTTCGTATACTTTAAGCTTCTTTTACTTGTTACTCACCCTAGAAGATCTGCACTCAGATTTTACTTTTACGAATATCTTTATTACTTACAGTTAGGTGTGCAAAATAAAGTTGAATCAGAATCATTTTCTGGCATATAAAATCTGTGCTCCATTTACTTTGTTCCCAGTTGAATTATGAACTTTGATTTTTTTAATAGTATATCTAAAGTATTTTACTGTGTTGATTTCACAATCTGATAGTACTAATGCAGCAGTAGCAAAACAGCCTGTTCTGAAAACATTGATAATATATTTAAATTATGTTACAGTGTCAATTTCACAATTTAATAGTATGTTAAGATTTGTTGACTTTGTTATATATTACAATTTAGTTGTACTGTTTGATTGGATCAGGCAAACCATCGGTTCACTACAACTATTCAAAGACGCATCTATGGTCATGCAACAAATGTTGAAATTCGGCCTTTAAATGAAGAAAAAGCTGTTCAAGCTGCTGTTGACCTTATTGGGGAACTGTTTGTATTCTCGGTAATCACATACTTACCAGTTTAATAGTAAATGGTTCCTTTATGATGAAGACAAGATTTGGTAGTATACATAAAAGTGAAACAGTGTATTATATTCATTATTAGAATGTGAGAAAGCAGCAGACCTGTGCATAGAGCCAAATTACATGGATTGAAATAGTAAATATAATAATAAGCTGGGATTTGGCTGTTCTAGAAAAGCTATTATCAGAGAGTGTATTGTTCAAGTAATAAGATCTGAAATTAAGGCTAAGATTTGTTACTGATACTAGCAGGTCGCCCATTCAGCTCAGCTTGTACCGTTCTCAATTTACAAAACTTGTTCAGGTTGCAGGAGCTGCTGTTATCTTTGAGGTACAGAGGAGTGCTAGGTCAGAAGCTAGAAAGGAGGCAATTCGGAGGCAAGAAGTAGAGGTAATTTTATGTGTTTATGGTATCATTGTTTTTTCTATCTGACTAAGTGTGACGTTTCTTGTCGTTTAATATCTCAAAAAGATATGTTTAAGTTATATTCTATGAAATTAGTATGCTCAATGAAATTTTATATATTTTTAAATTTCATTCCTGGAATTTATTTTTATTAACGTGTACTTTTTTTCAAATATGTCGTCTCTAAATAAATTCTTGACGACCTCATTAGATTATGACACATTAAGATACATTGACAGAAAAATAATAAAAGAAAAATAGGGTAGCGTCTCATTAGTATGCTACCATCTGGCAGCTTTATCTTCCCAAGAATATTAAAGATCATATTTTGAGAAAGTAAGGTCGCTTGTATATAAACTCTGTAGGTGCCATTCTCTATTTATCCTCTTCAGTTGATTTTTTATTTCCTGTCGATCATGGCAACACTGTTTCTAATACAACTTTCTCTGGACAAACATATTTTCCAAAACTGGCATTTGCTTCAGCAAGTTCAACAGAGCTCTCAAGTGATATGAAATTGTAATCATATTTTTTGGCCACTTTTTTTATGGTTAAGTAACAGGAATACCCATTTTTAATTTTTTGGCCATTTTTACCAACCAAATACCCATTTCTGGACCGGGTATCTCAAAAAATGTTATTTTCTTAATTTTTTAGGAAAACATGTATTTTCATGAAAAGAAAGTTACTTTTTTTTTTTGGATAAATACCCATGGAATGGGTATATGGGCAAATACCCAGTCTTAAAAAGCGTATATCAAATACCCAATTAAAGAAAACGTATTTCAAATGAAAATAGGTTGAATACCTAGTTCTCGAAAGCCTATCTCGAGATATCCAATCCTCAAAAGCGTATCTCGAGATACTCAGTTGAGGAAAGTGTATTTGGCTGTATTTTTCAAATATGATATTTTGGTCATCAGATTTGAAAATTGTGGTAATTTTGGCCATCATCCTTTCTTCCACCTCACCACTCCCCTTCAGTTTGTTGTACAAAAGTATAGGACTTTTGTAATGTGTATTACTATGTTTCACAGCATTCATTAAGTAAAAGACCTTCCTCTGTTTGGATGACAATGTCTGATTTTGTGGACATTTAAAAACTAGTAAAATCTGAGAATCAGCGTCCATCCTTGTATTTCAAAACTTACCCCAACTTCTATGGAAAGATTACAGATCAGCTTTTGCATTATTTAGGAATTGAGGCAACGAGATGAAGAGTTAGCAAAAGAAGTGGAAGTTCTTAAGCGCAGACTTCAGGAACTTGAGCAGGTTCCCAAAGGACTAGGTCTATCCGGAGTTTTCAAGTCTAAACAAGCTTCGACCGAAGGTGACAAATCAGCAAAACAATCCTGACCTCTCATTGGGCTGCTAATAATTCATTTACAAATATGTAATGCCAATAATTCATTGGTCCACATTCTTTATGAGGAAAACCTAATTGCTTAAAGTATTGTGTTCGGGACTGTGTTGTCCTCACCAATTGTATAATTGTAAATCAAAATTGAGGTTCCGGTTGTATTGGCATTTGGCATAAAAAACCAAGCATATTTTTATGCTATGTCGAGTGGGTGAGAATATTGACAAATGAAGATGAGGCTTGTGTCACTGTTTTTTTCAGAAGGTGTAACATTGAAGATTGCAAGTCATAATTTTTGTGATTTGATATAATAATAGCCAACCCAGAGAACTCTTGTAACCTCAAATCCTCAATGATGAGGTGCCTTTTATGTTTCTTATGGTTCTTTCATTGCTTGTATCTCCTCCAAAAATGTTTATGCAATATGAAGATGCTGATGCTTATTGAAGAGTCTATTATATTACAAACACAAATCTGACATATAAATTTGATAAGCCCTCAGTCCCTGACACCGTCTAGTTGCCCTTGTTCCCTCCCGCCCACATTTTGCTCAAATGTTCATATTTATTTACTTTGGATTTTTTTTTTTGGGAGAACCAGTTTAATTGGGACTTTAATATTTAAAATGTTAAGATTTGTTTTTCAAGTTTTTTTTACCAAGAGAAAATTATTATTTTAATTCTATGAATCTGTAGATTTTGTTTGATGTAGAGATTTTATAAATCAGATGTTGGTGTTTATTTAATTTTAAAATAAAATATAACCTTTTAAAACCGAAAAGCCCTATTAAAAAATGTTGTGACTTAAGAAATATTCACTTTACAATGACGAATATATCTGTCAAAATCTTGAATATTAAATTTTTAACCCAATGTTTTTCTTCAAGTTAATTCCTGTAACACCACACAACAATACAATTACACTACTATACAATTAAAATTAAAACAAACGCACCGCAAGTACACAACTATTTTCTTTAAAAGTGTTTCTTTCTTATTACAAAGTTTGGTCTGGCAAGACAAATCGCACATAACCATATATCATATTGTTTAATAAAGGATGTCATCCCACATAAATTAGATAAATTCACATTAAATATTTATCACTCTCCTGCATGAGCAGGGTTTGAGGGGGTAGGATGTACGCAATCATGCCCCTACACAAAGGTAGAGAGATTGTTTACGGTTTTTTGACCCCCGGCAGGAGTCGAACCCGTGACCTCACGGTTCACGGATTGGGCACTTACCACTGTACCAACTCAACCCCTTTGATGATGACTTTTCATGTATATTTTAAGTTAGAGGCTTGGAGCAAAGCTGCAAAAGCTAATTTCGATAGCAGGTCAATGTGACTGTGGTAAAGAAAAGGCTCAACTCAAGCATGTAAATAAGCAGGAAAATCCTGAAGGTTGGCAAAGAATCGGTCACTCATCTGCAAAAGCAAATGAAAAAGTTTTTTTGCTTCTCTACCTTGTAACCTGTCAATGGAGGTATGATCACGTCTAACTGTGATATTACAAGTGATATATCCAGACTAAATGTAACTTGGTAGAAATAATTTTGAGATCTCAATTATGCAATCAGTACAGAAGTCAGAAGGTATGTATTTGTTCAACTTCTATAAGACACATACCAAAATATTCCGGCAAACAAAACAAATTTAGAAACACGATACAACAACAGTCAATGATTACTATCAAACAAAACAAGAAAAAATCTTTTGCTGAACACCTAAACCACAACACAGTTACACAGGTAAATTTGCATATCATTTTACAATCTATGAGACCACTTTAGTCAAAGGTCATACACGCTGTTCCCGTACGAAAAAAATATATATATCAAACAACATAACACAAGCAATCTTTATTTGTTCGCCAGCAATGGATTGAACTTCAAGCTTGGTAAAGTTTAATCCAAGTCCATCCAGCATTGATAGGGACCACGGGTATCTACTCGGCGCCATCTTCTTCATAAGTATTGACCCGCTCACATTCATCAATCCATTCACTATATCTGCACCAAAAATTTCTAAACCTAAGAAAGAGAAAGGGAAGGGAAGAAGGGATTGAATAAAAGAGCTGTTCAGATATACTTACATGTCTATTGGTTCTGTCAAAGCTGCAGGGAGAAAAAGAAAGAAAGGTCAAGATAAGATTAGATTGCCTCTTTTACAGATCCATAGAAAACTCTTGTTTCACACAACAAAATAAAATTTTCATTGAAAGGTATACAAACTATGACATGTAAATGGGGATAGAAAGGATATAACATGTTGCTCAAGCTTCGGTATTTGAGAAAGCACAGGAAAATTACAAAGCCTGAGTTGTTATCACACAACCGATCTAAAATTTACCCATCATAAAACAAGTTGAAAACTACATCTTGTTACATAACCCTAATGCTTGTCCACTTTATTGGGAAATATTATGGAAGGTTGCATGTTAAATATGGAAGATTATTTCCTTCATTGACAATACGAGCGCAGCCAAGTGAAACATGGATTTCTTCTTTGTTTTTTTCCGAGAATATTCATGTGCCCATTAGCCATTTAATTCCAAAACGTACCTGTTACTGTGGTGCTGAAGCTCTCTTGGCAGATCCCACAGGTGGCCTCGCCGATTAAGTTCTTCATATCACTGATAACAAATGAGTGCCAAGTGTAAGCACAATTTCTTCTATACTGGCTTCGATAATGCTAGTTCGAAATTAAGCGGCTTCACATTATAGATTGATCTAATTATGAGCTTAGGTACACGAAAACTATCGGACAATTGAAAACACTGATAATTGTAGCCTGCGAAGATTTAATTGCTCGTTCATGTATCTAGAACTACATTAGTGCTTACATGCGGCATTCAACGCTGCTCCCATGATTGCAGAAGGGACAACTGAAAACAGTGTCAAGTTTTTCCATCCGTTTCTTTGCTGCTGGCTTAGCTCTTGACTTCCTCTTCCCCATACTTAAGTCTTCTTCTATAAAGAAATATAACAAAGTGAGTATAAACTCCAAACATGTAAACACATGATCTCAGTGGGAAGAAAGACAGAAAGAAAGGAGAAGCTGCAATTTGTACACCGTCTACTAGCAGAGAGATTACAGAATACAAACCCAGGACAGTTTAAGAACAGAAGAGCAGACGATGCTCAAACATGCACAACTGTGCTAGATCATTAGTATTGTAGCAAGTTTCCATGTTTACATACATACAATGATACATTTAATGTTTTGCCTTTTTATTTATTTGATGTTTAGTGAATACATATAACGACTCCGGTAATACCATATCAACCATCCAGTAATTAAAAAGTATGACGAATCACAGAAAAAGTAACAAATTTTAAGAATGTAGTACATTTTGAGATAATTTAGATTATCAGATATCAGAACAATATGTTCTATACTTTAGTTGAAACATCTTCTATTTTTTTTCCATCTAGAACGCAATTGAAGTGTCAAAAGGAATTCGAATCTATTGTCACAACAAAATTCAGATTGTAGGTTTCACCGAAAATATAAAGAACAATCACAAACAAAGCTCAGTTAAGTCTCTAGGTGAGTTTATAAATCATTTTCTAATAAATGTCTACAAAAGGAAAAAAACTATCATAACTGAGCAATTTATTTATGATTACGATGCATGATGACAAGGTAAGAACTTCCATTAAAATTAAGCAACACTTTGGTTCATTTTAAATGGGGATCTAACAATCAATGTTTCACTAGCTTGGCACACTTACTGACTCGACATGACTTGTCAGTTAAAATTGTATTCCTTTTACAGCAAATAAAATTTCAAGAAAGTTTTAGACCTACAATTAATTGAAATGTTTCCAAAGCACCCACAACCAAAACCCGAAAGTGCCAACAAATCAACATTTGAGGGGGAAGCCCAGGTACTTTCAACTGTTTCTTCCAATAATAGGATTTAATGAATCAAATCCCCAACCTCAAAGCAAAAAAAAAACAAATAACTAATCACCAAAAAAAATGGTGAACTGAAAGAGCAATTCACAATCTTGTTTGGAATAAACAAAGACCCAGTAGTTTTTATAGTATAAAGGTACCATCTTTCTTCGAAAAAACTTACGGTGAATTGAAGATAGACATAATTGATTCAGCTGCACAACTTTAACAAAAGAATAACAAAGATATAAAACTGAAGTAGCACAAATCGAAACACAAATCCAATTATATAAAAAAGATTGAAACTTTAATTGAAAGAGCAAGAGAATTAAATTTACATACCAAAGAGTTTCGGTGGAAAGATATTTGTCAAGACTCTAAGAGGAAACCCAAAGTAGAAGACTTAGATGTAAATTTATGAAGACTTTAGATGTACACTAACACTAACACATAACAGCATCTCCAATAGTGTTTTCAATTTGCCAAATCCTACATCACAAGCCATTTTTGGTGGAGTATTAATGTTTTCAATAAGTTGTAAACCAAATTTATAAAAAGTTGGTTACTTCTCTATTTAGTTAAAACACACATAACTCCCCAAGAATGTATTTAATTTTATCCTTTTTTATATTTCCCACATTTTTAATGTAATCATAAGATAATATAAAATTTATATATGGAATTGGCAACTTTTAAATTTGCTAAATTGGAATAGATTTGTAACAAAAGTTGCCAACAATGAGATGGAGGAGAGAAGAAATAAAAAAAATAATATATATGATGATGTGGTAGAATTGGAGATGCTATGCAAATATGGATGGGTATTTTTGTAAAATTAGAATTTTTTTAATTCACTCTACGGGTCCAATCAAATTTAAAATATATATTTTAAATATCTCAAGAAAAATTCTTTAAGATCAATCTCAGGATCTTTTTTCTCAACACATAATTATAATATCTAAATGTAGGACTCAAATATAACGAATTTCATTACTATAAATTTATGTATACAACCATTTTTATGAAATAGATTACAAATTTATATTTAACATTACTAGCTTAAAACCCGTGCGATGCACAGATATTTTCTAATATTATATAAGATTTTGTTAATTTTAATTGAAATTTTAAATAAAATGATTTGATTATATATATATATATATACTAATTATATATATTAGAAAAAATAGGTAATACTAATTATAATATTATCATTTAATTTAAATAAATAGAATTCATGGTAGTATTTTGAGAAGAATATATTTTAATTAGATAGAATGTAAAATATAATATGTTTTATCTGAAAATTGGAATTGATTGGTTACTTAAAAATAGAAAATATAACATGTTTCACTTGAAAAAGAAAATTGATTAAGTATTGGTACTTATAATATTATTTTATTCAATTAAGTAAAATTATGGATCCAAAAAGAAGTTACAACAAATAAGGGAGGGAATAAAGTGCAAGTGCCAAATATAAGTACCGATTTTCTTGAAAATTATATGATTTTTTTCTTTAATGTGAATTAAATTTTTTAAAACATGAATTTTGTGTTTTAAATTTTTAAATGATATGATTTGAAAATGATTATATAAATGTTACCCGTGATATTTCTAGAAAATGAGGAATTTTTGTTAGAAAATATAGAAATGATGATACGTTTTAGGTAAAAAAAATGTACTCGATTAATTATTAGTAATTAAATATAAAAGGAAATTCAGTAGTTATTAAAAGTATTAGTTATTGTGACAAAAAATTAGGTTTGACGAGTACTCTCTCTTCTCTCAAATGAGAGTCGGCCGATCTCCATAAACTCCGATCTCCTCCTTCTTCCTTCTCCCTCCTCCTTCTCCGATCAAACCTTCACCCACCTTCACAATTCGCTTTCATCCCTCCATAAATCGGAATTTTTTTCTAAAAATTTCGAAAAATCCATTCGAGTTCTTTTCAGATCTGTTTTGATTTAGAACTTGAAATATAAAATAAACACATTTCTTAGACTCAAAATCTCCTGCTTAACATCATATCAATATTTGTTGTCAATCCGAGATCTTTGACTTTTCGAATTGTATCGCCTTGGGCGAAGTAACATTTTATGCATATGTCTCTCCTTTTGGAGTGGTCCGTATGTTTTAGTATGTTTTGTTTTGTTTTGTCTTGTTATTTTCGTCCTTCGAGAATGTTTCAGTTGATGTCTCGAGAGATTTGGAAAGGCTGCATCGAGGCTGGGGTAGTGATGATTATTGCAAGAGCTCACCTTTCACAACAGGAAAGTGTTCATCCTTTGGGAGTTTCCACTTACGGCATGTCTATAGCTGGTTCCCGGTAAGTAGATAGCTTGGGTGTAGTTTCTCCATCTGAACATTGGGCTACCAATGGTTCTTACGTGTTAAGGTCAATTGTGATACTGTATTCAGGGATGTTGGTGCAATTTGGATTTATTGGGTTGTCTTTGATTTTATTTTCAGTTAAAATTTTTTTTCAGTTCTGTTTTGTCAAACGGTCAGGAAACAAATCAGCTAAATGTTTTAGCTTGCCTTTGTTTTTCAATCTGGTCGTATTGCCAGTTAGGGATTTGTCCCGGCTGTGTGTTTGTTCTAATTAATGAAAATTGTTATTTTTTTTTTGGCAAAAAAGAAAGGTATTAGTTATTGTAATTATAAATAATTAAGTAAGGGTAATTAAGTAATACTATAAATTATTAAGTGAGGGTAAATAAGTAATGATTATAAAAAATTGAGTAAGGGTAATTTGGTGAAAACACAAAGTACTTTATGTTATAATTATTTTTTATATAATTATTATTATAATTTAATTTTAAATAATTTATATAAATTTAATTAATGATTTGCATGCTTTAAAACTTATATTATGAAATTTTAAATTAAATATGTCGTTGACGGAATTCGAAACTTGATTTTTTAGTAAATAATTTAATTATACAAAATATTTATTAGATATAACGGTTCTTATTTATTACTAAAAATCCAAGGGTCTTTATTCGTTGTATACGGATTTTTAATATATATTTTATTAGTGATTGAAAGAATATATTAATCATTGCAAAATTATGTTTTAAATTAAAAGGTAACGTGTTTTTATTAGGAAAAAAATATTAATGATTGAAAAATACGATATTTTAGGTGATTTTTTTCGTAAAAAAAAAATCAATAAAAAGTAAATACGTTTTAATTATAAAAGGTAATCAACTAATTACCATTTATTACATTATTTTATTATAATTAGGATAATCATACCAAAAATAAAACACCAAAATTATCAACGTTTCGATTTTAAATTGTTATTTTCAATAGTTATTTTGATTTTATTTAATATAATTAAATATAAATTAAATAAATGACATGCATGGTGGTTTAAATTAATATTATAAATTTTTAAATTAAATATTTTGTTAATGGGATTGGAACCTTGGATCTTTAGTAAAATAATTTAAATATATTGAAAGTGCACACCTAGAGGGGGGTGAATAGGTGTTTGTGGATAACAATACTTATTTATGACCTGTTTTAAATTTTACCAGAAATAGCTTGATGTTTGTGATTAAGCAGTTTACAAATGGTACGCTGAATGCAAACGGTAAGCTGAATGCAAATGGTAAGCTAAATGTAGAAATAGTATGGTGTAGAAAAATAAAGAACACAAGAGACTTTTAGCCAGGTTCGACCCCTAATCCCCTATGGTCTACGTCCTGGTCCCTTACCAACCCGGTAAGAGAATATATTATTGATCAACGATAATCCAATTACAAGATACAATAACATATCTCCCTTTTATCCCAGTTGCTGAAAACGGTTTGCTGGAACACTATGTCCCCCTTGAGTAACAGCTCACTTGAACTTCAAAGTCTCTCTAACAAGATTGCTCCCTTGAACACCGAATTCCTTGAGTCCCACTCCTTGAATTCCTTAGTTCCTTGAACAACCTCTTCTCTAGAATAATGGGTTCCCTAGAGCATAAACTCCCTGATCACTAAGAAGCCTTTACCACTAATTCAGTAACTAATCAGTACAACTTGAACATCTTTACACCCAGCTGCTTACAAATGGCTTGCTGTTTGCTGTGCTGAACTAACTCTCTAAGCAATACTTCCAAAGTATCCTTCTCTAGTCTAGTTCAACCCACCCAAAACCTTAATCCAAACTTGTACAACAACTATTCAATGCAAATTGAACAATACAATAAATACAACTCAATCTAATGAACCCTCTGAATATATATATATATATACACACGTGTATATAAGGGTTTGAAAGGTTTAGAAGAATTTTGCAATGTAAGCTTTGAAGTTTTGTAAGGATTCTTGTTTCTGCACTTTTATGGATGATAAGAACTGAGAAAGATCAGCCCTTAAATAGGTAAACAAGAATATTTTGAACTTAAGATAGAAAGGTTCCAACGGTAAGGAAAATTTTTGAAGCCGTTAGAATTGATTATGTTTAATCAATTATGGAGAAGATTGAATGAGTGTATCAGTTATGATGAAGAAGGTATGGAGTGTGTATGAGGTGAAGAATAACTGATATGATGAGTGGAGACAATATCATGAGGTTGTTGTGAGTGGGTGTATTAAATTAAGGTAAAGTAGAACTTTACTTTCCTTATTTTAAGCAAAGGAATATATTGTCTCCCAATATATGTATGAGATATGTTTGCTGGCATGTTTAATATAATTCAGAGGGCCCTTATAATATTCTTAGCAATGTTTCCACTAAATGCTCCTTGAGAACCGAACGGTTCTTTATTTATGTCAGACACAATTAGCTTGCTGTTTGTAGAGAGAATCATCTTGCTCTTTGTTCTGGCGAGCTCATATCAGCATGCTGTTTTGGTTCTGATAGGATGAACATATAGATGACTTTAAACCTTTGCCCCTCCATATCATCAACCACGTTATTGAATGTATGCAATTGGCTTGCTAAACTGTCACTGTTGAAGCACCAAATGGCTTGCTGTTTGTATATTCTGATTAAACAATCAGTAGGATATTTTTCCCTCGAAACCAAGCTATCACAATACACTGCACAACCAAGTTAGCACAATACAGAAATAACATGATGTTTTATATCAAACTACAAGCAACAGCTTGCTGTTTGCGTATTGACTGTGTGCACTGGCTTGCCAAACTATCACTGTATCTCAACTTTGGATTGCTGTTTGTGACATACTAATTATACAATCAGTAAGCTAATTTTCCCTGCAAAACCAAGTTAGTACATTACCGAAATAACATAGCAAGTTCATGTCAGCTTGCTGTCTTGGTTCTGGTGAGCTGAACAGATAGATGGATTTATACCTTTGCATTTCCATATCACCAACCAAGTTACCTGAGAGTATACTTATACATAGCAAACACATATATATTCAAATGATATATCAAGTGATTCAATCATATAATTGTAAGCTAGATATAGTGAACCTAGTACAAGATAAGCAATCAGCTTGCTGTGTATAACATCAAAACACACTAGGGTAACAATCTCCCCCTTTTTGATGATTATATACCAATATGTGATTGAGCTAAAAGCTTCCCCTTAATCATTGATCAATACTTCCTGCAAAACAAGATTAGATAAATACACATGAAGTATTACAATGCACCATTTGTATTCATCATGCCAACAATCTTCCCCTTTTTGATGATGACATACTTGAATACATCGGAGAGACTATGTTGCTCCTCCTAAAACAATTCTCCCCGTTTTTGATGACTACCAGCATATATTTTTAGGAGTACATACTCCCCCTCAACACATGCATCCTTGATTTAACATCATGATATTCAATTAAGCACATAAGGATTTATATGAAATAAAATCCCAAACACATAACCTCTTTAAGAGTTAACCTCCTAAAATCTCCCCCCCTAAATCATTAAAAAGGGTAATCACATAGCATATTCAATATAAGCATGGATTATGAAGTACCACATAATGCACGAGTACACATTTACTCAATAAATTGCATGCGAAAGAATTAACAATGTGTATGCATGCACACGTAAATAATAACTTGCATGCAAGTGAATTACACTTAAAATACATTATTGGCATCTATAGAGGAATAGAAAATTAATTTAGCATGCAAATAATACTAAAAAAGTAAGCTAAAGTACCAAACTTTTGCACTTAGCTTGCTGTTTCTAGGGACCTTTTGTTGCACAAAAACTCAACATTTTGGCATCCATACTTGCTTGATTCCTGCATGGTTAGTTGCTAGCACATAGATATAATTTAAATCAGATTTCTTTACCCATTTTTGTACCACTTTTGGTGCTGAAATCTTTGTTCTTTGTGTGCTGCCAAAGTCATTATGGTAAGCTGTTTTCTTCCAGGTTCCATACTGGTAAGTTGTTTGGCTTCTGCTTCTGTACTGGCAAGCTGTTTTGCATCTGTTTTTATTCTGGTAAGCTGTTTTCCCAGGAAACTTGTTGATATCAGCTTGAACTCTCCCATTTACATGTTGATGGAGTTTGAATTGGCAATGTCTTTCCAAATGACCTTTGCCTCCACATTTCTTTCATGTTGAATAAGGCATAGCATATTGATAAGGCTTGTCATTCTTGCCTTTGTACTTGTGTGGAGCTTTATTTCGGTTGGATTGATGATATCCAAGTCCTAGCTTGTCAAGAATAAATCTTTGTTTGCCCATCAACGCTTTGAGTGTGTCTTCTCATTGAACAAATTGAGCTAAATCCTTTTTCAATGATTCGATTTGTTCTTCTAGGACTTTGATATTTTCTCCATGTTGAGAGTATGCCCTTGACGTAGATTCTCTACCATTGAGCGTCTCTTGGAATGCATCTTTTGTTTTTAACTTTGTTTGATGCACATCTTCTCCTTCTTTAAGATCCTTGAATTCTTTCTCCAGGGATTTGATCTTTGCATCTTGCAATGCTTCGGTGGGACTTGATTCCCCTAGTTTAAATGCCTCAAGAACTGCATTTTTGGCTTCCAATTCTACTTTCAGCTTATTGTTTTCTTTTTCCAGTGACAAATACTCTTCCATTGGAACATTTTTCTGCATGGTTAATGATTCCAAGAATATATTTTCAGTAGATAAATCATAGTGGCAAGATTTTACCTCCCTAGATTCATCATCCGAGGCTTCACTTGCAACTTGATCATTTGATGAGGATTCATCAAGTTTGAACGCCTCAAGGCATATATCTCCAGCCTTAATATCTGATCTTAGCTTGCTGAGTTCACTGACCAGCTTGCTGATTGTCAGTGTCTGCATCCTTCTTTGGCTTGCTGACTTCCAGTTTCAACAATACTTTCAGCTTGCTGATTTGAACTTCCAGCTTGCTGATTGCCGGTAACTTGAGGTTGCATGCTTTCACTTTCACCTCTGTTTTGACATACTTTAGCTTGGGCAGCCCTCTGACTAGTTTCTTGCTTAATAATTTGTTAAACAAGTCCATGTGCATGTCCCAATCTTCTATGCCAAATATTGGTCATTGTTCATTGTAGCCAAACGGCACGCTGTTTCCAATCGAACCGGTATCAATGATTCAAAGAGTCTTGTTATTTCCAATTGTAACTCTTCCACCTTCTTCATTTGAAGACTTATGAACTGGGACTTGTCTCCACACATATGTCTAGTGCATCCGCTATCCAAACTCTATCATTTTGACTTTACTTTAAACACCAACTCAATGATTTGGTACCCATATAGGTTTGGGTCCAGATTGGTTAGCAGCAATAGTATATAAAACATTTAAATGAGTTTTCTTGATCCACATTTGGACCACTTTTGGTGACTGATTTTGCTTTCTGCCGGTCTGTTGGTAAGCTGTTTGTTCTTTTGTCAGAAGCATTCTAGTATGCTGTTTGTCGCCTGACTGGTCCATTCTGGTAAGCTGTTTGTCGCATGACTGGTCCATTCTGGTAAGCCGTTTTCTCTTTATGATTGACTTGAACCACACATTGTCTTTCCAGATGGCCTTTTCCACCACATTTGTTGCATGTCTTCCAAGGCATAGCATAGTTGTAAGGTATGCCATTTCTTCCATCATATTTAAGCGCACCATGCTTCTTGTTGAAGTTTAAGCCCACACCTTCTCTGACCAAAGGTGCATTTTTTTTCTTCATCATTGTCTTTAAACTATCTTCTCCTTGAATAAAATTTTCCATCATTTGCTTGAGATCTTTGACTTCCTTTTCCAGGAGAGAGATCAGTTTAGCTTGCTGAATTCTCTTCTCAGGAGATTTTGAAGACTCGGCTTGACTAGATTCTTTAAGCTTGAATGTTTTTATACATTCATCCTTAGCTTGAATCTCTGACTTCAATTCTTTGAGTTCTTTCATGAGCACCTCATTCCTCCTTAGAATTACTTTGTTGACTCCTTCGAATTGAATGATTTCTCTTTTAAATCAGCAAAAAGATCATCATATTTGTTTGTAAGAGCCTACTCAGCCATTAGATCAGAAATGATTTTCCTTAGATGAGTATTCTCCTTTTCAAGCTCGTTGTTTTCATTCTTCAGTTTCATGAAATTCACAATAGATATATTACTATGTTCCAGCATGGTTAGCTCATTTAACATAGGAATACTAGAAGATAAATCAAGATTAAATGAGTGTACTTCACTACTATCATCATCCGAATTCGACACACCACTGTCTACAAGGACTTCTTTGATATTTCTTCGTACGGTATCTTCATCATCAATACCAACAAAGGCTAGATTGTCCATCTTATCACTTGAGTCATCATTAGAAGCTGATTCCTCATCATCATTCCATGTTAGGAGTGGCGCCTTAGATTTATTTGTGTCACATGAGGCAGCTTGCTGTTTTGGATTGACACATACTTCTTTTGTTGTAGCTTGATAATGTATTTCTAAGGTATCCCATATCTCCTTTGCTGTGATGCATGAACTGACCTTGGCAAAATCTGAATCTGAAATACCACAAATCAGTGTGTAATTGGCATTTCCATTATAGCTTGTTTTTATCAATTCTTCCTCGGTAAGATCATCAACATCTTTTGGCTTGCCGTTTTCATCCAGAAAGGTAAATGGACCATCTTTAACAACCAACCATTCAAGTGGATTTCAAATCAGAATCATCTTCATCCTTAGCTTCCATAAATCATAATTTTCTGTACCAATGAGAAGTGGTGGCATGTTTGATGATTCTCCCTCTACATAAATGTGTGCTATAGAACCTGTACTTTCCTGTTACAGAAATGTTAGTACACCAAGCTCTGATACCAAATGAAAGTGCACACCTAGAGGGGGGGGGGTGAATAGGTGTTTTTGGATAACAATGCTTATTTATGACCTGTTTTAAATTTTACTAGAAACAGCTTGCTGTTTGTGATTAAGCAGTTTACAAATGGTACGCTGAATGCAAACGGTAAGCTGAATGCAAATGGTAAGCTAAATGCAGAAATAGTATGGTGTAGAAAAATAAAGAACACAAGAGACTTTTAGCCAGGTTCGACCCCTAATCCCCTATAGTCTACGTCCTGGTCCCTTTCCAACCCGGTAAGAGAATATATTATTGATCAACGATAATCCAATTATAAGATACAATAATATATCTCCCTTTTATCCCAGTTGTTGAAAACGGCTTGCTGGAACAGTATGTCCCCCTTGAGTAACAGCTCACTTGAACTCCAAAGTCTCTCTAACAAGATTGCTCCTTTGAACACCGAATTCCTTGAGTCCCACTCCTTGAATTCCTTATTTCCTTGAACAACCTGTTCTCTAGAATAATGAGTTCCCTAGAGCATAAACTGCCTGATCACTAAGAACCCTTTGCCACTAATTCAGCAACTAATCAGTACAACTTGAACATCTTTACACCCAGCTACTTACAAATGGCTTGCTGTTTGCTGTGCTGAACTAACTCTCTAAGAAATACTTCCAAAGTATCCTTCTCTAGTCTAGTTCAACCCACCCAAAACCTTAATCCAAACTTGTACAACAACTATTCAATGCAAATTGAACAATACAATAAATACAACTCAACCTAATGAACCCTCTGAATATATATATATATATATATATATAAATATATATATATATATATATATAAATATATATATATATATATATATATATATATATATATATATATATATATATATATATATGCGTGTATATAAGGGTTTGAAAGGTTTAGAAGAATTTTGCAATGTAAGCTTTGAAGTTTTGTACGGATTCTTGTTTCTGCACTTTTATGGATGATAATAACTGAGAAAGATCAGCCCTTAAATAAGTAAACAAGAATATTTTGAATTTAACATAGAAAGGCTCCAACGGTAAGGAAATTTTTTGAAGCCGTTAGAATTGATTATGTTTAATCAATTATAGAGAAGCTTGAATGAGTGTATCAGTTGTGATGTAGAAGGTATGGAGCGTGTATGAGGTGAAGAATAATTGATATGATGAGTGGAGACAATATCATGAGGTTGTTGTGAGTGGGTGTATTAGATTAAGGTAAAGTAGAACTTTACTTTCCTTATTTTAAGCAAAGGAATATATTGTCTCCCAATATATGTATGAGATATGTTTGCTGGCATGTTCAATATAATTCAGAGGGCCCTTACAATATTCTTAGCAGTGTTTCCACTAAATGCTCCTTGAGAACCGAACGGTTCTTTATTTCTGTTAGACACAATCAGCTTGCTGTTTGTAGACAGAATCAGCTTGCTCTTTGTTCTGGCGAGCTCATATCAGCATGCTATTTTGGTTCTGATAGGATGAACATATAGAGGAATTTAAACCTTTCCCCTTCCATATCATCAACCACGTTACTGAATGTATGCAATTGGCTTGCCAAACTGTCACTGTTGAAGCACCAAATGGCTTGCTGTTTGTATATTCTGATTAAACAATCAGTAGGATATTTTTCCCTGCAAAACCAAGCTATCACAATACACTGCACAACCAAGTTAGCACAATACAGAAATAACATGATGTTTTATATCAAACTACAAGCAACAGCTTGCTGTTTGCGTATTGACTGTGTGCATTGGCTTGCCAAACTATCACTGTATCTCAACTTTGGCTTGCTATTTGTGATAAACTAATTATACAATCTGTAAGCTAATTTTCCCTGCATAACCAAGTTAGTACATTACCGAAATAACATAGCAAGTTAATGTCAGCTTGCTGTTTTGGTTCTGGTGAGCTGAATAGATTGATGGCTTTATACCTTTGCATTTCCATATCACCAACCAAGTTACCTGAGAGTATACTTATACATAGTAAACACATATATATGCAAATGATATATCAAGTGATTCAATCATATAATTGTAAGCTAGATATAGTGAACCTAGTACAAGATAAGCAATCAGCTTGCTGTGTATAAGATAAGCAATCAGCTTGCTGTGTATAACATCAAAACACACTAGGGTAACAATCTCCTAGCTTCCCCTGAATCATTGATCAATACTTCCTGCAAAACAAGATTAGATAATTGCACATGAAGTATTACAGTGCACCATTTGTATTCATCATCAAAACATCATGCCAACATATATAATATATCTTATTATTAGATCTAACGGCTCTTATTTTTTTCTAAAAACTAATGATCATTATTCGTTGTATGGTTGAAACATTGAACCAAAATAAATTATACCCATGTTTCTTTATTATAAACGTATACATGTTTTTAATATATTTTGTTAATAATTGAAATATAAAATGTGATATTTTTTGGTATATATTAGTGATTTCAAGATTATGTTTAAAGTAACTTATTGAATCATTAATCCAAATTAAAAATGATTATACTCATGTTTGTTTATTATTAACGATTGCAAGATATGATGTAATATTTTCAGGTATGTATTAATGTTTGCAAGATTATATTTTAAATTAAAAGGCAACTTGTTTTGATTAGAAAAAAATATTAATAATTGTAAGATATGGTACAATTAATATTTTTAGGTATTTATAAAAGATAATATCTTTTAATTAAAAAGTAATGTATTTTAATTAGAAAAGGCAATCAACTACTTACTATTAATTATATTTTTTCTTATTTTTTTAATTTGGATAACTATAACGAGAACCAAACCGACAAAACTTATAATGTTTGGACTTTAACGTACGGGTTTCTTTTGATATGTTATAAATTTTATTTTATGCTATAATTATGTTTTTATGTAATCATTATTTTTAATAATTATTTTAATATTATTTTAATATAATTTAATATAAATCTAATTAATGATATGCATGATTTAAAATTTGTATTATAAAATTTTAATTAAATATATCGTTAACGCGATTTGAACTTTGAATTTTTAGTAAAGTAATTTAATCATAAAATATACCCTATAATTACATCCTTAACGGTCCTTATTAATTACTAAAATCTAACAGTAATATGGTGTAATATTTTTGGGTATGCATTAGTGATTGCAAATTATGTTTTAAATTAATAGGTAATGTATTTTAATTAGAAAAGAAATATTGATGATTGGAAGATATGGTACAATTGATGTTTTTAGGTGTTTATAAAATGTAATATTAATTAAAAGTAAATATGATATCAACTATAAGTAAACATGGAAAAGGCAATTGACTAATTACCATTAATTATATTATTTTATTATTTATTTTAATAATCAGGATAACCAAATCGAAAACTAAAATAATTAGAAAAACCAAACCGACAAACTTTCAATCTTTCGACTTTAATATATTAGTATAATTATAGAGATTATAATATTATAATGTAATATTTATTTCAATATTATGTTAAAAATATTATAATTTTTAGAACCCGTGCGATGAACGATTTTGAATATAATATAATTTTTCTTTAATTTGTCATTAAAAATTTAAGATATGAATTTTGTAGCCTTATGTATTTTTTATTTAATTTATGTTTGAAATTTTTAAGATATGAATTTTTTAGACTTAAAATTTTTAACTGATATGATTTCATTAAAATATTATATATATGTTGCACATGATATTTTTAGAAAAAGAAAATATTTTAGTTAGAAAATATAGAAAAAATATTTACGTTTAAGCTGAAAAAAGTAATTAGTTAGTTATACAATATTATTAGTTAGCTAAAAAAGGTAACGCATGATATTTTTGGAAAATGAGGGATGTTAGTAAGAAAAGTTAGAAAAGGTAATGTGTTTTAGCTAAAAAAGTTAATTAGTTAGTTATTAAGAATTATAATATTGTTATTTTTTTTTATAAAATACAATTGCCACTACAAAATAAATATATTCCAAATAAAAGAAATTAAGTCAAGAATAATTAAGTAAGGGTAATTAAGTAAAAATACAAAGTACCGTACCTACCGACCAACCTACCGATCAAATTTCAATGCTTCAGTTATTATAATACTAGCTTATAACCCGTGCAACGCACGGTTCTTTTTCTAATATTTATTATACTATTTTTTATTTTTTATTTGTTATTAGTTTATCAATGTTGTTATGAAATTGATATATATATATATATATATATATATATATATATATATATATAATATTTTACACATTCAATTTATTATGTGTTTTATCTTGAATTATTAAAATTTGATTTGGATGATTTTACAGCCTACATGAAATTAACAAAATAATCTTTAATTTAGCGATGATTTAACAATTTTCTTCAATTAAAACTACCAAGAAACAAAAGAGAGATGAAATTGAATTGAAATTCTATTTTATTTAGGAAATCTACTTATATTTTGTTTTGATTATCAAAATAACCTTCTTATCATTTGAAGATAGTTGTACTAACAACCAAATACAGTTTTAATAATAAGTGTAGGAGGGATTTTGTCCAAAACTTTGGTAGTTGGTAGTCTGGTCCTCAGTACGATAAAATAAATAAGAATTGTTAGATCTTAAAATAAATAGATAAAAAACGTTGGATCTAGCATAAAAAATATTTAATATTTTAACATGTAAACTAAAAAGTGTATTTATATAGAAATACAAAAAAGTGCATGTCAATGATTTAAATCATATATAATTAGGTTATCTATATTGAATAGGATTATTAATGTAGGTATTCTACACTAAATAGGAGTTTAATGTACAAATTTGTAATTATATTTTCTCTTGAGATTCTGAGTATTTTCATTTGGATAATAATTGTTAAATCATCACTAAATTAAAGATAATTTTATGAGTTTCACGTGGATTGTAAAATCATCCAAATCTGATTTCTATATCTTGAGATAGAGCCTAAATAGTAAATATGAACCTTTTTTAATATTAATAAATAAATAAATAAAATTCAGTTCTAATACAATCTTTTATACCCTTTTCAGATTATAACTTTTTTTTTTTAAAATTCAATTCTAATACAACCTTTTTATTATATCCTTTTTTTATTATAATTTTCTTTTTAATATGATATAATCTTGATCGTCTATTTTTAAAAATATTATATTCTACGGTTGAGATTATTTTGTCGGTGACCAAACCAAAATAATGGATAAAATCCCTCTTACGCTTATTATATATAATGATATAATAGTATAGATTTAAGATTATTATATATAAGGATATAATAGTATAGATTTAATATAAGTTAATATACTCATGTTTACGGATTATACTAATGTTTCCTTATTATAAACAACGTATACGTATTTTTAATGTATTTTATTAATAATTGAAAAATATGGTGTGATATTTCTGGGCATATATTAATGACTGTAAAATTAGTTTTAAATAAAAAAAAGTAACGTGTTTTAAATACAAGGGAAATTGTTGGTCCCAGAGTATATTGCAGAAGGGGGGTTGAATGCAATATAGATAATTTCAAATCTTTAGCTCAACAACAATGATAAAGATTGTAAACTATCTACACAAGAATTGCAAACACAAGTAGTAATTCAAGACATTCTCACAAAATAAATATTTTATTTATTTTGTAATGTGTTGCTACAACCTCGAGAAAAATGGTTTTCTCAAGCTTCGACTTCTTGAAAGAAATCACTTCAGAAAGAATGAGAGATGTGTCTCTATATAGACTAATTTTTCTCTAACATCTCAGTCACATGGGTCGCGGAGCTGTTGTCGTTTTCAAGTGGCAGCTCCTCACAAGTTGCCCACCCATGTGACCTTTCCTAAAATGCTATACAAACAGAGTTATCATTAAGCATAAAGCATTCTGGGTTCTTTCTAAAATTAGCTATAACAATTCTAGTAGATGCAGACTTGTCATACTCCTGAATTATCGAGCCTCGTCGTGTGATCTCTCAAGCTTCTGTCGTAGTCTTGCAGGTCTGCTACAATCTTTGACGAATTTCAGCAAATCTATTTCTCGAACATCTAAACTGTCACGGGGGTTTGACTGAGATAAAATCTCCAAATCAAATAATTTAGTGAGACAGTAACCATTGCCGCCAAGTTTGTTGTCATAGGAATATTCAGTAGTTGACAGTATGAGCACCCGCCAATGTTGCTGTCGGAACTCCAAACTTGCTGTCAAGTGTGAGAATGTTGCTATATCATGCTTCAACCAATGTTGCCGTCAAATGAGACTTGCTGTCGTGACCTTGCAACATGCAGTCTTCTTGTAACGTTACCATCAATGTATTGACAATAACTTTATTATTGCTGTCGAACTGATTTATTCTCTTGAGGCTTGAACATATCAACGAACTTCTTCCAAGATACATACTTATTATATTTCAGCAATTATTTGATTACAAGAACACACTCTGGCTGTGACAGTATGTTCTAGTTAGCCTATACAAATAAACTAAGTACTAGTTAAGTTGTCTCTACGCTATCACCCATAAATCCTAACAATCTCCCCCAATCTGTGGACAATAACAACAAATTCTCAATACAAGCATGCTGACAACTTAACTAACATAGATCAGAATAGGATTCTAGAACATTTCCAAGCATTTAGCATTACATAGGACAATGATCTAAAGCAAAACAAGTACTCCTCGGGGTTGAGTATATATGAGATTTACTTATCTTGTTATTAAGCTTTCCTGTTCTGTCTGTTCTCTCTCTTTCTGTGGAGAGCTTCTTCCAAGTACTTTCTGAGATCTTGCACTAGCTTCTTTTCATCAGCAGATACAGCATCATCTTCAATCTCATCAATGTACTGTTGGATTTGTTTAGAAGAGACATTCTGAACATCTTTCAGATCAAACCATGATTCAATATCATAGGTGTAAGTTGTGAATTTCAAGATGTTGTTCTCAATCTTCAGTTTCTATCAAGTTTTGGATCTTCATCTCTCCTACTATAAAAAAAACTTCCAATTCCCATGCACACAGCATTTCCAGTTTGTGAGATTATCCAACAACTTTCCAGTATAGACCTTTCAGTACACTGGTCCTCAGCTTGTGAAAACTATCTGCATAGATTTCTTCTTTGCCATCTATGATCCTGAGAGGATTTTCCGGTGCACATGGCTGATAGTTTGGAGCTTCACTGCTCATCTTGTTGACTTTCTTGCATTTCTCTTTCAGCTCAGCTTCCACTACCTCAGCAGTCTGTTGACCAATATTAGCTTTTCTCCTAGCAACTTCAGCAGCTAATTCGGTTTCATAGGCAGCCATTGCTTCAGGTGTATAGGAGGGCATCCTCTCTGTCCAATCATACTTAGACACAAGTTCTTCCTCATCTATACTCACATCCTCATTCGCATCATCGATATTCCTTCAGTCACCATATTTCTCATAAAGTTCAGTATATCTTTCAGCATAGTACTTTTGGATGTGTTCCATGGCTTTCTTAGGAACATTTTCATACGTCCCTATAAGCTCCACCATTCTTTCCAGCACGAAGTAATCAACTCTACGCCTTACTTCTTGTGATGTTTGTTTGAGAGTGTATCTGTCTATTATTGTTGACGTCTTCACCATAGGGAAATCCTTCTCAACAAACATGACTTTTGCTTTATCTTTCCAAAGAATGTATCTGGTTACATATTCCTTAGAGTTATCCAGCTCCAATTCGACTGAAGTGATATCTCTTGTCATAGCTTCCTTCTGGATTTCGAAGCTATTTGCTTCTATTCTTCCAATAGGCTTCTTACGAATCACCACCCCATGCTTCTTTTTCCTTGCTGCAGCCTTTGTCTTGCCCTTTCTTGGAACTGTATGCCAGGCTTTTGCTCTTTGTTTTGTCTTTTTAGACTTGGATGTCTTGACAGTTTTGCCTGTGATAGCTTCTTCATTCAAGCTATTGATAGTGTCTTTCATGACAGTGTCTTCTTTGACAGCAGCTTCTTTGACAGCAGCTTCTTTGACAGTAACTTCACCATTCTTGATAGCTTCCTTGTTGACAGTATCTTTTTCAGCATCAAAACAATCAATAATAAATCTTAAGATACTTCCTTCCAGTATGTCAAGAATGTCTGTCTCTCCCTCATCTTTAGCTTCAACATCTTTCTTATCATCCTTGGGAGCTTCTTCCTTTGCTTCCTCCTGAGTCTGACTTCCAGTAATCTCAACAGTTTCTTGACCACTTCCAGTTGTACCAGATCCTCCAGTTCCATCAAGATCATCATCATCAAGGGTGTAATCATATGTGCAGCCTCCACCACTTTCACTTCTTCTGGCATTAGCTTCAGAAATCAATTTCTTCACTTGAGAGCTAAGACTTTCATCTCTCTTTGCCAGCAGTTTGTGAATATCTTTGACAGCCTTGACTTTGTCTCTATTTATCTTAGATTTGAGGATTTGTTTCAGCACTCCTATAATTGTGTTAGAGTGCAATCTGGGTTCTTCACTTAGGATCAGAAATCCAATCCTTTTAGCTCCTGTGCTTGTGGTTGTTCTGTAGCAAATACCATAGGGTTCTTCAATCACTTCTGGTAGATTTTCTTCAACAAGACCTTTAATTTGTGCTAGCAGATCATTATTGAAGATTGTAGAATTGGCTTTCACTTTCGTTCCCATGGCATTCAGCACTCTAGCTTGCAGACTTTGCAGTAGCTGCATTGTAATGAATATAGAGATGCCAGTTTTCAGATAAACATCAACTGCCCATCTTTTCTCCAGATTCACCTTCACAGAGATACTTGTTATTTTGTCCTTCAATATTGGTGACAGTTTTGTATATACTCCTCCTGCCTTTTTTATGGCACTATTCACCAATGCACTGAATTCTTCATCTTTGTTCTGCAAAGTACTCTCCATGTAGCTAACCATCATCGTTTCTGCCTCTTCTGGACTATATCCACTTCCATCAGACCAAATGTATCCTGTTGTAGGATTTACCTTTTCAGGCATTTTGTCTTTGCCTTTGCCGAGTCTGTTGGACTCTTCCATTTCTCTCCAATGTTTCTGCAGTGGAGTTTCCATGACTTTAGGAACTGGTTCATTGATTTTCAGAGGAGGCAATGTTGATGTTTGAGCCCTTTGTAATTGCTCCAATATTTATTTAGTCACCAACATTGGCTCACCATCTACTTCAACAGATTCACCAATTCCACTAGCTCTCAACTCTTTACCAAAGATTCTATCTTCATTTGCATTTTGCTCCCCCTTACTTCCATCTCCATCTTCTTCCATTTGCTCCCCCTCTCTTCTAGACTCCCCTTTGCTTGTTGCTCCATCTTGTGTCTCCTTCTCTACTGGACTTACAGTATTCTGATTTTGCACTTTATTCTGATCTACCACTTTCTCCCCCTTAGTTAAGTTGATAGCACTAAGGATAACATAAAACGATAACAGATTTTGTTGAATCTAAGCAAAACCAGTAGCTACCATGGTGGACAGAGCATCAAGTTTAGCTTCCATGGATGCACTTCTGTCCTCAAGGGATTTCGACCTTGATTCAGCTTGTTTAGAATGACCATCAGACCTTAACCTTTTTGATGAGAAAGGAAAAGACTGAGGCAAGGAGGCTATGGGGTGTCTCACACTCTCATTGTTTTTCTGAGTGATCTCATCACTCCTCACAGAATGATTCTCAAAGCCTAGTGCCCTTTTATGTGGGGTTCCCTCAAATTCACTCTGGACGTGCTCAAGTCCCTCTCCTTTTGCCAGCTCATTTGGTTGCCTCTCATTTTTATGCTCACCTCTCTTTTCTTTTATCTCTCTTTTCTTTTGCACTCCCTCACTCATCCTAGATGCATGGGTATGAGCAGTACTTACATGCATTGAAGAGATGGTTTACATTTTACCTTTCTGAAATTAGAGATTGGCACATGATCATTATCAGAAGCATCTTCAACAATTACTGAATCTTGATCAACCTGTGAATAGGTGACATCATCTTTGCCCAAAATGTTTCTATCCACAGGTGGGTTGACAGCAACTTTTGTGGTGTCTTTGACAGCAGCTGAGGCTGTGACAGCAACTTCCTGAAGGTCAGTTGCTTTTTGGAGGTCTACCAAGATGTTGGCTGTTTCATTTTCTGGCAGGTTGCCATTTTGATCTAGCTCAATGTTTGAGGGAGTGGTATCCATTTCACTTTGAGAAATGGATTCTTGTGGACCACTTGATGGGGGCTCATCCATGACTTGAGATGGATGATCAAAACCTGAAGGGTTGGGACTGTCCCCCTCTCTAGGTTGTTGAGAAGAAACAATTGATGGATTAGAGAATAAGGAAGGTGATGGTATAGAAGAGATTTCTGGCTGTTCCATAGAGATAACTTGTGGAACATCAAGAGTAGAAGTTTCATGACCCTCACTGTGCCCTAAATCCATGTGCATTTCTACAAGTGTAGGCTCCTCATGAGTGAGTACATGAGGTTGTGCAGACTCTTTACAGGATGCCTTGGGTGACAGGCCAGTTTCAATAGATACTTCTTGTTGAGAAGAAGCACCTAGGGATGTGTTTGATTCCCTTTTATCCTCCACAGCCTTTTGTGAGACTGAGGGGTGGCTGATAGTGGTTTTGTCCCTCTTAGCTCTCTTCTTCTTAGACTCAAGAGGAACCACTGTGGGTTCACTTTTACTAACATCTTTATTTGTTGCATCAGGTGCAGTTTCTCCCTCAACATTCTCAGAACTACCACAAACTCCAGTTTCCAAGGGTCTTTTCTTGGATTCTTGCAAGGCTATTTTTGTGCTTTTTGTTTGTCTGGAAGGTCTGATTGGAACGAATGGTGTAGAATGTGGGTTAACTGAATTTGGGTCTAATTCAACTTCATTCTTAAGGGAGAAATTAACATACCCAAAAGGTAGTTCAAAATCAAGATTAGGCTCTTGATCAGCCATGTGTTTGGTGAAACAGAGTGGAATATGTGCATTCAAATTTTGTGAATTGAGTGATGTGTGTGTATTTCTTTTCGAAACATTGCACTCCATAGTTAGAGATGCACCACATAATGAATTTAAACACATTGTAAGAAAGCGAGGATAGACATGTACCTTCCTGCTCAGAGCTGACTTGGGTTGACTCATAAGCAGCTTTCCAACATCCACTTTGTAGCCATGGACTAGTGAGTGAGTGAGTTTCTTGATGTAGGAGGGAATTCCATTCCAGCCAGTGGTTTTGGTTGAGAAAACCTTCACCATGACATCAAAAATCATGCTCCATTCTTTTCTCAAATACTTTCTGTCCATTTCACCAGTTGAGTACCAATTTGATATACCCTCTTCAAGGACAGGACCAGAATACCCAATTTTCAAGAAAAACTTCTTTAGGGTTTCATCACTTGCAAGTTCCTTGTATGATTCTTTAGCTTGCAGTCCAGTTCCCAAAGCTTCGTTGATACCTTTTATTGTGAGGATGCAGGTAATCCCTTTAATTTTACAATTTATGGTGTCTTTACCTGCACCTCCTGGAACAAAGGCAGATTTCCAGAATTTTTCAAGTCTTTCTAGGTCCAAAGATGGAGTAGAGGTTATAGCATGACCTAGATAGGACTTGTTTAAGAAGGATACGAGTCCTTTGAAACCTTCACTAGCATTTCCAGTAGAGAGAATACCAGCAAAGTTTTTTTGAGAAGAGGATTGTTTGGGTGCCATTTTTGCTTTGAGTTTTGGGAGAGAGAGATTTTTGCTTTTGAGAGAGAGAGGTTGTAACATCCCGTATTTTTTTATAAATATTTTTGGGTATATTCTTTTATATTGAGGATTAGAAAATATTAGTTAGATAATATTTTATTAATTTATGAGTAAATATATGTTTTCTTAGTAATTAGGATATTATTAGTAAAAAAAAGAATAAGAGAATAAATTTGAAGAATAGAAAAAAAGAGAATAAAGGAATAAAAAGTGAAAAAGAGTGAAGGGTTTGGAAAAAAAAATTACATACGTTACTTTGGGAGGAAGAAGAAGAGAGAAGAGAGAAAAGAGAAGAGGAAAAGAAGAAAAACTAGAGCAATCACAAGGTTTAGAAGAAGATTTGTGAAGTTTAAGGTAAGATTAAACTCTTCGATATATACATATACGTTTATGAGATTAGGGTTTATAATATTGACTCTTTTGTTATAAATTAGGATGTTTTGGATCGGAGGGGTTGAGTTTCTCGAGTATCACTTATAATCGTTAAAGTTTAAGGTACGGATATCTTGATTCCTCTTTTGTATTAGCATTGTTGTTCAATTTTCATTATTTTGAATTATACACTGTATTGAATTCTTGTTAAATTCGTATAAAATTCATTATTCATCGGATTGTGTTGATTCTTGAGCTCCTGGAAAGATATTTGAATTCTCTACAACTTTCGTTCTCTGTGTTTTGTGAAATTCTGCTTGTATACTGGTAAAAATCTATCTTTTTGTAATCTGGTGTGTTGATTCCTGTTAGCATGTCCTAACTTCGTAAATTCATAGTAAATCATATATTTGTTCAATAATTATGAGCGATACCATTCTGGAAAGCTCTTTTCGATATCTGCATTTTGTATTTACCTTCAGCTGGAAAATTCTGTGATTGTGATGCCTTAAACGTCAAAATACTGAACTGGTCAGGGGCTGATTCTATTCGGGCAGCCCGCATTTTCATTGTTTCTGAATTCGTTACTTCTTCATTTTTTATGAGCCTTACCATTCTGGAAAGGTCTCGGAATTGTCTACGATTTTCATGTTTCGTACTTTTTGATTTGGATTAACCTTTATTGAGTAAATTGTCATTCTTTAAGTTTGGTCAGTTCTGATTTTATCTTCAATGGTCTATTTTGTATGATATTTGAGTTTATAATTTTCGAGTAAGTATTTTCAATTGATTTATGATATAAATATGATTTTGAGACATCTTTATGGAGTATGTTATGTGTAAGTTATATGTAAGCTATTTGTGATTTTAATATGATTTGGGAGTTCGTAAAACATCCGTCGTGAGCGGATAATCTCGTGTTTGGCACTTCCTATGCAGTGTATAAATAGCATAGGCATGTCGCCGGAGTAGTGGGACACGTATAGTCATAACTAGTCAGTTTGTGTGTTTTTGGCCATTCTGGGTAGCATGTGCTTATTGCCTTGCGATCCCTGTCTGAATTTGGGTGGTATTTGCTTTGTGCTATGCCCCTGTTTGTGTAAGATCGTCTCCCATGTTAGTAAGTAAATTACTTTGAATATAATTTGTAAGTGTGAGAGTATACGTAAGAGTGTGATTATATATTATCGGTTGTGCTTTCGTTATTAATTGTGATTATTATATATAAGAGTAATATATTTTGATTTTGATTTGTGAGCACTTGTTTTTATATTGTGAGTTGAGTATCCATTTTATATTGTCTTATTCGCTATGTCTCATTGTTCTTTATTCAGATATTCAATTTTGTTCTTAATCCCATGTCTTAATCTTTGTTCAGTTATATTTTCATCATATTTAAATTTTTTCAGCTTGTGCTTTATTTTGTATCCGTATATGAGCCTTTCGCTCACTGCCGGTTCTTTGTTTTTCTTATTCCTTCCGGCAGGTGATCTTATTTAGGTGGGCTATTTATTGGGAAGAGTGCGAGTTGCGATATTTAGAGAATTTAGGTGTATTTTTAATTTATGAATTGTAAGATATTGGATTTTGAGAAGTTGTATCATTTTATACGATTTTTAGTGGATTTTTAAAAATTAAGTGTATTTATTAGGGATGTTAAAGAGGTTATGTTGAGTGTTGTGTGTTTGTGTGTTTGACAGTTGCTTACATGAAAATAGCAAGTGTTTTACTGAAGAAGGGAAAGTAGCAATGTCTTAGCCCATTAATAAGTCACGTGGTGTTTGTGGATAGTTACTTTTAGTGGCTGTAAATCGTGGAGGTAAAACCCCAATTAAATCGGTCCACTAATCTTGATAGTAACCTGTGCGCTGTAACAAATTCATTAGTAATTTGGGAGGATGACAGCAAGTTTTGCTTGACAGTAACATCGGCGCAAGAACATGCTGTCACCATTAAGCAATTTATACAATTTCCTTTAAATTTCATGACAGAAACTTTTTCCGTTGCTGATAAGGAACTTGCTGTCAAGGCACATCATGACAACATCTTCAATTATTGACAGCAACTTGTGCGGAAATAATTTGTGTAATGAATTTTAATCGATTTTGCCCATTGCTTAAGAGTAAAATTACCAATTAGCATTTTAATATATTTAAGCACATATTTGTTAAGCAAGCATGCATCCATATACACATACACACATTCACACATGCATTCAAGCATTACCCAGTAGATAACCAAGATAAAGGAATCTAGCAGAAAAAGCATGAACAGTACAAAAGATGAAAAGATTCTTTTATTAATAATTAAGATTACACATTCTCTTCATCGTCGGAAACAAGCTCATACAGTTCTATATGAACCGTTTCGTCAGGCAATCCTTCTGCCTTTAGGAGTACTTCGACGAAGACTAGCATCTCCAGCCAGTCCTCAAGCTCCTTCTCAACCTTTTCCTTGGCAGCCTTCTCTTTCTCTGCCAATTCTTCTTCCAGCACCTCATCCATCACTTTGAAGAGATCCTCGATTTCTTCTTCGTGCCCTGGTTCACACCAGATTTTTGGCTTCTGGGAAATGACATCTTTGTTCTCCATTGTAGAGGATATCCTTCTTCCCAGGATGTGAGTGATTGAGAATGAAGTGACCTTAGGCTCGTGAGCATTTATAGGACCCTAGGTGACTCTATGTTTTCCCATACGTTTCCTCTTAATAAAGTATTAAACTTTAAAATAAAGGTCTGACAAATACCCGGGTTCATTTCAAATGACACGACTGCTCATCACTAGCACGCGTATGGTTTAAGTTAATGTCACGTGACTACTCATTACATAAGATAAAACAGGCATGTAATTTGAATTTAGCATAGTCATAGCAAACATGCTATCAATTAAACAAGTAGCACATACGACAATAACTTCTCATGACAGTAACATTGAAAGCTATGATCACAAGCTGCGATTTAACCACTTTGAAAATGTAAAAACTAGTGAGTTAACATACCAGATTTAGCATTCCCAATTCACTTACCAACCTCTTGAAGGTTGCTTCATCTAGTGGCTTCGTGAAGATGTCTGCAAGTTGCTTTTCTGTTGGAACATAAACTAGCTTCACAGTTCCCTTTTCAACATACTCTCTGATGAAATGATGTCTAATATCAATGTGCTTCGTCTTGGAGTGTTGAACTGGGTTATCTGAGATGGCTATGGCACTGGTGTTATCACAATAAATGGGAATATTTGACAACTCTAAACCATAATCCATTAGCTGATTTTTCATCCAAAGAATTTGAGCACAGGAACTTCCAGCTGCAATGTATTCAGCTTCTGCAGTTGAGGTAGACACAGAATGCTGCTTCTTGCTAAACCATGACACTAATCTTCCACCAAGAGATTGACAGCTTCCTGTTGTACTTTTTCTATCAATCTTGCATCCAGCATTGTCTGAATCCGAATATCCTATCAGATCAAATCCAGAATCTTTAGGATACCAAAGGCCTAAATTTGGAGTACCTTTGAGCTATCTAAAGATCCTCTTGATTGCTACCAAGTGTGACTCTTTTGGATCAGCTTGAAACCTTGCATAGAGACATGTAGCAAACATAATATCTGGTCTGCTAGCAGTTAGATACAGCAATGGTCCCACCATGCCCCTGTAGGTACTAGAATCCACTTTCTTTCCTTTAGGATCCAAATCCAGTTTAGTTGCAGTATAGATAGGTGTCTTGGCAGGTGATGCATCTTCCAAGTTGAACTTTTTGAGAAGTTCCTTGACATATTTCTCTTTGCAAATGAAGATGCCATCATCCTTTTGATGAATTTGTAAACCTAGGAAAAATGACAGTTCTCCCATCATACTAATCTCATATTTGTTCCTCATAAGAGATGAAAACTTTTCACACAGCTTTTCATTTGTAGAACCAAAGATTATGTCATCAACATAGATCTGCACCAGAATGATGTCTTTGCCATGATGCTTGTAGAACAGTGTCTTATCCACAACACCTCTTACAAATTGATTCTCCAGCAGAAAGGTAGAGAGAGTATCATACCAAGCTCTAGGGGCTTGCTTCAATCCATAAAGTGCATTGAACAGTTTGTAGACAAAGTCATACAATTCAGCATCTTCAAATCCAGGTGGCTGTTCAACATACACTTCCTCCTTTAGCTCTTCATTGAAAAAAGCACTTTTGACATCCATTTGGAACACTTTGAAGTTACAGTGTGCAGCATAGGCTAGGAAAATTCTTATGGCTTCAAGTCTGGCAACAGGTGCAAATGTTTTATCATAGTCTATTCCTTCCTGTTGACAGTATCCTTTGGCCACTAGTCTTGCTTTGTTCCTTGTCACGTTCCCACCTTCATCCAGTTTATTTCTGAAGACCCACTTTGTGTCAACAACTGATTTCCCTTTAGGTCTAGGGACTAGCTTCCATACATTGTTTCTCTCAAATTGGTTGAGCTCTTCTTGCATGGTATCACCCAATCTGAATCCAAAAATGCTTCATCAATTGACTTTGGCTCAGTTTGAGATAGAAAGCAAGAGAACATGTTGTCAGTAGAAACATTTCTCCTTGTCCTTATACCAGTAGTGGGATCACCAATGATTAGATTGCTGGTGTGATCTCTGTTCCACTTAGTGGTTCTAGGCAAGCTTCTTTCTTGATCTGCTTGATCAGTTCCTCTTTGAGGAGTTGATTCTCCACCATTGATGGTTTCTCCTTCATGTTCTTCAACATCTCCAGACTAATTCTCATTCTGATGATTTGGAGTTATCGTTTGAGACTGAGCTGGAGTTTGAGTAACATCATTAGTGTTAACAACATCTCTTTCAAACTCAATGGTCCGAGTGCAAGTAGGTTCATCAGCAACAACTTCTTCTTCCTCCAAGTAACCTTGATTTTCAAATCTAAGAGGCTCCATTTGACCATCCTCTTGTAATCCAGGGAACTTGGTTTCATCAAATGTGACATTTACACTTTCTTCAATGACTTTGTGATCAATGACATAGATTCTGTACGCAGTCCTTTCCAATCCATATCCCATGAAAATGCCTTCATAAGCTTTAGCATCAAACTTTCCTTTCCTTTCATGGTTGTCAATCATCATGAAACACTTACTCCCAAATACATGAAAATATTTTACAGTTGGTTTCTTTCCTGTTAACAGATAGTAAGGAGTGTTTCCATGAGTTTTGTTGATCAAGGTTCTGTTCTGTGTGTAGCAAGCTGTATTAATAGCTTCTGCCCAGAAGTATGTTGGTAATTTAGAATCATTCAACATAGTTCTCGCAGCTTCAATGAAAGTTCTATTCTTCCTTTCTACAACTCCATTTTGTTGTGGTGTCCTGACAGTGGAGAATTGTTGGACAATGCCTTCTTCCTTGAAGAAGTTTCCCAATGTGGCATTTCTGAACTCAGTACCATTGTCACTTCTCAGATATTGAATTTTTGCATTCGGGGTTCTATCAAGAACTGTTATGTGATCAATGATTTCTTGAGCAGCTTCGTCCTTTGTCTCTAAGAACTTTACCCAAGTGTACCTCGAGTAATCATCCACCATTACCAGGGCATATCTCTTTCTTGCAAGAGATTGAACATTTACTGGACCAAACAAATCCATATGAATTAATTTTAGTGGCTCAGTGTTGGTATTCACTTGCTTTGACTTGTGCACTGATCTTTTCAATTTACCCATTTGACAATCCTCGCACAATCCTTCTTGACAGAATTCCTGTTGAGGTAGTCCTCTCACCAAATCCTTCTTCATCAGAATATTCATATTCTTGAAATTGAGATGGGAGAGCTTCTTGTGCTAAAGCATGCTTTCACTAACTGATGCTTTACTGTAAAAACAGTAAGCCTTGTCTTTCTTCACAGAATTTAAGTCAGCAACAAACAAGCTTCCTTTCCTGACTCCTTTCAAGGAGAGGCTTCCACCCTTCTTATGATAGATATTGCAAGCCATCATATCAAAGTCAACCTTGAATCCCCTATCACTGAACTGGCTGACACTGAGTAGGTTATGCTTCAATCCATCTACAAGAGCAATGTCTTCAATGACAACATTTCCAATTTCCAAACAGCCATATCCCACAGTGTAACCTTTGCTGTTGTCTCCAAAAGTTATGATTGGGTCGGCTTTCTCCACAGAATGTGATAGCAGGGCTATATCACCTGTCATGTGTCTGGAACATCCACTATCGATGATCCACATGACTTGCTTCTGCTTTTTGCCCTGAGTTGAGGAACTAGAAGCTTCATCATCAGATTTAGCCATGAGGGCCAAGTTTACAAACTCTTCTTCTTCCTCATCCTCAGAATCATCCCAGTTTTTTCCTTCAGCCACATAGGCTTTACCTTGATTCCTCTTAAACTGATTTCCAGATCCTTTTCCTTGATTCTATTTTGGTCTTCTGCATTCAGTAGCAAAATGACCTAGCTCATTGCAGTTGTAACACCTGAACTTCGACCTATCCACCATCCCGGTCTTGTATCCACCTCTCGTGGCACCACCAGCAGCTTTTGAAAAACTCCCCTTGTTGAACTTAGATGTTTGACCCTGTGGCTTGTATGACTTGTCCCTTCTAAACTTGATGTTCTTGAATCTCTTAGCCATATAAGCCATGATTGGATTATCCATGATTTCAATCTCTTCTTTTGTGTAGAAGTCTTCATCTTGAACGTCTTTGAGCTGCAGAACCACCTTGTCCTCGTCATCCAACACCTCTTCAATCTTCAATGGTGGCACTTGTGTTGGTTGTGAATTTTGTGAGGATTAACTTGGACAAGCTACTTGTGGTTCATGAGCTACAAGGGCTCCTGACATGTTTGTCAATTTTCCTTTGGTTCCAGTTTGAATAGCTCTCTTTTGAAAGAGTTCGAGTTCGTATGATTTGAGCACACCATAAAGAGTTTCTAGAGAGACATCGTTCAAGTTTCTTCCTTCTCTTATGGCTGTGACTTTATGCTCAAGATGCTCAGGGAGAGTGAGCAAAAATTTGATGTTGATCTCCTTTCTATCATAGAACTTCCCATGAATTTGTAACTCAGCTATTAGCTTACTGAACCTTTCAAACATGTGTGTGAGTTCTTCGCTTGGCTTAGCCATGAAGGCTTCATATTGTGATACAAGGATTTACCTTTGATTTTCTCGGACCTCTTCACTTCCTTCACACAGCGGCTCTATCTTAATCCACATCTCTTTTGCAGATGAACATCCCATGACATTACCACACATGGCTTTGTCTAAAGTGAGAGAGTCGAGCAAGATAAGTTGTAAGTAGTCATCCAAGGCTACTTTCTCCTTTTCGGTCTCTGTGTATTCTGAAGGCCTCTTGGCAACCCAATGGGCTGGAATGACTTCGTCATTTACAGTAGCAGCAGCTACTTCCTTTTGAGGAATGAAGGGGCCGTTCTCAAGGACTCCCATGTATAGTGGATGGGCAGCTTTGATAAATAACACGATCTTTCTTTTCCAGAAATTGTAGTTCTCTTTATCAAAGACTGAAATCTTGATACCACTTGACTTCTGAACACTCGTCATGATCTTCAGATTTGTATATCAATCTGTTGCTCTGATACCAGTTGTTGGTCTCAGAGTATATTGCAGAAGGGGGGGTTGAATGCAATATAGATAATTTCAAATCTTTAGCTCAACAACAATGATAAAGATTGTAAACTATCTACACAAGAATTGCAAACACAAGTAGTAATTCAAGATATTCTCACAAAATAAATATTTTATTTATTTTGTAATGTGTTGCTACAACCTCGAGAAAAATGGTTTTCTCAAGATTCGACTTCTTGAAAGAAATCACTTCAGAAAGAATGAGAGATATGTCTCTATATAGACTAATCTTTCTCTAACATCTCAGTCACATGGGTCGCGGAGCTGTTGTCGTTTTCAAGTGGCAGCTCCTCACAAGTTGCCCACCCATGTGACCTTTCCTAAAATGCTATACAAACAGAGTTATCATTAAGCATAAAGCATTCTGGGTTCTTTCTAAAATTAACTATAACAATTCTAGTAGATGCAGACTTGTCATACTCTTGAATTGTCGAGCCTCGTCTTGTGATCTCTCAAGCTTCTGTCGTAGTCTTGCAGGTCTGCTACAATCTTTGACGAATTGCAGCAAATCTGTTTCTCGAACATCTAAACTGTCACGGGGGTTTGACTGAGATAAAATCTCCAAATCAAATAATTCAGTGAGACAGTAACCTTTACCGCCAAGTTTGCTGTCATAGGAATATTCAGTAGTTGACAGTATGAGCTCCCGCCAATGTTGTTGTCGGAACTCCAAACTTGCTGTCAAGTGTGAGAATGTTGTTGTCCCATGCTTCAACCAATGTTGATGTCAAATGAGACTTGTTGTCGTGACCTTGCAACATGCAGTCTTCTTGTAACGTTACCATCAATATATTGACAGTAACTTTATTATTGCTGTCGAACTGATGTATTCTCTTGAGCCTTGAACATATCAATGAACTTCTTCCAAGATACATACTTATTACAATTCATCAATTATTTGATTACAAGAACACACTCTAGCTGTGACAATATGTTATACTTAGCCTATACAAATAAATTAAGTACTAGTTAAGTTGTCTCTACGCTATCACCCATAAATCCTAACAGAAATATTAATAGTATTAATGGTTGGAAGATATGATAGTTGTTTTTAGGTGTTTATAAAAGGTAATATCTTCAACTAAAAGTAATATGAAAAAGGCAATCGATAAATTAATATTAATAATTATGTTATTATTTATTTTAGGTGTTTTAGTAATATAAATATCGTTTATATTTTTCTTTATAATGAAGAATAAATAAGTAAATTCACGAATTATCAAAAAACAGGTACCAAAATTTTTAATATTTCGATTATTATATGATAATATAGATTTTACTGCTAGATATGTTTTATGCTGTGTTCGTGAGTTAAGCAAAGAAACGAAAAGAACTTAAAATGAAATATATTCTTTTCTCTTTCCAAAAGCGAGAAGAAAGGTTTTGTGACAAATATATACAGAATTTTTTTCGAAATCTTTAAGTTTTTTTTCTTTCCTTTAAGAAAAATCACTCAGGTACATGTTAAAAAAAATTAAAACTTTCTCTTTTATTTTGTTTTCTTTCCAAAATAATTCTATGGAACACAGTGTTATTATTTTGTCTTAAGTGTATTTTTTTTTTATTTTTCTTAATATTATGATTTAACAATCAATTTCTTTGTTTATAATTAAATATACATATATGTATGTATGTATGTATGTATGTATGTATGTATGTATGTATGTATGCTTTCTTTTAATAATTAAACACATATATATCTAATAAATTAGTAAGATTTCAAATTGGACGAGAATTGAATTTATAAACTAGCATAACAAGACTTATCACCCGAGCTATTCACATATATTCCAAATGTACACAATTACACGTATATATGTTTTAAAAAGTAAGAAAATTCAATGAAAAAATTTAGAAACTAATAAGAAAATATTTAATATTTACATGCTCTCAAATATCCAATCCAGTATCACACCAATACCAAAATATATTATTTGAAATCATATGTGTTTTTAGAAAAAAGTTCAAAAATACCTTTTTTTCTAAGTGTTTTTTTTAAGTTTTTTTTGATTTTTTCATTTTTTGAAAATATTTATCTTTTGCAACCAAGTGCAACATGTTTTTACATATTTCTGAAAAATATTTGAAGTGGATTTTGATTGTATTTGAGGATGATTTTGGATTATGAATTTGGTTTAAGGGATACAATTTGTTAAGCAATTTATCATGGTTGATTTTAATTATTAATTTTTTTAATGGTTGATTTTGGTTAATATCAGTTGCAAATATTGATTGCAAAAGTTGTAAAACTTATTTATGCAAATATTTTATAAAAGTTGATATTTTTGTAAAATGATTTTTTTTAAAAAAAGATATTTTTGCAAAAAAATTTTTGTATTAAAAAAAAAAATTAACAATCAGTCTATCACATCAACACATTGTTCTTTTTTAATAATGTAATTACATAAATTTTTTTAGTAGAGTAAATTTCCCTTCGTGCAAAACATCAAGCTCATAGATATGCATGCATTTCTCCATTAAAGAACAGAAGAAAGATGAAAAAATTCAATATACATTGGTACAAAGGGAGTAGAAAGGAGTACAGGTTGACGCAGTTGAGACAGAAGACTTGAGTGGGTTCACATTAGTTGGTTTTAATGATTAAATCTAGATTGTCGGAAGATGTACTGATATCTGTGTAGAAGTGATGTACTAAAATGTCTGTTTACAATCAGCATATTAATTTCATATGGTAACAAATCCTAGTACAGTCAAGCTATTTGATTCTTGAACATAGACCACATATTCTATTATTTCAGTGTATTCAGTTATGTGATTACTAATGTTTAAAGTCTACCTTCTTGAATCTTGACTAAGGTATTGTGTAATTTTACTGGAACTTGTTATTCATCTTAAATTGAAGGTTATCGCAATATGCTTTTCAACTTTCAAGTAACTACTTCTCTTGTAGATAAAGTATGAGATGATCGAAAAGACGAAAACTCTTCTAGTGTTAATTGTAGAGCAAGATTTGACATTTTTGTTGTAGTGTAGATTTGCAGTCTTGCATTAAGATTTACAGAGTGTTTGGTATTTATACGCTTTTTTTGGTTACCCATATAGAAAGTGATCAACATATTAATGTTATTACTAAGCCTCTACAATCTGGGATGCATTAGGACATTAATTGTGTTGAAGGGAAAAATATACTGTATTTTTTAATTCGTGTATAGGCTTTCTTTTTCCGTTTGCAGATATAATCCATCATTATCTGTTTGCAGATGTAATCCATCAGAGTTATATATGGAAACAATAGGCATATCTCTATCACTTTCGTCCAAATGTGGACATTGGCATTTACTTCAACCCAAGTCATTTTTACAGAGTAAGACATGGTAACAAGAAATAAGCTTCATCGCAATTGAAAACTGTCCACGACTCTGGCTCTACCAGAGTTCCGCCAGTAGTCCACAGGTCTAAACAACAGCCTAAGGCTCCACTAGCTCCAGCGAGGCGCTGAGGCCTACTTTGGCTGGCAGTGCTCGCACTACTGAAATTATTCATAATGCTTAGTTGTTATTGAAGTGAAAGGCACCATGAAAAAGTTGGCAGGAATCAAAATAAAAAGGAGAGGATAATAGATCAGGTGTCCTGTACGTTTCTACAAGGTTTGAAATGTACCTTTATTGGAAGATCAAACAAGAGTTGCATTAGCAGGTTACTGTAATCTTGGATGGCTTCTGGCTTCTGCATTGTGTTTAATCTTTTTCTTACTTCTGTTTTTCTGCTTCAGTTGAGTTCTGATAGCACAACTAAGACTGGGTTGTGGTGGGATATTGTTGACTAATTTAGTCCTTTTTCCTTTCAACTTAAATGTTGCAGTTACTGGATCGCTCCTCCTCGCACATTGAAGAAAGAAATGTTGCTTGATATAATCTCGTCTATGGACTGACGAATCCGCGCACATTGAAGAAAGAAATGTTACTACGCACATTCAAATTTGACGAATCCGCGTGTCCCTGTACGCACTCCCGCACTCCCGCGTGCCAAGAAGGTTTAGAATCAACGATGTAAAAATATGCACAAACTTTAACAGTGGGAAATGAAGTCTAGTACACAACACAACAGTCAGTTCAAACACGACGCCTGTCCCTGAATAATGATGAATGAATAACGAGCACTACATTGTATTCAAGTGCCTCGACTACTCATGGAATACAGACAACAGCATATCAAACCATGAAGTACATTACTAATAAGAATGGCAAGTTAAAATCAAATGAAATATCTATATAACTGCATCTTTTGTTATGCAAATCACATCAATCATCAGCAAGAAAATGAGTAGGATATTAACTCGAGAAAGCGTCTAGTAGTCTTAAATGAACCTAGTATGAACATCATATTTTTTAATCCTTGAGAATTATTTCCCAGGACTTCACGAAGAACAGCACCCACTTCTCCTCACAGCAGACACATCATCTTTGCCTCCAACATTGATAGTTTGGCCCTTTGGCAAAACGGTTGGATCATCACCGCCTTCAAGTGCCTTCCTACTTACTACACGATAGATTTGGGTGAGCACTTCCGTGAATGCAGACTCAACATTTAATGACTCAAGAGCTGATGTTTCCATAAAGAAATTACTCTCGCGTTCAGCAAAGGCCTGTGCATCTTCTGTAGAGACGGCACGCAGGTGGCGCAAATCTGCTTTGTTTCCTACTAGCATGATCACAATGTTGGCATCAGTGTGATCTCGGAGCTCTTTCAACCATCTTTCTACGTTTTGAAATGTAACATTGCGGGTAACATCATAAACTAGGAGAGCACCAACAGCTCCCCGATAGTAAGCACTTGTGATTGCACGATACCTAAAGCAAAGGAAAAGAAAAGAATAGATAAAACAACTAAGAGTTAACAATTCTGCATTTACAGTGCAGAAATTTTGAGAGGTTTAATCAAAGTCATTTCTAGAATGATGTCTTGTTATAGCTTTGCTTTCCATGTAGCAGTCTGCTTCTGGTGCGATACCAACATTGAAGGGACAATAAAGAGTAGTTTCAAGTGTTCAATATAAATTTTAAAATTACGTATAAAATCCACAACATCTAGCAGACAAGAATAACAGACCAATTATTAGAGGGATGAATAAGTTTACTAATTCCAAATTATTAACTTGAAACTGCTACAGAGTACACGTTTCACAATTGTTAAACAAATAATACTCACCTAGAACCTATGGTTAAATTCATATCAGTGTCGCCATATGATGTTTTTCTACAGTGTGCTCCCAGATTAAAGAGGAAACCAAAGTTCAACACAATCATTACTTTGCTTTAGTTTACCAGTATTTTAAAAACTAAAAAACTCGAAGGAATGATCATCAAAAAGCAAGAAAGGCACCAGGAAGAAGAGGAATTTTATAATTCTTTCCTTTCCAGTTATTTGTTCTCTACTATTAATTAGGTTACCTTGTTTATAACAACTGTTTCAAAAAGGTTCACATGTTTTACTCTACTGGTTAATGACTTGATGCACGCATTTTAGCAGAATAACTGAAGCAATTTATGCTATTGCATCTTAGGGAAGATGCAAAAATACCCAATTTCTACTGAGTTGTACATACACGGCTGTCGCAATCAAGATTTTCTTTAAACTGCAAAGTAAAAAAATATTCCGATCGACTCACTATGACTTCCATTATTTAGTGGGAAGAAATGCTATGCTAAATAATAGCATGTCACAAACAAACAAGAAGCTAAACATTAAATTACTGCACACCATACAGTACTTCCATCCTAAATCCTAATTCACACCTTGAGACCTATTGGATTATAAGTTTTGACATCCAAATACAAAAGATCAGATAAGAAACATAATATGCATGTTTACATTTAGCAACTGTTGCTCATGAAAGTTAATGGGATGTATACAAATTTCATATGTTCGCCGACAAGAACCACGACTGAAAAATAAAATAAAAATCAATAAACAATTCTCTGATTAACCATAGGAGACGGCTCTGTAGTAGAGAACCTCAGAGTTCGGTTGTCTTGGATAGCCTTATCATAGGAGTTCGGCTATTTTCGCTATCTTTTTCCATTTCCATTTTTCATTTCTATTATCATATGTTTCCCGGTTGTGCACTGCAGGGAGCTTCGCTTGATGGTATCTAGGGGCGTGGTAGGTAAGGCCCGTGTGGAGAAAGCCATGGGCTCAGGTATTGCTTTGAACTTTGTCGCATATCTTTTAGATTCCTTTATATTTATCACTCAACTCAACATATATGTCGTGCACATAGCCGAAGGTCTTCACGGAAACAGCCTCCCTACCCTAAAAAGTAAGGGCATGGTCTGCGTACAACTTACCCTTCCCAGACCCTGTTCTGAGCGGGATATACTGGGTATGTTTGGTTTGGTTTGGTTTTTTTGATTAACCATCATGTACATTCAAGTCAAGTTACACTAAAGAAAGCCACTAGAAGCTAATGTATACAATATTATACATGTTCTGACAACCAATAACGAATATCTAATGATGTCTTGATGTCAATTAAATCTCCGCACCATCATTTACATTATTTTTTGTTTGTAAAAAACAACTTTCTGGAAACAAAACAATACACACATACAATGACAATGTCAAATTGCATAAATTTTGTTATCAAGAGAAAACAAGCATCTACCGAGCTACAATGCCAAAGCCACAAAGCATACATTCACAAAGTAATTCCTTTTCATCATACCATAATAACATCAAAAACATACATGCATGTAACATTTAAAGACAAACATATATCGAAATGTCGAATGTGGTACCTTTCTTGACCAGCAGTGTCCCAAATCTGAGCCTTGATAACCTTTTCATCAACAGTAATGCTGCGAGTTGCAAATTCAACACCAATGGTAGACTTTGATTCAAGACTAAACTCATTACGCGTGAATCTTGATAATAGATTCGATTTTCCCACCCCAGAATCTCCGATCAAGACAACCTTAAACAAATAATCATAATCCTCATCTGCTCTAAATGTCCCCATCTTACAATCTCCCCCTTTATAAACCTATAAATATATTTATTTAAATATCCATGAATATTTTTCCAAGATAAAAAAGATCCACAAGCCAAAAAAACTGATCCAAGGTATCTAATTGTAATCCTCGGCGGCTCTAAATAGGCTAATATATAAATGTTTTATTGTGTGTTTCAGACAAAAAGTTGATGAAGATCAAAATGCCAACAGCTCATCCAGAAAATGAAAATATAATTGTTTTTTATCCAGGTTAATTGTTATTTGTTTAGTGAGTTGAGTGTTTATTAGGTGGTTGATAAGAAAGCAAAGTAATATTGGGCTTTACTCGCCCAGAAAATATTTTACTTGAGCCTTTCTAACTTCGAGTCCGAATAAGAAACCATACTGGGCCTCATACATCACAGGAGTCTGAAGCCGAAGAAAGCTTAATATATTTATCTAATTTTTTTTTTTTTGCGCCTCCCACGGTATCTTCTAGCAATGAATATAATTTTTTTATTATTATCATTTATTATACTTTTTTAAGTTTCGTAGTCCATTTTTTTTCATAATACGCGTTTTAAAAATATTTTTATTTCAATAAGTATTTGGTGAATAATTTGATTATGCAAATTCAGATGATCAGTAAGAGCATTTTTATAAAACTCTTAAATATAACATAAAAATATTAGTTCTTAGCAACTTAATGTACATTTATCTCCAACAATATTCTTTGTACTCACTATTTATTTAATTTTATATTATTTAACGTAAGTTAAATTCACAAAAGTATAAAAAAAGTAGGGGAGAGAGAATGTATTTTATAAATTTATTATAAAATATTGATTAGAAGTGGTAAGGAGCTCTTACAATCGAGGATCGAAATTACATTTTTAAAGAATTTAGGAGTGACTAATACTATATTGGAGCATGCTTTTTTTTTTTTGTCTCCCTTTTCAAATCTCAACTTAAGAAACAAAATGAATAGGCTCTTGGAGATGCTCTAAAATTACTAAAATTACTAGATAATATAGTCCTTAAATATGTTAAATTTTCTAAACACATCTAAAGTGATCATGTAATACCGCTAAATTTAAACGAGCTTTACATCAAATATTTGAATTATATATAGTAATTTGAGAGTGCAAGAAAGTGCTATTTGGATAATGATAACATATTGATAAATTACTTGTAAATTTTTATTTTATTTTATTTATAAGACAAGACATGTCATTTATTCATTTATTATGTACAAGCAAGTAATAGTTGTTAATACTAAGTATAATTGGTAGATTTTGTTGCATTAGGTAAATTTTATTTTGAAATAATAGCGTAACCTTTTTCATTATAAATATTTGCAACAACATTGTAATTTGTGTATATTTGTTAAATTCAAAATTTTAGGTATTCATATGTGACAATATCGAGAATGTCTATTGAGAATAGGATTATGGATTCTTTTAATTTAATTTTGGGTTGAGATTTAGTAATTTCGTTTGTCTCATTCGCATCTCAAATTTTCATTACGGGAACATTTTTAATGTAAAAAAATATTCTTTTATTGTGTATTTCATCACCACTCATTATAATTTTATATTATACATTTTGAATCATCATCATGTTTATATGATAATGGCTAGCGTTAAACAGTGCTTCCATAAATTTAAGCTTCTTCAATTCAATTAAAGTTTATATAATTGATTCCAATAAACAATACATTAGTTTATTCCCAAACATAAAACCAACTATATTGAAGTACATAAATGTGTGCAATTCAAGATTTTGCTCACAATTGTTTAAATAAAATGTAGTTTTTAATTAAATAAGGATATACAACTTAAATGATTTTCAATATTTATTTAATGATTCAATTATTTGTTTTAAAATTTATATAATAAGGTTAAAATGTGTTAGTACAATTATTTCATGAAAATAAATTAAAAAATATTTATAATCTAATTTTTTTTTTGTAAAGGTGAATTTCTCATTCATGAATTGTATCGAAGTACAATAATAGTACAAGGGGATTTTTTTGATCAAGAAAATTCATCATCAAACCGAAGAGCACGCATGTTGCCCCCGGACATTTAGACAATAAAACCTTCAAGTCTGAAAATAAAACCCCACAATAAAAAGGCCTCGTTAAAAACCCTCAAGAGCAAAACCCTGTGGGAAAAAACTCAAGAGGGAAAAAAGAGTGCCCTCAAAATATAAATTACATTGTTTTACAAATTTTGAAGAAATAAACAGAATTAGTAGTTGCTTGAGTCTCCATTCATCAATTTTTGACGCATCCTTACTTTATTTTCCTTCTCATCTTGGTTATTACATTACTACAGGTCACCCCATCTGTCTTGTTATTATACTTATCCAACCAGAATGTCCCTGCAAAAAGTGAATAAAATCAACAAACGAAAATTAGTCCGCAAAATTATTTACCAAATATTTTATAAATACTATCAACATAAATATATAAACAACATATGATTTAGTATCAAGCATAGGAATCTAAACCAAAGGGAATCCCTTTGGTTAGATACTTAATTTATTAATACTTAATTAAAATTGAAGTAGTTGTATATATCTGATCCAAAGGTTCGGGAATCCTTTGATTAGTCACCTATGATGCCATCAATCATGGCACAAAAATATTCCACAAAAAAATACGAGCCATCAATTATAGCACAAATTAACTTCATAAAGGTATATATGCCATCAATCATGGCCTCCAACGAATAAAACATTCATGACACACTAAATTGCTTCTTAAAAGCACAAATATGCCACCAATTATGACCTCCAAAAATGGTACAAATATGCCAACAATTATGGCCTCCAAAAATGGTACAAATATGCCAATATTTATGGCCACCAATACTAGTACAGATTAACTATCAAAATCACAAAATAGTCATAATTACATAATTCAGATACAAAACTAAATGCTAAATTAAACAAGGAAGAAATAATTAAGACATTAAACTAAATGCTAAAAAAGTGATCTCCTTATGCCACAAAAATAAAAGGCACTAAATAAGGTATTTAAATGAAAACCACTTAAATCATGCAAAAATAATAAGGAATTTAAATCATTTCAAATAAGGACTTTAAAAACTAGATCAATCACCAAAATTAGAAAAGTATCTCAAAATTAAAATAAATCAATTAAGGAGTCAATTATAAAAACTGAAAAATGTACCTCCAAATTAAAATCCTCATTTAACACTAATAAAAAAGAACTTAAAGTTAGAATTTAAAACAGTAACTGAAAAATAATTATACTCCACTATTACAAAATAGAAACTAAATATTTAAATAATAAAACCACTAATAATACACTTCAAATTAATTTAAGTAACATATAAGTCTATTCTGGCCTAAAAATCACAAGACAAAGCAAGACAAAACAATCAAGATTTGTCACGCAACACAGCTTCTTTCTCAAAACAGCAATCAATTTAATTAAATACTATCATATTTAATTTAAAAACAGTTTTTAAAATCTAATTTAAAATCTAATCCATTATATCTATTATATGTTAACAAGGTTTTTCCACCTATTTAGTAATTTACTAAAATACCCCTAAAATACTTATAATGTTAAAAAATAATGACTTCCAAGGATTCGAACCAATGACCTTCATGTACTAAAGTTTTATGTTTGCATGTATTACCATTACACTAGAACATTTGATGATACATCTTTTCAAATCAATGATTGCATACATAGACAATCCACTTGCTAATTTTTTTTTAATATGACCTCCATGTACCAAAGTTTGTATGTTCACATGTATTAGTACTACACTAGAACATTTAATGATACATTTCTTATAATCAATATAGGGTGTGTTTGGGGGAACTTATTTTCCAGAATAAGTCAACTTATTTTAAGTTGAAAGTTAAGATTCCTAACTTTCCAAATTATTTTCCAACTTATTTTTGCAACTTATTGAATCTCAAACATACATTAAATACTTGTATAAAAAAATTTATCGAAATATAAAATTTTTACCTGAAAATAAGTTAGTAAGTCCTCAAAATAAGTTTTGCCAAACAGGCACATAATTGTATACATAGACAATTCACTTGTTAATTTTTTTTAATATTTATTTTCAAATTTATTCATAATAAAATTAATTAAAATGATAAGAACATATAAACTATTTTTAATTGAATGAATAACTGATTGAATGTACGTGTATTTAATATAAAATTTTAAAATAATTCACATGGTACACGAAATAACATAAATTTTAATTTTAATTTCTGATACATGTATATTAATATTTTTATGAAAACACCAATTATAACATTTATTTATTTTTGTTACGTGGTACACGTATGAATGAGCATTTCACCATATCTACCAGAATTGGTTCCCTTCCCGTTTGGATTGTGGATTCGGAAAATTTTTCGGGTCAACATGAAATATTATAGAATAAAAATTCGTGCGAAGGGAATAGGCTCGGGGATTAAGGTATCCCAGCACGATCCCCGTTTCCGTTCCCCGACTGATTATCAAATTTAGAAAAAAATATTTTTTAAAACATATATTTACCAGATTATTAAAGAGACTGAAAATATGTGTATTTAATATAAAATTTTAAATATATAGGCCTCGAATTCACATGATACACGAAATAACATAAATTCAAATTTTGATATATGGTACGTGTATATTAGTTTTATTTTGTAAAATTATCAATTATATTAGTTGTCTATGTTTGTTATTCTCATAACAAATGAAACTAATTCACGTGAGACACGTATGCATGAGCATTTCATCCTGTGATCTCGATCTGATCCCTTTCCCGTTTTACTTAGGTATTCGATAAATTTTTCGGCACATCATGAAATATTATATAAAAAAAATTGGAGGAAGGGAACGACCTCAGGGATTAAGGTATCCCAGTCCAATCCCTGTTTTTGGTCCATAAATGATTATCATATTTATGAAAAATAATTTTTTGAAATATATGTTTACTAGATTATTAAAAATAATATAATTCAAAATTTTTATAAACTTAGAATTTCAGATATAAAATTTAATTTTAAAACTATATTTCATATTTTTTTATTAAAAAAAATTAATTCAAATCGATATTTATAATATAATAATAATTTCATCATGATTTATCAAATTAATTTTATTATCCGATATATTCGAGAATATATACATTTTAAATAAAAAAATTACGTATCTCCCATTTTTTGCGGGGTTCCTCGTTCCCCGTTCGTGGTAAGAATCATGAAGCAAAATAATCCTCATTCGGGGATCGATACGGGTTCAACGATTATATTCAAAATTTTAATCATGAAGGAAATGGGCTCGGGGATTAAGCTATCCCAGCACGATCCCCGACTGATTATCATATTTAGAAAAAAATATTTTTTAAAATATATATTTACCAGATTATTAAAGAGACTGAAAGTATGTGTATTTAATATAAAATTGTAAATATATAGTCCTCAAATTCACATGATACAGGAAATAACATAAATTCAAATTTTGATTTATGGTACGTGTATATTAGTATATACATTTTAAATAAAAAAATTACGTATCTCCCATTTTTTGCGGGGATCCTCGTTCCCCGTTCGTGGTAAGAATCATGAAGCAAAATAACCCTCATTCGGGGATCGATACGGGTTCAACGATTATATTCAAAATTTTAATGGGCTCGGGGATTAATGTATCCAAGCACGATCCCCGTTTCCGTTCCCCGACTGATTATCATATTTAGAAAAAAATATTTTTTAAAACATATATTTACCAGATTATTAAAGAGACCGAAAGTATGCGTATTTAATATAAAATTGTAAATATATAGGCCTCGAATTCACATGATACACGAAAAAACATAAATTCAAATTTTGATTTATGGTACGTGTATATTAGTTTTATTTTGTAAAATTATAAATTATATTAGTTATATATGTTTGTTATTCTCATAACAAATGAAACTAATTCACGTGAGACACGTATGGATGAGCATTTCATCATGTGATCTCGATCTGATCCCTTTCCCGTTTTTTTAGGTATTCGATAAATTTTTCGGGACACCATGAAATATTATATAAAAAAAAATCGGAGGAAACGACCTCAGGGATTAAGGTATCCCAGCCCGATCCCTGTTTTTGGTCCCTAAATGATCATCATGTTTATGAAAAATAATTTTTTGAAATGTATGTTTACTAGATTATTAAAAATAATATAATTCAAAATTTTTATTGATATGGGCTGAAAGTAAGCCCTAAAGACACATTTAATGTGGCATTAATTAGGCCAAGAATGGTCCAAACATGGGGCCCACTAGCTGGGCCCAAAACCCCAATTATATTATTAATTTCGTAATTAATATTAGGGGTAATAAACAGCTCAGCAAATAAGAGTTGGATAAGGATAATATCCCCTTCAGACTTATCCAATAAGGCATCCAATTCAATATGGAAACTGATTCCTACGAGGAATAGATCTAGAACATTCCTCAAAGACTTGCCCACCAAGTCTCCAAATCCTACCATAATTCTAAGGCTTCTCAGCCTATATAAAGGGATTGACCCCTCATCTCAGAACTACGTTTTCTTGGCTTGATTCTCTAATACAGAGATACGTAGGCATTCTGTGAGGACCGTTTAGTCTCGAACGCAGAAGCAGCCATTAAAGCACGAAGCTCACGAACCCTAGCATTAAATACACAAACCCTAGCCGCAATGATTTCAACCTAGTTTTTACTCCACAACATTTGGCGCCGTCTGTGGGAAAAAGACATCAACCATGGTTACCACTCGAAGAACAACACCGGTCTCAACCGAGGCTACCTCTGGAACCGTCGTTCCACCAATCACTGCTCCTTCTGTTGGTACAGAACAAGGGTCTGTACCCCCCTTTACGGAAACAAACCCTCATACTCAGATCTCTCAACCACAAGGGACGAATCCCCTTGTTGAAGGACCTCAGCCAGTAGTCGTCCCTCTAGGACAAGAGACTAACCCGCTCCAGATGATAGTCTCTCCTCTCCCTCTGAGTAACCGTCCGCCGCCTCACAGTCTCTCCACTTCTTCGCTCCCTGTCAACACCAACCCACTGTATGGGTTGCCTAACTACCCCCAAGATCCAAGGGATCCAGGACCAAGCGGTCATGCTCGGCTGATCCATGGGCAACAACAACCCCCTTATCTTAGAGGCCCGGCCCCTCCTGAACCAGGATACTATGATTACTCTGGTCCTTATACTGGAGACTCGTCATCTGAAGATGATGATCGAGACGAAGCCCCAAGGAGGCGACGCGCTAGTAAGGAACCTCTGAGGAGGAATCCATCAAATCGTGATGGTCCTTTAACAATTGCAGAGAAAATTAAGGCTTATGAAGCCGAGATTCAGAAGCTGAAGGACGACCAAGCAAGGGAGCAAGAGAGGCAGAACCCTAATCAGATTCGACCTCCTCCGACTTCAGGAGGGATTCCCTTCATAGATCTGGAGAGGTCTTCAAGGAGACCCCGAAGGGCTGAAGCCCCAACCAGAGGAACTACAAGGGTGGAACTCCCCAAGAATAACCCCAAAGATCTGATGCTACAAGGAGATCTTGATGATCTGACCCCTCCATTCACTGAGGAGGTGATGAACGCACATATCTCCCGAAAGTTTAAGATGCCCACAATCAAAGCTTACGATGGAACGGGGGATCCCGCAACTCATGTGAGAACGTTTACAAGCGCATTGTTACTGCAGCCTGCTAATGATGCCCTTAAGTGTAGGGCGTTCCCCCAAACCCTGTCGGGCATGGCGCAACGCTGGTATAGTCGTTTACCTCCAAACTCGATTAGCTCTTTCAAGGAGTTGAGTACCGCTTTTGTCAGTCAATTCATTAGCGGAAGAATTCATGAGAAAAGCTCCGCATCCCTTATGTATGTGACATAGGGAAAGAATGAGAACTTAAGAGATTATATCAAGCGATTCACTAAGGAGACCCTGAATATCACTGATTTGGAAAATAAGGTGGCCATGGTAGCCTTGCAGCATGGAACCACGGATCTCTTTTTTAAGAGGTCGTTGGCAAAACACCCCCCTGAAAGTATGGATGAACTTCAACGAAGGGCGGACAAGTATATAAAAGCTGAGGACAGCATCAAGAAAGAAGCCGCATTGGGCAATGGAGGGAACAACAAACGTAAACAAGAACAAGAGTACGATGCTAGGGACAAGTATCCCCGAGCTAGCAGAGACTCTGAATCTGCTCCAAAAAAGAACTCGGGTCCAAGGTTTTCCGAATATGCTAGACTTAATGCTCCAAGAAGCCAGATCCTGTTGGACATTGAAAAGGAAAAGGACTTCCGATGGCCGAAGCCACTTAGAGGAGACCCAGCTAAGCGGAATAAGGAGCAATACTGCAGGTTCCACAAAGATGTGGGACATGACACCGACGATTGTAGGCAACTCAAGGATGAGATTGAGTTCTTGATACGAAGAGGAAAACTAAGTCAGTTCACCAAGGGTGATGACCGTGGGAACCAGAGAAGGGACAATGACAGAAGGGACAATGAAAGGAGAGATAATAACAGGAGGGATGACAACCATGATCGCAATCCACAGCCCCGAAGGGCAGTTATCAACATGATCTGGGGAGGCCCGACAGCAGCTGACACGACTAAGAATTCTCGAAAAGCTTATGCTAGAGAAGTAATGCACATTGTGGGAGAAGCCCCGAAGCGTGCTAAAACCGAGATGGTTATTGGTTTCGATGATTCAGACTTGGAAGGGGTGAAATTCCCCCATGACGACCCGCTGGTCATAACTCCCGTGATTGGAAACTCAGAAGTAAAACGAGTCTTGATAGACAATGGGGCTTCTGTAGATATTTTATTTCATGATGCATTTGTGAAGATGGGATACAACGACTCTCAGTTAACCCCTACAAACATGCCTATATATGGGTTTAACGGAGTGGAGTCCAACGTTGAAGGGACTATTCAGTTACCCGTGACTATTGGGCAAGAGCCTAAAGAAGCGACTCAGATGCTGAACTTTTTGGTGATCAAGGCAGCCTCAACATACAACGCAATCCTTGGAAGGACTGGACTTCATACGTTTAAGGCTGTGGCCTCTTCCTATCATATGAAGATTAAGTTTCCAACACGGAATGGTGTCGGAGAACAAAAGGGTGATCAGAAGATGGCAAGAAGTTGCTATATAGCCGCACTGAGGGCCGATGGAGTCGGGGGGCAGGTCCTTCCGATTGAAGACATTGATGTCCGCGATGATGAAGAGCATAGAGGGAAGCCAGCAGAGGACTTGATTCCCGTACCTCTAGAGCCTAATGATCCTGAAAAAGTTACTTATGTTGGAGCATCTCTGAAAGAACCCCTGAAGGGCAAGTTAATAGAATTCTTACAGAAGAATAGCGACGTGTTCGCTTGGACAGCAGCTGATATGCCAGGGATTGACCCCCAACTCATAACTCACAAGTTAAATGTTGATCCCAAAAGGAAGGCAATAAAGCAGAAGAAGAGAAACTTTGCTCCGGAAAGGCAAGAGGCCATTAGGCAAGAAGTGGATAAGCTCTTGGAAGCTGGTTTTATTGAAAAGATTCAGTTTCCCGAATGGTTAGCGAACCCAGTCATGGTCAAGAAAGCAAATGGGAAGTGGAGAATGTGTATAGACTTCACTGACCTGAATGATGCATGCCCAAAAGATTGTTTTCCCCTGCCGAGGATTGATATGTTGATAGATGCCACAGCTGGACATGAGATGTTAAGCTTCATGGATGGATTCAGCGGCTATAATCAGATTAAGATGCACAAGGATGACATACCTAAGGTATCTTTCATAACTGACTTTGGTGTCTTCTGTTATCTTGTCATGGATTTTGGTCTAAAGAATGCAGGAGCTACTTACCAACGGTTGGTGAATAAGATATTCGCCCATCTGATTGGAAAAACCATGGAGGTATATGTTGATGACATGTTAGTCAAGAGCCTACTCAAGGCTGATCATATCAAGCACCTCAGAGAGGCATTTGAAGTGCTGAGGCACCATAAGATGATGTTGAATCCCGCCAAGTGTGCCTTTGGCGTTGGATCTAGAAAGTTTTTAGGGCTGATGGTTTCAAAGAGAGGCATTGAGGCCAATCCTGACAAGATCAAGGCAATTTTAGACATGGAGCCACCACGCTCTATAAGAGATGTGCAGAGGTTGACAGGTCGAGTTGCAGCTTTAGGAAGATTCATCTCCAAGTCTGGAGACAAATGCTTGCCTTTCTTCCAAGCGTTAAAAAAGGTGAAAAATTTTGAGTGGACACCTGAGAGCCAAGAGGCCTTTGAGCAACTGAAGAAGTACATGGTTGAAGCCCCGTTGTTGACCAAACCAAGTCCTGGGGAGATTCTTTGTTTATACCTGGCGGTATCCGAACAAGCCCTGAGTGCTGTCCTTATTCGGGAAGAGAAGAAAGTCCAGAAACCTATCTACTATGTGAGCAAAGTGTTGCATGGGGCTGAGTTGAATTACTCACCCATAGAAAAGTTTGCTTTGGCATTAGTAACTACCTCAACGAAGCTGCGGCCTTACTTTCAGGCACATAAGATTCAAGTTCTGACAAACCAGCAGTTGAGGAACATATTGCATAGCCCTAAGGCCAGTGGAAGGCTAATCAAATGGGCGATTGAATTAGGAGAGTTTGATATCACATACAAGCCTCGGACAGCTATCAAAGCTCAGGCATTAGCTGACTTCGTGGTTGAATGCACTATTAACAACCAAGAAGTCGGGGGGCAAGAGATAATGACTACCCCTGGGCAAGAGGAAAAAGAAGAAGAACTTACACCTGATCTGAAGGAATATTGGGTGCTCTATTTTGATGGAGCATCAAAAACAAAATCTAGTGGTGCATGTTTGGTTTTGCAAAGCCCCGATGGGTTCACAGTTGAGTACGCTTTAAAGTTGGATTTCCCAACTACCAACAATGAGGCGGAGTATGAGGCATTAATAGCTGGTTTGGGTTTGGCCAGAATCATGAGGGTCAAAAATCTCAAAGTTTGTGGAGATTCAAGGCTTGTAGTATCACAAGTAAATGGTGAGTTCGAGGCTAAGGATGAGACTATGGCAAAATACTTGAGGGTAGTAAAGGCTGTTATGTCCCAGTTTGAGGAATGCTATGTTGAGCACATTCCAAGAGAGGAAAACATTAAGGCCGATGCCCTGTCTAAATTTGCTTCTTCCGAGATAGAAAATTATGCTGGGAGTGTCTATTTTCAGGTCTTGAAGGCCCCGACCATTAACTCAAAGTTATTGGCACCAATTGATGTAGGATGCTCTTGGATAGACCCTATCAAGGCACACCTTGAGACCGGATGGCTCCCAGACAATGCCTTGGAGGCATGAAAACTTTCAGTAAGAGCATTGAGATACACTTCGATTGAAGGCACTTTGTACAAGAGGTCGTTTGTCATCCCATACTTGAAATGTTTAAGGCCTCAAGAGGCAAGAGAAGCATTGGAAGAAGTTCATGAAGGGATCTGTGGGTAACACTTGGGGGGCAGAGCCCTAGCTCACAAGATAATTCGTTTAGGGTTCTATTGGTCGGAGATGTTGGCTGATGCACAAAACTATGTCAAGAGATGCGAGAAATGCCAGAAGCATGCCCCAATTGTGAGGCAACCGCCTGAGATCTTAACTTCAATTAACTCTCCCATTCCATTTGCAATGTGGGGGATGGATATACTTGGGCCTTTTCCCATGGCTTCGGCGCAAAGGAAATACCTAATAGTGGCCATTGATTACTTCACTAAGTGGATTGAGGCTAAACCTCTGGCCAAGATAACCACCAAGCAAGTTTCCCAGTTCTTTTGGGAGAACATAATTTGCAGATACGAAATCCCACAAATCCTTGTAACAGACAATGGGACACAGTTCAATAATGAAGAGTTCAAGAAGTATTGTGAAAAAAATGCGATTGAGCTCCGTTTTACCTCGGTGGCACACCCACAAGCCAATGGGCAAGCTGAGGTAGCTAATCGAATTATCCTTGATGGACTAAAAAAGAGGGTCGAACGCTCTAGGAACACTTGGGTAGATGAATTGTTGCCCATACTTTGGGCATATCGTACCACTTGTAAGGTAACAACTGGAGCAACCCCATTTTTGCTGGCTTATGGAGCCGAGGCAGTTGTGCCTTTAGAGATCATGCAAGCATCACCTCGAGTTGAGGCATATGAGCCAGAAACTAATGACGAAGGAATGAGACTTGCCCTTGACTTAATTGATGAAGTTAGAGATGAAGCTAATGCAAAGAATGCTGAATATTAGAAAAGAGCCTCTTTTCACTACAACCAGAGAGTTAAGGAAAGATTTTTTCAACAAGGTGACATGGTTTTAAGGAAGATTGAAGCCTCAGGAGTTGGCCAGAAAGGAAAGTTAGCACCAAATTGGGAAGGACCATATCTAGTCAGAAAGGTGTTAGGGCGAGGATCCTACAAGTTAGAAACCTTGGACGGGGTTGAGGTGCCCCGAACTTGGCATGCTGTGAACCTCAAAGTTTATTATGTTTAAGTTCTTTTGACAAAGGCTTGGACTTTTATCTATTTATTAGGAATAAGGTTCGAATGAAACCATTTTAGAGCATGTTGCTCCCAGTAGAAGATAGAGTATTTATGTAAGGGTTGAACCCATTTTATTGATATCCTTTGACAGCATAATGGAATTTATACTGTTTTCTCTATGAGTTATTTCTCTTTGTTAAAATAAACACGAAAGGCAAACGTTGAACTAGCTTGTGAGTTTAGTACCAGCCAGGAGGCCAAGTACTTGAGAAATTCTAAAGTTTAACGAACTATAAGCAAAAAATGAGAACATGAAACAAAAGAAACTACTACATAGATAAGTTAAGTCATAAGCCCCGAAGGGCAAAAGTTCAGAATAAATAAAGATAAAAAAACAGAAATAAGCCACGCAGGGCCATCTATGCATCTAGGTCATCGACAACAACATCTCCCTGGGTAGAAGAAGGATCTGCTGCCTCTATCCCGGGGGAAGAAGGTGGATCCTGAGTGGGCTGAGAGTCCCCATCCACAGCTGTCTCTGTAGCAGCCTCCATAGCCTCTGTCACTCCAGGGATAGCAGGAACCGGGAACCTCTCCAGGGATACCCCCTCAATCTTCCCACTCAGCTCCTCGATGATCCCCTCCCAACACTCCTTGAAGGTACCAGGAAAGTTTGCATCATACTCGGCATTCAGGACATCTTGAAAGTCCTTAGAAGCCTTGTAATCAGCAATGATGTGTTCCCTGTTCTGCTGCACCTCCAGCTGTAGCTTCCTGTTCTTCTCCTTCTCAGCAGCCAGCTCCTTCTCCACCTCCCTAAAACGAGCAAAGTTTGCCTCGGAGGAATCAAAGTATCTGTCTCTGTCCCTCTCAGCAATAGTCTTATCAGCACGCACCTCCTTCAGGTTATGAACAGCGGCCTGAAGGTAGGCGTTCATCTGCAAAGAAAACAAGTGAATAAGGGAAACGTAAATACGATTAAATTAAAGAAGTTGAATAAGAAATTACCGAAGCAACAACTTGAGCCCCAAGAAGCTCAATCTGCAAGTCATCAGAGGACTCCACAATGTGGACCCTATCTCGTGGAGTAACCACGCTCCTGGACCACTCAGCTGCAGCCCTAGAATCACCTACAGCTGTGTCCTATTGCATAAACCCCATCCCACTGTAAAGGGAGTGAGGTCTTCCTCAATAGGAACTGGCTTTTCTTGAAGAAAAGCAGGAACACGCTCCACCGCGGGAGAAGCTTCATCTGTCCTGGCCCTTTTGGCCCTAGGGTTCTCTGTTACCACCCTAGCAGTAGCAGCAGTCTCCCTCTGCTTAAATATTTCTCCCAGAGCAGCTTTGGCTGCAAAATGATTACAAAAAAGTTAGAAAGTTATATCTAGCGTAAAATGTTAACAAAGCAAGAGGTGAGAATTACCCTCAGGGCCCAAATCGCTTAGCCCATGGGCCTGCAACGAATCTTCAGAAATCAAATTTGCACATTGATGCAAATTATCAGATGTTAACAAAGTTATGGCAGCCTCTTCTTCCACGCCCAATTTTATACTCCTGACAGGCCCATCAACGGCCCTGCAGAAATTGGGCCGAAAATAGTTGTCCCAGTCATCCCCATCCAAAAAGATATAAAACCATTCCCTCTTCCAATTAGGAAGGGAATCAGGAGCGGAATCCGAAACAAAACAAGAACGGGCTAAAGAAAGATGTTGGATTTTGACCCAGCCCGAATTGTCAGAAGAATTGACAAATTTGAATAAATATCGAAAAACAGAAATACTGGGCTCAAGCCCATGTTTCTTACATTGGACCAAGAAACAATAGATAAAATGCCACGCATTTGGCATAAGTTGGGTTGGACAAACCCTGGCTTTGGCAAAAAGACGATAAACAAAAGGAGGAGGAGGAAGGCGAAAACCAGCATAAAAAGTCTCTTTATAAACCCTAATGGCCCCAGGCTTTGGGTGACAAGCCCTTTCATTTGAGGCCGGAACAACGGCCCTATAAGGCCCATTAATATGAAAAAGTTGGGCTAGAATATCTACCCTATGTTGTTTGTATTTCGATTTATACTCATAAGCATCTAAATGAAGCATATTTGGAAAAGCTTGACCAAACTCATTTAAAAGATCTCTAAGGGAAAAAACACTGGCATGGACAAGAGATGTTTTAGGGTTCTTACCCCTTGTAAGCCGTGGAGCGGTGGTAGAAGTGTTAGCGAGTTGAGACTGGCCTGAAGAGCTAGAATCCTCCATTGAAATGCTTCCCTTGAAGGCTTGAAACCCAGAAATGTTGAAAAAAGAAGTTGGAGAAGATGAAGATTCAACGATCTTCAAACAGAAACTGGAAAACAGGGCGGAGGAAAGACGCCGGAAATCGCCTCGCGACAGAACCCTAGCAGAGCTTTTTGAAAAGTATTTGTGGTAAAGGAGAGATAATTTTTGCTGAATAGTGAGATGAGAAATGAGGGTCGCACACTACTCTTTTATAGAGTTCATGGTTGGTCACTCAACCGGTTATATCAAGTAAATGGGCTGTCAACAGGTGACTGGGCCTTTGAATAGGCGGGAAGCCCATGAAATTCAAATTTTGAATTAATTCTAGAATGTTCTACGACATTTTTAGAAAATAGGATAAAAGCCCATCAGAATTTAAAGGCAGGAGGCCCAATTAAAGAAGGCTATACCCACGCCCAGGAGACCAAACCTCCTAGGCGTGCCTAAGGAAGGTGTCTCCTTGGCGGGGGTACCCACGCCTAACTTGACTTTTCTTAGAGAAGGGCATACCCACGCCCAGGAGACCAAACTTCCTAGGCGTGCCTAAGGAAAGTGTCTCCTTGGCGGGGGTACCCACGCCCAGGAAGCATTTCAAGGAACGAAGCTACACCCACGCCCAGGAGACCAAATTTCCTAGGCGTGCCTAAGGAAATTGTCTCCTTGGCGGGGGTACCCACGCCCAGGAAGCATTTCAAGGAACGATGGTACACCCACGCCCAGAAGACCAAATTTCCTAGGCGTGCCTAAGGAAATTGTCTCCTTGGCGGGGGTACCCACGCCCAGGAAGCATTTTTGGCAGGATGACTTTTTTAAAGTTAATCCTTTAAAAATCCTGAAAAATAATATTGGGAAATTGAAAAAATAATTTCCAAAAATAATTAAAATACCTGTAGGTACATAAAAATTCCTGAATTGTTAGGAATAATTACGAAAAATACCTGTGGGTACATAAAAATTCCTGAATTGTTAGGAATAATTACGAAAAATACCTGTGAGTACATAAAAATTCCTAAAATATTAGGAAAAGTATAGAAAATTACGAGAAAAATTATAGAAATATTTTCTTGACAAATTGAGCAACCATTTATGCTCATAAGTTGTATAAAGTGCCGGAATTGCTAGAAGCAAGCACAAGTTAAAGCCTCGAATAAGGCGAATCGTCGTAAATGTGTAGGTCGCTCCACACTTTACAATCAAGACGATACTCGTGAAACACTAGTGTAAACCAAAATTCCCATATAAGGGTAGGAAAATTAAGAAGTCCCAGGTAAGGGATAAAAACGACCCCGAGTCTCGATTAAGGCAAATATAACTTCTACGAAAACCTGATCAGTTTTCCTAAGAAGTTGGGGGGCAAATGATATGGGCTGAAAGTAAGCCCTAAAGACACATTTAATGTGGCATTAATTAGGCCAAGAATGGTCCAAACATGGGGCCCACCAGCTGGGCCCAAAACCCCAATTATAATATTAATTTCGTAATTAATATTAGGGGTAATAAACAGTTCAGCAAATAAGAGTTGGATAAGGATAATATCCCCTTCAGACTTATCCAATAAGGCATCCAATTCAATATGGAAACTGATTCCTACGAGGAATAGATCTAGAACATTCCTCAAAGACTTGCCCACCAAGTCTCCAAATCCTACCATAATTCTAAGGCTTCTCAGCCTATATAAAGGGCCTGACCCCTCATCTCAGAACTACGTTTTCTTGGCTTGATTCTCTAATACAGAGATACGTAGGCATTCTGTGAGGACCGTTTAGTCTCGAACGCAGAAGCAGCCATTAAAGCACGAAGCTCACGAACCCTAGCATTAAATACACAAACCCTAGCCGCAATAATTTCAACCTAGTTTTTACTCCACAACATTTATAAACTTAGAATTTCTGATATAAAATTTAACAAAATAAAATTTAATTTTAATACTATATTTCATCTTTTTTTATTAAAAAAATTAATTCAAATCGCTATTTATAATATAATAATAATTTTATCATGGTTTATCAAATTAATTTTATTATCCGATATATTCGAGAATATATACATTTTAAATAAAAAAAATTACGTATCTCCCATTTTTTGCGGGGATCCTCGTTCCCCGTTCGTGGTAAGAATCATGAAGCAAAATAATCCTCATTCAGGGATCGATACGGGTTCAACGATTATATTCAAAATTTTAATTAAAAAAAATTGAAATCCACGATTTTTCATGGGAATCCCTATTTCCGTTTCGGGGTACAAATCTAGGAACATAATGATCCTCGTTCGGAAATCGGGACGGATTCAATGATTATGTTCGAATTCGGGGAGTGTGACGGGTATAACACTACCCGGCCCTGAATTGATCGGCCTGATGCACATCCCCAAGTATACATACAACATGAATTCGTTTATTGTTAAATTTGGACATCTAGATACGAAATACACTCAACTAAATACCAGCAAAAGAATAGGCACATCAATTTTTTATCAACTTAAAAAAAACGATAATACAACTAAATTGGGTACATTAAAATGTTAATCCAATTTATTGACAAATATTAAAAGAGTTTAATTGAAATTCAAAAAAAATAATGTTAACAAAATAACATTCAAAAAACGTATACATGTTTAATATGTGAGAGATATGACAATTAACTATTTTATTATAATAACACCTATTCAGCTCGTAAAGAGAACAATAGTAATTTTATATAAACATGGAAATGCAAGTCGATGAAACGTTGTCAAAGATGAATGGGAGATGATTGGAGAGAGAAAAGACGAACAAACTTAAGGTTGTTAAAGACGAAAGAGAGGTGGTGGGGCAAGATAAATGTGCATATATGATGTCGTTAGAGGAAAGAGCGGATCTTAGAGGTATAATGAGGTGGCTGGATAGTGATCGAAACAAGGTCGAAGTGAGAGTACACATGATCAGTAATAAATTGGAGTAGATATGAGGTAAACATATGAGTAGAAGAGAAAATAGATATTCAAAAATGTTGTGGCTAAGATTGAAAGTAGTTAAAAGAACTACTATCGTGGTAATTCTTTTAGGATTTTACTGAAAACAAACTAAAGGACACTATTATTGTGGTAATACTTGATAGCTAACGATTAACTCTTCTTGTATACCAATTTTGTCGGTTATCCTTCTCACATTTAACAAGCATCACTATAAACATGATCCTCGAAATGTAGAGTGTGCTAATAATTTGAATTTAGAACGATTATTAACAATTGAATCTTAGTAAACCGTTGCACGTGAAAGGTAAAACACACTGACAAGAGAATATAATGAACTCCATCGCAAATTTGAAAAATATTATATGAATTAAAATGTGGCCCGTGCCTTGCACGGGCTATCATGCTAGTTTTGAATCTAATTTTGCAACACAGCTTCTTTCTCAAAACAGCAATCAATTTAATTAAATACTATCATATTTAATTTAAAAACAGTTTTTAAAATCTAATTTAAAATCTAATTTTGAATCTAATTTTGAATCTACGTTCTTTGGTTCTTTTTTAAAGGGATTTCTCGCTCGAACCTTATTCTATATTTATATACATCAATAAATTAAAACATGTCAATTATACATTAATGCCAACTTAACTTAAAGTATCTTCGATAGAGGTTGCCAAGAGTTTGCAAAATTCTGTGTGGTATGATATCCTTGATTGCCGACTTATTGTATAGTTGCGAACAAGTTGTCAACTTTCTCACATGGTTAAAAATACATACAAATACTCAAAAGTGTATTTAACTCTAGCCTTTTTATATCTCTCATATTATTATCATTTTTTTTTAAAATTTATATATATTAGCAATTTTTAAAACTGTCAACTATTTGAGTAGAGTTTTAAAAAATGTTTTTAATAATGTTATGGAAGAGATAAAAGACTAAAATATAATATTTGTGATAATGTGATAGAAGTTGATAAATATTTTGACAATCTCTATTGAAAATGCTCTTAACGATTACACCTTATTTGAAACAAATTACTGATTTTTTTTTTAAAATTTAAAATATTATTCATATTAAAATTAGCAAAAAAGAAATTAGGGATCCATCCTTCTTATTGTTCAGAATTGAACTGAGACTGCCTAACTTGTTTCCATTGATCGGCCAGCTACTCCAGTTAACTAGGTCCAGCTATTATTAGGAAATGGATCTTCTGATTCATAAAAATCAAGGTTATTAAAATTGAAAAATATTGGTTCAATTCAGTTTAATTTCGAAAAAGTGAGTGTTGTGGAACGAAATATAGGGTGTATTTATTGCGTATCGAATTCTAGGGTTAGGGAGAGCTTCGAGCTTCAATGGCTGATCAAGTGTTTCGTGACTTAATTCGGATCCTCACAAGATGCCTACGTATCTTGCAATTTATCAAGAATCAAGCCAAAAAACGTAGTTCTGAGAATGAGGGGTCAGACCCTTTATATAGGCATTGGATGCCTTGGAGTTAGAGTAGAATTAGGTGTCTTGATGGGCAAGCCACAGCTTAGGCCCAATTCTAGAGCCTTCTAATAGATAGGAAGATAAGAATTGAAATTATATGCCTTGAAGATCACTCCTAATATGATTAGGTTTCCTTGTTGACTCAAATATGGGGTCTTTTATTTGCTGAATAATCAATTACGAAACTAATAATTAATTAGGGTTTTGGGCCCCATTTAATGGGCTTCTAACCTTGGAACATTCTAGGTTCATTTAATGCAACATTAAATGTATTCTTAGGGTTTATTTTCAGCCCATATCATTTGCCCCCCAACTTCAAGGAAAACCGATCAGGTTTTCCTTGAAGTTATTACGGCCTTGTTCGAGACTTAGGTCAGGGTTTATCTTTGATATCGTTTTGATGTAAAGCGTGGAGCGACCGACGCGTATACAACGACGTTAGATTATGCCAGCAATATTGAACGGTGCTAGACGGCACTAAACGGCGATAAACAACCTTAAATGACGTTTAAACAATGTTAAACGACATTAAACGCCGTTAAACGGCGCTAAACGGCACTAAACGGTGCTAAACAGCCTTAGACAACGTTTAAACGATGTTAAACGACGCTAAACGACGTTAAACGGCGCTAAACGGCACTAAACGGTACTAAATTGAAAACATTGAATTGCGCTTCGAGCATAAAATTATTTTTCCATATTTATGGAATTTCCAATTTTTCTCAACTTCTTTTTTTTTTTTGGTTCGTTAATCAATTTAATCCTTTCATAGGATTAAACATTTTCGCTAGGATGATTGTAATTTTAGTGTGCCTATCAGACATTAAAAATATTTGTGCATACGCAAAATATTTTTCCTTGGACTTGAAGAAATTAATAATTACAATCTCTGATTTCTCCAATCATTTTGTAGAATTCCTCATTTTTAAAGGAATTTATTTCGATTTTTGGTGTCAACGAACATTTGTAAAATATTTTTTGAAAATTAATTCAAAAATTTTAGTTTTGTGCATCCTGCATAAAATTATTTTTCTCAACTTCAGAAATAATAAGTATTATTCTCAATTTCCTTGCTTTTGATCAATAATAATTGAAAAGAATAACCATTCTCTTTTTTTTTTGTTGCCACCAGGCTTTAGCTGTATATTCAACCTACTCGTGGTTCAAACACGAGCAGGAGACACTCAGTACATTACTAGCTGAATTTTAAGACTCCATTTATAGATGCATGCATGGCTATGCAAACAAGCTACTCGTTGTAAGATAACGAACAGGAGCCAATTTACAATCCACGAGCAGGAATATCACCTGCTACTCGTAGTAGCATATATGCATGAGTAGGTATATAATTTCATTTAAATCCCCAGTTGGTCGCAGCCTTCCTTGTCACAGTTGTTTGCAGAGATGGAAATACAACTTACTCGTGGTTTAACAACGAGCAAAATACACACTTTTTGCCACGAGCAAATATACTATATTTACACCTAGGGTTTCTTTACAAACCTGGGCCTGGGCTTGGCCTTTAATAATTATTATACAGAGTTTTGTCATACTCTTAAATATAATTATTTTTTAGCAAAAATAAAATCCTTCCTCAATCTGAAAATACAAGCTACTCGTAGTACAACCACGAGCAGGAGACATTCAAAAACCAACGAGCACCATTGATGCCTTCCAGTATTGGATTTTCTCATTATTTGCATTGTACTCGTGGGTTAACCACGAGCAACCCGGCTCTGCTTGTAACAACTTCTACTATGTTTTTTTCTTGTTCTTTCACGTATCCTTCTGGAAGATAATTAAATAATTAATTTCTTATTTTTTACGAGGAATTTCTCCTCAGAACAAATGGTTTCAGACCTTTTCTTGGAATTTTATTTGGGCCAGGCCTTTATATCATATTGGTTTAGTTCTTTTTAAGCCCACGAGCCTTTTTTACTCTGACTTTCAATATATTTGCTTAGAATCTTAAATTTCTAACGGTAATATGTCCGTTAAAAGCTTCCAGAATAAGTTTCTGACTTGGGCTGGCCCATAAACCTGAAATTTTTATGGGCTTTCACTTTTTACCGCGTACAGGCAGTTACCAGGTGATATCAACCAGCTGTTTTGCAGCTATATAATAGTGAGATGAGGCACTTGTTTTCTCACTTTTCTTCTCTAAAAAATTTTCTCTCTAAAATTTCTCTCATTCAAGTGAAGTTTAAAAGGTTCTTCCTTAGGGTTTCAAGAGCATTGTTCTAGGGTTCCACCCAAGGCGATCACCATCCACCGTGCTTTACCAGTTTCCGGTTGAAGATTTAAAGAATCTTCATCTTTTCCATTTGCTCCTAATCAATTTCTGGGTCTCAAAGCTTCATATTACCATTATCAATGGCAGATTCCGGCAATTCCCAGCAATCCGAGCAATCTCAACTCACCCCAGCGGTGGCTTCAACTAGGCCTCCAAGTGTTGCAAGAGGTAAACCCAAAATCTCTCTTGTTCATAGCAATGTCGTTACACTTAGGGACTTGTTAGAGGAATTTTCTACTGCTTTCCCCAATATCGCTCATCTTGATGCATACAATATCCCTAGCAAATATGATCAACCAAAAGTAGATTTAATATCCACTCTTTTTGGTATTGTAAGCCCTTATAGGGCCGTAGCTGCTAGTCCATTTGATAGAGCCTGCAACCCTAAAGATGGTGCCATTTGTCTATTTAAGGAGACATTTTATTCTGGGTTTAGGTTGCCTCCTCCACCATTTATCTTTCGCCTCTTGGCTGAGGTAAGAGTTTGTCCATCTCAACTATATCCTAATGCTTGGAGATTCATATATTGCTATCTAGTTCAATGTCGTAAACACAAACTTGAGCCTAGTGTTTCCGTATTTAGATATCTCTTTAAATTCACAAATTCCCCAAACAACACGGGTTGGGTTCAGATCTCTCATAGGAGCCTTTCTCGCACTTGTTTCATCCCTGGTACTTCCCCAGATTCTCTTCCTAATTGGAAAAAAGAATTCTTTTACCTTTTCATGGATGGGGCAAATTGGGGAGACTTTTTTAGGCTTAACTTTTCAAAAGCCGTAGATGGGTCTATGCGAGACATTAAATTGGGTGTAGACGAGCGAGCTGCTATTGAGATCCTTACAGCTGATGGCACAAATCATTGTGCTCAATTAATCTCTGAGGGGTCCCTTCAAGCAGCAAAGCTAAGTGATTTGGGAGAACAGGGTAGACATGCTTTCCTTTAACTTAATTTTATGCCCTTTATTTTTGTTTGTGGTCTTTATATATTTTCATGTTTATAACAGCCTTGACTGCGCTTAATGCTGTTTTCCAAAAGAGGGAGAGGATGGCAGAACAAAGGTCAGGAGTGAACACACAACGATCCAAGAAGGTCAAAACTGGCCTTACTACTGAGGCTGAGGGATCTGAGGTAGTTCCTGCCTTTCTCACTCACTCTGAGAGGATTGATGTTTCTGAGGATCCCTCATCTTTCGAAGTTGGATGGGGACTTCGAAAGAAGGACACAGTTGTTGGTGATACTCATCGTGCGGCTGAATGGTCTCGAAGTATAGTTACTCCTCGTGACCGGGTTAATGTGGTGGAGTCTTCTGATGACCTTCAGGTTGAGAACCTTGGGGCTCATGGCATTGCGACGGTATTATTCTTCCTTTCCCTTCTCGTTGCCTTAAATTCTTTATTCTAATTATTTCTTACCACTTTGTTTTGTGTTACTTTTTAGATTAACGCTTACTTCCAGGCTGGGCTTCATAACCTAAAAAAAGTTCGCCAGGATCTAACTATTGCAAAGAGGGACCGTGACAGAAACCAAGCTGATGCAGATACTAACTTTGCGAGGTTTCGAGCTGTGGAAATGGAACTTGCTGCGGAGAAGGAAAAGTCTAGAAGGTTGGAACTAGAGCTTGCCAAGGGTAAGGAGCAAATTTTGAAGGAGTATCGTTCCTCTAGGGAGTTTGAAGAGCTCCTTAACGCTGAGTACGATGCTAACTTTCCAGCAACTTTTAACATGTGTTGGGAGAAAATCATTGAAGAGCTAGGACAAAAGATTTCTGGGGTCACCTTAGCAAAGTACCCCGCACCTGCCATTCCTGGTGCCTCCAGTTCTACCCAGGAGACTGTTTGTGAGACAGCTGCTCAGTTCTCTACTCAGCTTGCCAGCGATTCCCAGCCCTTGCCTTCCCAGGAAGGAGTTTCATCTCCTATGATTGAAGACTTGGAAACTTTCCCTGTGGCGGATGACCCTGCTTTCACCCATTCCGTTGATGTGGGTGACTCTATTAAGGATCTCGATATCTAGATAGCCTTGCACGGCTTACTTTTGTACTTATTTATTTGAAACTTTTACCCTTCGGGGATTTTATCTTATCTTCAGCTTTATGTATCGAACTAAACCTTCGGGGGTTTTATTTATAGTTTGTTTATCATGCTTTTTAGAGTTTTCTTAGTACTTGGCCTTATGGCTCACACACACCCATGCTTTGGTACAACATTTGCTTTACGTGTCTATAATAACAAAACAAAAAGAATAACTCAATTGAAAACAAGAAACAAACTTCATTAATAGGTTTTGATGAAAAATGTCAATAAATAGGGGTCAGCCCTTACATAGATACTCTACTTCCTATTCGGAGTTTTTAAACTCTGATATGGTTTCATCGACCTTATTTCTAGTTACCTATGAGCTACGTCCTACTTAGGATAATTAAACATAATAGACCTTGAGATTCGATGCATGCCAAGTGCGAGGCACCTCGTTTCCTTCCAAAGTCTCCAACTTGTATGATCCTCGTCCCAACGTACTTTTGACCCGATATGGGCCTTCCCAATTCGGTGCCAACTTCCCCCTTTGTCCCACTCCGGATGCTTCAATCTTTCTGAGTACTAAGTCCCCCTGACGGAAAAACCTTTCCTTTACCCTTAGATTGTAATAGAAGGAAGCTTTCTTCTGATGTTCAGTATTCCTAGCATGGGCTTCATCCCTTACTTCATCGATCAAGTCGAGGGCTAGTCTCATTCCCTCCTCGTTGGTGTCTGGTTCGAAGGCTTCCACTCGTGGAGATGCATGCATAATTTCCACAGGTACCACAGCTTCGGCCCCGTAAGCTAACATGAATGGAGTTGCTCCAGTAGTCACCTTGCATGTGGTTCGGTATGCCCAGAGTATGGGTAGTAACTCATCCACCCAAGTATTTCTGGAGCATTCCACTCTTTTCTTCAGTCCATCAAGGATGATTCGGTTGGCAACCTCAGCTTGACCATTAGCTTGAGGGTGGGCAACTGAGGTGAATCGAAGCTCAATCCCATTCTCTTCACAATAGTCCTTCAATTCTTTGTTGTTAAATTGTAATCCATTGTCCGTAACAAGGATTCGTGGTATTCCGTATCTACACATGACATTCTCCCAGAAGAATTGCATGATTTGCTTGGTTGTGATTTTAGCCAAAGGTTTGGCCTCAATCCACTTTGTGAAGTAGTCAATAGCTACAACTAGAAACTTCCTTTGAGCAGTGGCCACAGGAAAGGGCCCAAGAATGTCCATCCCCCACATAGCAAACGGGATGGGGGAGCTAACGGATGTAAACATCTCTGGTGGTTGTCTAACCACTGGTGCATGTTTCTGGCACCGATCACACTTTTTCACGTACTCTTTGGCATCAGCCATCATCTCAGGCCAATAGAATCCAAGCCTGACTATCTTGTGAGCTAGGGACCTGCCCCCCAAGTGTTGTCCGTAAATTCCCTCATGGACCTCCTCAATAGCTGATTTGGCCTATTCGGGCCTCAAACACTTTAGATACGGAATCACAAAAGATTTCTTGTAGAGTATCCCTTCAATCAGAGCATACCTCAACGCTCTCATAGATAATTTTCGTGCCTCTGTGGCATTAGTCGGGAGCCAACCAGTCTCGAGGTGTGCTTTTATGGGATCTATCCAACATTCCCTCACCCCAATAGGTGCGACTAACTTTGAATCGATGGTAGGGGTTCTCAGAACTTGGAAGTAGACACTTCCAGAGTAATTTTCTATCTCAGAGGAGGCGAACTGGGATAACGCATCAGCCTTGGTGTTTTCCTCCCTTGGAATGTGCTCAATGTAGCACTCATTAAATTGAGTCATTATTGCCTTCACAAGCCTTAAGTATTTAGCCATGGTTTCATCCCTTGCCTCAAACTCTCCATTGACTTGGGCCACTACTAGCCTTGAATCTCCACAAACTTTAAGGTTTTTGACCCTTAGGGCTCTTGCCAACCAAGTACAGCTATCAGAGCTTCATATTCTGCTTCATTATTGGTTGTTGGAAAGTCTAACTTCAAGGCATATTCAATCATGAATCCATCGGGACTTTGTAAGACAAGACCTGCGCCACTTGTTTTCGTTTTTGATGCCCCATCAAAATAGAGCATCCAGAATTCCTTCTCCTCTATTATGGGTTCCTTTTCTTCCTTATTGCCTTCCTGAGGTATCTCCTGCCCCCCGACTTCTTGGTTGTCAATGGTGCATTCAACCACGAAGTCAGCAAGTGCCTGAGCTTTGATGGCCGTCCTTGGCTTATATTGAATATCGAATTCTCCCAACTCAATTGCCCACTTGATGAGCCTACCACTGGCTTTAGGGTTGTGCAAAATATTCCTCAATGGTTGTCCCGTAAGGACCTCAATCTTATATGCTTGAAAATAGGGTCGTAGTTTCCTAGAGGCAGTTACCAATGCTAAGGAAAACTTCTCAATGGTGGAGTAGTTCAACTCTGCTCCGTGTAAAACTTTGCTCACATAGTATACGGGTTTCTGAACCTTGTTTTCCTCCTTTACCAGCACCGCACTCATAGCTTGACATGAAATTGCCAAGTAAAGATAGAGGATTTCTCCCGTACTTGGCTTGGCCAACAGCGGGGCCTCAGACATATACTTCTTCAACTGCTCAAAGGCCTCTTGGCTTTCTTCAGTCCACTCAAAGTTTTTTACCTTCTTCAAGGTTTTAAAGAACGGCAAACACTTGTCCCCGGATTTGGAGATGAACCTCCCTAACGCAGCAATCCTCCCGGTTAACTTCTGTACATCCCTTATAGAACGTGGTGGTTCCATGTCCAAAATAGCCTTGATTTTGTCGGGGTTGGCCTCAATTCCCCGTTTTGAGACCATAAGACCCAAAAATTTCCCAGACCCAACACCAAAAGCACACTTGGCCGGATTCAACATCATCTTATGGTGCCTCAGCACTTCGAAAGCCTCGTCTAGGTGTTCGATGTGATCTGCCCTGTATAGGCTTTTCACCAGCATATCGTCCACATAGACTTCCATAGTCTTTCCAATGAGATGAGCGAAAATCTTGTTTACCAACCTCTGGTATGTAGCTCCTGCATTTTTCAGCCCAAAAGCCATGACTAGGTAACAATACACACCGAAGTCAGTGATGAACGATACCTTAGGAATATCATCCTTATGCATCTTGATCTGATTATATCCACTAAAGCCATCCATGAAGCTTAACATCTCGTGCCCAGCCGTGGCATCTATCAACGTATCGATCCTTGGCAAGGGAAAAACAGTCCTTTGGGCATGCATCGTTTAGATCAGTGAAGTCTATACACATCCTCCACTTTCCATTAGCCTTCTTGACCATCACAGGATTGGCTAGCCATTCCGGGAACTGGATTTCCTCAATGAACCCTGCCAAAGGTATGGGAAGCAAGTCCTCTGCTGGTTTTCCTCTCCGCTCTTCATTCTCCCGAACATCCATATCATCGATTGGGAGGACCTGCCCCCCGGTTCCATCCGGCCTTAGTGCGGCCACATAACAACTCCTTGCCATCCTTTGATCACCTTTCTCTTCTCCTACTCCATTTCTGGTTGGGAACTTAACCTTTAGATGATAGGTAGAGGCAACCGCCTTGAATGCATGTAGTCCTGTCCTACCTAGGATAGCATTGTATGTGGATGTAGCTTTGATAACCAAGAAATTTAACATCTGAGTTGCCTCCCGTGGCTCCTGCCCTATAGTCATGGGTAGCTGAATTGTTCCCTCAACTTTTGACTCCACCCCGTTGAACCCATATATGGGCATGTTTGACGGTGTCAACTGAGACTCAGTGTACCCCATTTTTAAAAAGGCATCATGAAACAAAATGTCCACCGATGCTCCATTGTCAATCAAGACTCTCTTCACTTGGGAGTTGCCTATCACAGGTGAGATAACCAGGGGGTCATCATGGGGAAACTTCACCCCTTCAAGGTCTGAATCATCGAATCCAATTGAGACCTCCGTCTTTGCACGTTTTGGCGCTACCCCTACAATGTGCATCACTTCTCGTGCATACGCCTTTCTGGAATTTCTACTTGTCCCAGCCGCTGTCGGGCCACCGAAGATCATGTTGATCACCGGTCCCCGGGGCTGCTGATTGCGGTTACGATCCTCATCTTTTCTATCATAATCTCGCCTTGGATTTCCCCGATCCCCATCTTTACAGAATTTATTCAATTTTTTCTTGCGGATCAAAAACTCAATTTCATCTTTCAATTGTCTACAATCGTCGGTATCATGTCCCACATCTTTATGGAATCGGCAATACTGATTCTTATTTCTTTTCTCAGGATCAGTCCTTAGTGGCTTCGGCCATCTCACATCCCTATCTTTTTCTATCTCCATCAGGATTTAACTTCTTGGAGTGTTTAGTCTGGCGTAATCCGTAAACCTTTGCCCGGGACTTCCCTTTTTAGGGGCTGAATCAGAATCCCTGCCCGTGCGCGGGTACTTATCTTTAACATCATATTCCTGTTCCGACTTCCGTTTCTTAGAGTTGTCACCATTTCCGGTGTTCCCCGTCCCTGGATCTTTCTTCAGACTATCCTCTGCCTTGATGTACTTGCTCGCCCTTTGCTGGAGCTCAACCATATTTTCAGGGGGATGTTTAGCCAATGACATTTTGAAATAAACATTCGAAGTTCCATTCTGCAATGCCACCATGGCTCCCTTGTTTTCCAGATTTGTAATGTTGAGTGTTTCCTTTGTGAATCGCTTGAGATAGTCTCTGAGATTTTCATTCTTTCCTTGTATCACAGTCATGAGAGATGCGGAATCTTTCTCATGAATTCTTCCTCCTATGAACTGGCTGACAAAAGCATTGCTTAGTTCTTTGAAGGAGGCAATGGAGTTTGGTGGTAGGCGGCTGTACCAGCGTTGTGCCATGCCAGCTAATGTTTGGGGAAACGCCCTACACTTCAAGGCATCACTGGCGGGTTGCAACATCAATGCGTTAGAGAACGTCCTTACATGATTAGCGGGATCTCCCGTTCCATCGTAAACCTTTATGGTAGGCATCTTGAACTTCCGTGAAATATGCGCATTCATTACCTCTTCAGTGAATGGAGGGGTTGGATAATCAGGATCTCCCAGTTGCATCAAGTCTTCAGGATTGCCTCTGGGAGTTTCGACCCTCGTGGTTCTACCTCTAGGGACTTCGATCCTTCTCTCTCTCCTTGGGATGCTTTCCAAATCAACAAAAGGAATGTCTTCTCTCGTCACTGGTGGGGGTCGATTTTGATTCTGTCTTCGCTGTTCCCTTTCTATGTCCTCCTTTAATTTTTGGATCTTGGCCTCGTGAGCCTTGATTTTTTCAGCAGCCGTTAAGGGAGGTCGGTCATGGGTTCTTCGGCGTCCAACGGGTTCCTTACTTGGACGACGTCTTCTCGGGGCTTCGTCCCTATCTTCTTCCGAGGATGAATCATCAGAGTACGGGCCTGAGTAGTCATAGTATTGCTGGCCTTTATTGGGTCCTAAACCCCTGATGTAAGGTGGATTGTACGGCTCGTGTATCTGGAGGGCGTGACCACTCGGTCCGGCCTGATACGGGGGATAATTAGGCAACCAATATAGCGGGTTCGTGCTTGCGGGGATCACTGTAGTAGAGATCTGAGCGGTGGGTGGAGCGGACTGCCCTCCGAGAGGGGCGACCACCATCTGAAGGGGATTCGTCCCTTGGGTGGTGGGACTCGTGATCAGGGGTAATGAGTCATGAGGTTGTGCTTCAGTTCCTTGTGGCCGAGTGACCAGCGGTTGAGAATTCGCCCCTGGGGGCACTTGTTCCCCAATCGGGGGTGTGGTGGTGTTAGTGATGGTTTCAGAAAGTGTTGGTGTTCTCCGGGTGGTAACCATGGTTGATATCCGAAATTCCCACAGACGGCGCCAAATGTTGTGGAACGAAATATAGGGTGTATTTATTGCGTATCGAATTCTAGGGTTAGGGAGAGCTTCGAGCTTCAATGGCTGATCAAGTGTTTCGTGACTTAATTCGGATCCTCACAAGATTCCTACGTATCTTGCAATTTATCAAGAATCAAGCCAAAAAACGTAGTTCTGAGAATGAGGGGCCAGATCCTTTATATAGGCATTGGATGCCTTGGAGTTAGAGTAGAATTAGGTGTCTTGATGGGCAAGCCACAGCTTAGGCCCAATTCTAGAGCCTTCTAACAGATAGGAAGATAAGAATTGAAATTATATGCCTTGAAGATCACTCCTAATATGATTAGGTTTCCTTGTTGACTCAAATATGGGGTCTTTTATTTGCTGAATAATCAATTACGAAACTAATAATTAATTAGGGTTTTGGGCCCCATTTAATGGGCTTCTAACCTTGGACCATTCTAGGTTCATTTAATGCAACATTAAATGTATTCTTAGGGTTTATTTTCAGCTCATATCAGTGAGTAATTAGAAATTGGGAGAATATTCGGAATGAATAGCCAAACAACTAATCGGATATTATTTTCATAAATTTTACTAAAAATTAAATATTAAATTCACATACCATAATTTAATGTCTTAATGTTACAAGTTATATATTTTTTGTTATTTACTAATAATCTAATATAAATATCAAAATTATTATTAGTAATATTTTGAACAATGTACAAACAACGATAATGTCAAAATATTAATACTTTTTACTTGATAATTTTTATCAATACAATTTAAAACAAGTTATTATGATCAAATACATGCATTTTTCAACAACACTTATAAAAAATTAAATTTCATTCCGATTACTCAAAATTTGACCAAACATTGACTGATTTATGTAAAAATTGGGTTTTGATTGAAATTAGTACGACTCGAATGGAATGATACTCTAAAAACGAGTACTCCAAACGATATAACGAGTACTTATTTTTAGAACACTAATACAAATACAAATACTGGAATAGGAATGATTTGGGATCTTTTGATTTTCAACCAAATCGAGCAGGAACGTCCAACTACATACTGTATTCACATTCGATCCTCCCACTAGTCCGGTACACAAGGAGACGGTATACTTTGTACTGGGAAGTGGGAACGTGTAGCCATGCATGGGATATTGGAATTGCCGAATGACATGCATGCCGTAGGGACTTGAATAGTTGACTGTAAAATGAAAAAAAGTCAAGTAGTCAAAATCAAGGGCTTAGTAAACTGAAATGAAGATATCTTTTGCTGTTTCACTCGTTGTTTAAGAAGATCATATTTGGTTGATAGTACGAATCAAGTTTGGCAGTGCTATGACAAGATATTGATGGTTTAGGTCGTAATTCAGTATTCAATAATCAATATGGGTTACTCCTACAAGTTCATAACAGTGACACAAATATGGGCCTCCTAGCATTGTGGGTGGATCGAATTCGTCAGTGTTGGATTGTGGACTTTTGGTCCAGTTTTGATTTTGTTTTTGTCTTAAAAGTCGGATGTTGCCCCCTGATGCGGGCTGTGGTTACAAAAAAAATTGTTATTTAAAAGAGTTTCCAACAATAATCTATGCGGTCACTTAGCAGTAATATGTACTACTCTGTCCCAATTCTTTTGGCTGATTTGACTTTTGCACATATTTTAAGAAATTTTGTTTCTCTTAAAATTGGACTAAGTTACCCTTAATTTTGAATTACTTACGTTGGATTCTTAATTAATGCAGTCTTCTTTTTTTTACACCTTTCCAACATTACACTAAATGGAGTACATAGGAACTTCCATTTGACTCTTAGAAAGAGCGAAGAAACTAAATGCAGATGGTTGCTTTCTATACAATCAGCCTATATAAATCTAATGTAAAATCTCAATATACTCATCCTACTTTTTCTTTAGCTATACAAATTACAAATGGAACCAAAGATGGAACCAAAGAAGAAAATATTTTTTGATCTCAATGAGCCACCTCAGATACCCAAAGTTGTTGATATCAACGAACCAGAACCACCTGAAAATATGTCTATAGAAAAGCAACAATTCATTATGAAAATGTTGAGCATTTTCATCTCCTGTTGTGACTGTAAGTTTTTTTTTTTAAAATTTAAACTTTTAAATTTAATATGGAGGTAAATGGGTCTAAACTCTAAAGTCATGTTGATGTTGATACATTTATAAATTTAAACTTAGTCATGTAATTATAAACTATCCTAATTATTGTATAAAAAAATAATATTATCTGAGATCAACCTCAAATACAGGTTTCTTTATAATATATTATAGTATAATATATAATTGCATTTTTTTTTTGGCTAAGTGGCCCCATAGATTATTGCTAAATCTAATCCATATATGTTGTAAGGTGGTATAGCCAAAAACTGGATTCGGGTATTTTGAGATGGATTTGGGTTGATTATGGATTTAATTTGGGGTTTCTTGGATAAATTACGGTTTTGGCATGGAATTAATAAAGGAGGACGCGCCCTCCCCCTTTGAACATGGAGGGCGCGCCGTAGGTGAGAAAAAGGAGCTATTAAGAGTGTTTTTAACTGATTTTACAAAGAATATTGAAGAATTCCCTCATGGGGTATACCAGGAGGGAGATGTCCGTCGTAGAAGGCCTCCAGGGGTGTTCCTGGATTCAAGGACCATTTTTTATACGCAGAGAGCGCGTTCTCATGTGGAAAGATGGGTACTTTTTGGTGTGTGCTTTGGAGCTCTGTTTCTGTTATCAATGGGCGCGTCCTCATTGGGGAACTTTGGGGTAATCCTGCACTTTGCACCCAAAAGTTCTGGATCACTTGTCCTCTATCTGGTGGGTGCTTCTCATTCGGGGGACAAGGATGCGCTCCACACTTGGGGTAAACCATGGCTATACCTACGTCCATGAAATCAAGAAATAGCTGGTAGCGGAAAGGGCTAGTCCTCGACGGGAGAAGTTTCCTTATCCAGTGAAGTCTTGAGATCACGGATGGGCCTTTGTGGTTAGGCCTCATAGTGGAACATTCCGGAAGCTGAACCATCAATCCAAGCCCATTTGCATTTCTTGCTCTCCAAGAACTACGTGAGCTTGATCCCCTATAAATATAGGGGTACATAGGCACATTGAGGGGGATGGAAGCGAAGAGCTCTACAAGCCACAAAAAAAAACCCTCTCAATCTCAGCCCCCAATTCATTACAGCTACCACACTCCGGTGACTTTTCTGGCGAAGAACCACTGTCATAGATCTTGATTCCGGCGACGAACCTCAAACTTTGTTGTTACCAAATTCCTCCGTCAACAAATTGGCGCTAAAAGGAGGGGGCTGATCAAGATCATAATCTAAGGAGGATGGATTTCTCATCACGATGAAGGTTCTTATGAAGCATCAAGCGAGATCCGAGGGGTAGTCCTCGATAAGGTTGTAGATCTTTGGCAACGAGGAAGATCCAAGCATGGCGATCTCTGGTAGGGGGTCAAACAAGATCTGAAGAAGGATTCATCGAACACAACCTGGATTTGAAAGATGCTTCTAGAGATGATCTTTGGGCTGTTGCTACAAAAAGATGGTTCTGGGTACGTTCAATGGCGGTGATTTTCAACCAGCCACGTTGAACTACGTTTCCGTTGAGGAGATTCCAAATATGATTCAAAGAAGGATGTTCCAGGGAAGAGGCGCAATTATTGGGATCTCATCCTCATCATCAAGACGCGCCCTCACTATCAGGATGCGCCCTCAAGGTAACACTTAACTTATTTTGTCGTGATTTCCACTATTTGTTTCTTCAACTTTTGCAGGAAGAAGATTGTGAAGGAGAATCCCCAAGAAATCTCAGGGCATGCCCAGAGGGTGGTATCCAAGGTTTAGATGATTTCTAACAAGTTCTGGGAGAAATCGATGACAAAACACGCTCTCATCTCCAAGATTCCTCCTCCAAGTAACATCTAAGACTTTCTGTTAGATGAATTATTGCAGGTGAGAAATCTTGTTCGTAGATAATCTCAAGAACTTTCAATCGTAACATTCTAATCTGTAAGGACGTGCCCTCAGCATGTTAGATATTCCTAAGAGGCATCTCCCTCTAAGGACGCCCTCAGGTAGCATAGGTCAAGGCCCGCCCTCAACTAAATCTGGCGAGATGAGGAGAACCTTGCTGGAAAGAGAAGGCCTCCAGGGGTTTGCCTGATGCGAAGGCCTCCAGGGGTTTGCCTGGTGAGAAGGCCTACAGGGGTTTGCCTGATGCGAAGTCCTCCAAGGGTTTCCCTGATGCGAAGGCCTCCAGGGGTTTGCCTAGTGAGAAGGCTTACAGGGGTTTGCCTGGCCAGAAGAAAGAAAAGAACTTGGAATCGATGCCCCGTAATCCACAACGCGTGCCCCTGATTACCGGTCGAGGCCCCTTGGACATGAGCGAGCCCTTCCACGAGATGATGATCCACAGCGCGCCCCCTGATTATGCAGGAAGGAAAAGCAGCCATGATCATGGAGATTGGAGAATGGAGAGGTATCGAGGAGATAAGTGGCTTCATAACAAAGAGAGCGCGCCCTCAGGTGGTAAGTCTCCTCGCATCACTCAAATTCCTTCAAGTACCTCTAGTGAAGTAAGGTCGAGGGCGCGTCCTTCCTCAAAAGGAAATCATCAAGGGGGCTTTCAAGGGAATCCACAGCCCTAAGGAAAATTATCCAACATAAGGCGCGCCCTCTAAGGAACTTTCCCTCAGAGGACCTTTCTGGTTAAGGCGTGCCCTCAAGGAAAAATGCAAATGCTCAAGTGGACTCCAATACCTACGAGGATAATTTACTACTTGGACTCCATAAGGAAAGAAGTTGTTGAGTTGCGGCCCCACGAACCATAGAGTGTGCCCCCTGATCATCAGATTGAGGCCCCAAGATCATGAGTGAGCCCCTCCACGAAGAAATAAAACCTTGTTGTAAAGGACGCGCCCTCACATCTTCAATGATCTGAGTGATAGGCCTTAGGGTGCGCCTTGAACATATTAGTCTCATATTATGGCTTCGTCTGCAAGTATGATCGCTGCGATCCATGGATTATCTTTTGCTTGAAAAAAATTGTATTGAGGTGCAGCCCCATGAACCTTAGAGTTCGCCCCCTGATAGAAAGGTTGAGGCCCCAAGGTCATGAGTGAGCACCTTTACATAAAGAATGACATTATAAAATGGAGAATTCAACATGATGATCATTAAGACATTCATCCAGACTAGAAGTGACTTTGTCATTGCCCTCGTCCACTTAGGGCGCGCCCACGGCAACTCCAACGACTCTCTCTTAAAATTCCCCTCTTGGGATGCCTTTTAAGAGATTCTCCTTTAAGGAATGGTATTCTGATGCTGGGGGGTAATACTGATGCACCATTCTAGCCCTACATATAATACATATATCTCAGGGCAATTTCTATGAACAAGGAAATATCCCTACGGGGATGCCTCTTCATGAGATGATGTTTAAAGCTACTATTGATGCTAAATATGTGCCCCTTAGTCGGACAGAGGAGCTAAGATGACTCTCCATGAGATACCCTTCATGAGATGCCTCACATTGATCAAAGTAGGGTGATGCCTGAATAGTAGACTAAAAGGTAAATTAATTACCTCCTAGTCTAGGGGGGTAGTCCATGTACACTTTCCCTAGTCTTAGTTGAGTGAAATTTTCAACTTTTTCGAGAATGCAAGGTTATGCCTGTAGGGCGCGCCATGCACGGGGTCTGTTGGAGGATTGAAAGCATTTTCATTTGTAGAAGTCTCCTCCATGTTTGAGTAAGAATTGCCCGTGTCCTCACCTTTGTCTTCGATATGTGGAGTTGGGATTTCGGCCGATTGCACAAGTCTTCCCTCTTTTAAGGACGCGCCCTCCATCTTCACAGCCTTTTGAAGCCCCTGTGTAATTCTCTTAGATTTGATGGTTGTCGCTTCCCGAACTTTGAAGTCATCAATCCACTTGATAGTATCATCAACCTCTTTTTGAGAAAGTTGATATGAGCATCTTTATTTTGTTTCATCTTTTTCATGATTGTGGATTGATCTTTTAGTTGATGGGAGAGCATTTTCTTGGCAGCCTCCAAAGGACGAAGACATGCATTCTCTTTCTCAAATGTGGATCGATGCCCAAGGGAAGCTATGAGAATTTCTGCTAACGCCTTGATTAAAGCTTCATTTTCTTCTTGGGAGCTTCTAGCTTTCCATTTGGAGATATCTTCATCCTTGATAAAAGGTGCAGCCAAAGGACTAAGAAGGGTGGTCGCCAGTGAGGATGATTAAAAAAAGTTCACTTTCTTAGAGGGCGCGCCCTCAGCTTGGGGGGTAACCAAGCCCACCATGAAGCTTATGTTCACAAGATATCCCTGTTGCTCCTCACCACTACGGCACTCCGATTACCGGCGGACAGCCGCCCGTTCTCATTAATAACGAGGAAATAATAGAACAGTTGTATCGTATGGAAACTTCCTCAAATGACTTTGAGGCAAGGTTGGGAACGGTGGAGCATGAAAGAGGAAGGAGGTTCCAACATCACCCACGTAACCACCATCGTGCAGGGAAATGCTGTCAGGTTGAAGGAAGCTCTCAAGGAGTTGAAGATGTGCAAGATAGGAGGTTTCAATTGGTAACTCCCCGAAGATTGGATTATTTTTGGAAAGAATCCCCATGGTTGAGCATCCTAATAAAGAAGTTCGTGATCATAGGATGCCGACTGTTCAGGGAAAGGCGCCCCCTCACCCACATCGCTCAGGGCACGCCCCCAATAAGATTCAACGTGATGAAGAGAGGCTTGCTAAGGAAAATAGAGATTTTGCTAGTTTTAAGGAATGCTTGGGAATAAAACTTAATGATGATGATCTGAGGATGTTGCTCCTCGAGCACCAGAAGGAAAGAAATCACTCGGAAGTGAGGCCCCGTGATCTATAGAGAGCGCCCCTAATTATAGGTTGAGGCCCCAAGGACACGAGCGATCCCTTTCTCGAGATAATTATGGAAGAAAAATTAGCCACGAGTATGATGATAGAAGAATGAACAGTTATCATAGGGACAGATGGCCACGTGACAGAGAAGGCGCGCCCTCAGGAGAAAGGTCCCCTCTTATTGTTCAGAGGCCCTCACGAAGTACTTTAAGAAAGGATAGGTCGAGAATGCGTCTTCCCTTTAAAGGAAAGTCTCAAGGCCCTTATGGGAATCCACAAATTGAAGGAAATCCACAGACTTAAGGTCAGAAGGAGCAGGCTCAGAATCAAGGGAAGGAGTAGAATCCAACTCAAACTCAAGGGGTGATTCTAACACAACCTCATTGTTGAGTATTGAATATAGTAAAAGAATACAGAGGGGGGGTGAATGGATTCTTGAACTTTTCTTTGTTCTTGAATCTTTGCAACAAGATATGTGCTGAGTGTGTGAGATATGTAAGTGCAGATAACAAAGACAAACACAACACAATATCACTTTAATCTAATATTTTATTAGATAAAGATTTTGCAACAATCTGTGAATACAAATGATAGTATTCTCAGCTTCGTTTTTCTCAGAGAGATATTCTTCTGATGTATATGAAAATCTTATCTCTAAAAACTTATCTGCTAAGGAAGTGAGGCTGTATCCTTATAGACATGGATACACCTACTTACTACAAATAAGGTAGGTAAAACAAACTACTTTCCAGTATGTCTATCTCATTTGAGTAAGAGTCCAAACGGCTACAGATTTGACTTTACAAAGCCTGTTCAGATCCACTTCTTTAGCTCCATGTCCCTTTGTCTTATCTCTCCAAGCTTCTTTGTAGGCTTTCCAATGTGCTTTATAGTACATAGTCAAATAAAGCGTCTTGGCTTGTTGCAGGTTTCTGACTTGTACAATTCTTCAGTATTTTGTCTCCAAGAATGTATTCGAGAAGTGGCTAAGTGATTGATTCGAGAACTCGAATTGACTTAATCGATAATTCTGAGTTCTCGAATAGTGTTATATTGACATATCGAATCACTTCTCGAATAGCTCTTTTCTCTGGGACTCCTTGAGATATCGAATAGAGCATTTTGACATATCGAATCCCTGAGATGTCGAATATCTTCTTTAGTCCTTGAGATATCGAATAGAGCATTGACTTGTTGACTATTAGAGAACTCGAATGATGCTTTGACTTGTTGACTCCATGAGTTCTCGAATAGAGTAATAGACATATCGAATCTCTGAGATATCGAATGAGATATCGAATAGTGTATTCAGAGATATCGAATAGTGTCTTCTGAGATATCGAATCTCTGACTTCTCGAATGCTAGACTTCTCGAATAGACAAATGTACTTCTCGAATTGGTACTTAGGCAAATTCTTCATTTCTTCCAATCCCAACTGTGATTATTTGGAAGTCTTTATTTCCTTGCTTGAGGCATGAACCTTGGAACTTCTTTCAAACATTATTCTTGACTTTATAAGTACAGTTACACAACTAGGATTTGATGCCTATTACAAGTACAGAACAAATAGAAACTCTACAACTAGAGGTTCCCTCAGTTAAGAGGTCATGTAGGTAATGCATAGCATTACACATACTTAGGCTTGTTATTAGATGTATTCAGGCATGCCTCTATGACTAACAATCTCCCCCAAATTGTGAGTAAGACCCTTAGTCACAATTTCATGTCTGATAACAAGCCTAACATACATAAAGATAAAACTTGACAGTACATGTATGAATTTGATTAGCAATGTGGATAGAACTACAGGGTGAGTAATCTTACAGCCTATGATGAAGTACTAGCCATTGTCATTTGTTTCCCTTTCCATAGCTTTGGCTTGCAAATCATCATATGCTTTCTGTCTTCTTTCTTTCTCCTTCCTTGTATTCTCATCCATAGCTTTTATTATTTCCCATAGCATCCAATTCTTCAAGCAAAATTGAGTCTTTGAAATCTTCAAGTACTGGTTTCAGAATGTTTGCAGGATAGTGGTTGAGTAGATTCATTCTGATGTGGACCTGATCCCCATTTCTCCTCCTATACTTCACCACATAGGGGTTAAACTGAACTCTACACAATCCCTTTGCCCTTAGCTTTTCTGCTTCAATCTCCAGTCTCTCAATTTCTTTCTCCCTTGCTAGCCATTTCTCAAGACACTCTTTTCTGATTCTCTCCTCATGATCTCTCTTCATCTTCACAAAATCAATTAGCTCCAGCTTCCATACTCTTTCCACTTTATCTTCTGAGCTCAACATTGCAATGATTCTTTCTATGTCATGTAGCTTGCCCCAGTGTTGACATCCTCCTTGTTTGAATTTCTCCTCCATTCCATCAGTATATTTGATCTCAAGGCAGTTATCAACAATGACAACATGGTAGATTCTTTAAGCTTGTAAGAATTGCAGTTGGTCTTCATCAAAATCTTCATCTAGTGGTTGGAGTTTTAAGCCTGGATAGATTGTCAAAGTCCTTGATTTGGATAGCTTTGGTTTCCTTGCAGCTTGTTTGAATTTGATCCTTTTTACATGGTTTCCTGGCTGTAGCATGTGACCTTTGTTTGTGGACCATTGTAGTATTCCATTAGCAGTTTGCTTTTTGAAATATACAGAGGGTTTCTTGACTTGAATCTTCTTCTCTTCTTGAGGTGGCAAGACAGTTGCAGAAGCCATGGATGTGGATTTTGGTAGGTCACTACTAACAGTATTCACCCTAGACTTAGAGTCTTGTGATGTGGTCAGGTTACTGTCAGCAATGCCTAAGGCTTGCTGTCTTCCACTCTTCCTCTCAGAGACTTTACCTTGGTCATCATCATTCTTCTTCTCCTTACCATCCTTATTCTTCTTTTTATCTTCATCACCCTTATCACTCCTGTGATGCCTTCTCCTTCCATCACTTTTGTCTCCATCCTTGTCTTGATCACCATCCTTGCTAGGGTTGAACTTAGAAGATTCAGGTACAATGCCAGTTGCAATGTATGACCTGAGATAAGATATAGCTTCCAATTCTTCTGCTGTTCTTAAACCCTTCTTCTTGTTCAGCTGCTCAATGATGGCAATAATGAGAGATTTATTCTGAGGAATTAGATGCTTAGGGATGACCAGCTGCTTGATATCATCAATTCTTGTTGCAGCCTGATAGATGATGGTTCTAGGATTTGTGAATACTTCAGGTAGCCTTGCTGGTTGACCATCCCTTAACTCTTCAAAGAGACTCTTGCAGTTTTCATCCTTCTTTTCAATCATTCCAAGGAACACATCCACTGCTGAGTGCTTTAGACCCTGTAGAGTGTTGATGGTTAAGTGCCATATCTTATTCTTTCCTACCATCATTATCTCTTTGAGCCATAGGACGTCAACTCTCCTTGGTACTACAGTGAGAAAGTCAATCTGACTCTTCAAACTCCCATGATATGATAAAGCATCACCAGCCTATTCTCTTGAGACTTTTAGAAACTCCAAGAATGCATCATCATGATAGACATTTGAGTTTGCAATTTCTTGTAGCTTGGCCTCAGTGACTACCTTCACTTCTACTGGCTTGGCACTCTTAGATATGGAGATTTGAGGTCTGTCAGATAGCATACTCCCTGTAACCACTGTGGTTGTAATAGATTGCTTTTGACCACTGGAAGTAGTGATGTGCACAGTTGGTAGAGTGACAACTGGCAGAGAAATAAGAGGCTTATCAACTTTGTCTTTTCCTTTGCCAGGCACATGAGTTAGAGATTTTGAAGTTCTTTGATGACCACCTTCAATGATTTTGATGCCCTTTACTGGTGGTTTCTCCCCCTTTGTATTTGAGTTTCTTGATGTCCTCTTCTCCCCCTTAGGCTTGTTGTCAGGCACAGAGGCTGTGGGAGTGACCTTTGGGGTTGAAGATTCTTCAGGTAGAGGGAGACCCATGTGCTTCATCATTGCAGACAACATTGATTGTTGATGCAGAAGAACATCAGCTGTGGTGGTGGCTTGAGTGTTCAACTGCTCAGTCAGAGTTTGTACCTTGTCTGTAAGATGAGCATTAGACTGAGTGAGAGTAGCTACCTCCTTTTCAAGTGCATCTACCTTGCTGAACAATGCAGTGGATTTGAAGCCAGACAGGGATTGTTCTTTAAGTCTCTGCACTTCAAACCTAGACATTTCATGCACAGGGACCTCAGTGACCAGCTTGTCTCCATATTGATTTGCAAAGAGGGTCCTGAGTATGGCATTGGCTTCAGTTGTCTGATCAGTGAGATTTTGGAATTTGTGCCATAGGCCTGTGACAGCATCCTTGAGAATAGCCAAACCATTGTCCATCTTGGTGCAGGTAGACTTACAGGCTAGAATGTCCTTGACTACAGTCTCCAATTGAGGGAATTTGGAATCAAAAGTCCTCTTTATCTCATGCACCTCCTTGGTTGTGGCTGAACACACTTCATTAACTTCTGTCTTTAGACCTTTGCCAAGGTAGTGTGCAGCCTTCAGAATGCCCTTGTAGCTGTCATTCACTGCTTCATACACATCAGTAGGGGTGAGAGATTTGGCATTGGACCCTAGTGAAGTGATGTATTCTTCTCTGAGGTACTGGAGACCTTCTGAGAGAGAGATGTCATTCTTTCCTTGTGGCCAAGCATCTACGTTTCCATCCCTCTCAGTTTCATCTATGATCTTAGCCTTCTGTATTTCTACATCATCTCTGTGGCATAAGAGGATAGCTTCATAGTCTGGATTGGGCATGTCTGCAGTGAGAAGGTGCTGAGTAATCTTTGTGAACTCAGGGATCTGATCCACAATTAAGCTTTGGAGTGCTTCAACCGTCAATTGTGGTGGAACAGACCCTGATCCTGAAGCACTGTCATGTTGCACAGGCTTCAGCCATTGAGACATATAGTTAGAGCTAGAGCTAGGCAAGCTAGACTCCTCAGTTACAAATGCAACTTCTGTAACCGGATGGAAAGACTCTACTACTGTTGTCTCCACAGGAGTGGGATGAGTTACAACAGTAGTTGACACAGGCACAGAGTCTCTAGTTAAAACTAGTGAATCCTCTGTGTTTGTGATGATGTCATTAGGAGATGCCCCAACATGCATTCCCTGACCATCTAAATGTGGTACCTGGGTGGTGAGCAAGGTGTCATGCACCAAGTCACTTGAATCCATTGGCTCATCAAGAGAAAAGAATTCTTGATGATCAATTCCTTGCTCCTCAATTGCTTGAGTTGCAGGCTCCAAAGAAATATGAGTGGTAGATTCTGGAAGAGAAGTGTGTTGTAGATTAGATTTTGGCAACTCCCCCTGAGAGATAGAGGGAGTTTCAATTGTGATGTGCTCTCCACTCAGTATTGTGCCAGCCTTATCACTCCCTTGTGCTAACTCTTTACAGATAGGTGCATTGGGGAGGATGCTTGATTCTATAGATGCACCCTGTTGAGAGGATACATCTAGTGAGCTGTGTGCCCCTGATTTTACAACTTCAGCCATTTGGGTGACTGAAGAGGTGGTTTTAGATTTCTCCTTCTTCTTTAGGCTAATGATAGGTGACTCAGATTCCTCACCTCCTAAACCTAGTTCTACAGCCAAGGCTGCTTCAGTTAAGATGGTTAAAGGTTCAGAAGCAACCTGTTTTCTCTTCTTTTTACTAATATCACCCTTTTGAGAGGATGATGCAGTTGGCTCTGTGTTTGGTAGAGTGTTTGTCTGAGAGGGTTGGTTAGCAAGCCTTGGGTTAGCATTGTGTTCTTCTTGCTTAGGCTGTGCTAACTGAGACTTAGACTCAAATATTGGCATGTTGTGGGGGTAAGACCTAAACAAACCCTCCATGTGGGGAGTTATCTTAAGCCTTACATCCACATCATTCCTAGTCTCCAAGTTACCAAAATAAGTTTGGTCATGGACCTAGGATAGCCTATTTTACTTTTATCTAATCCAGGCAATTCAATCAATGAAGCATTTTTAAAATTAAGTACTGATTGAATAAAGCGGGGAAAGAAAATTTCAATACCTCTCTTGGCTGTGTTCTTACCAAGTCTCCCATATAGCTCTTGTATGATGAGATGTCCAACATCTATCTTTCTCCCATGAGCCAAGGCATAGGCAAGCTGCTGCACAGGTGTACTAATCTGATCAAAGCTCGATTTCCTGGCAGTGAATACATGAAGGAGTGTAGCAAAAACATAGCTCTATTCCTTTCTCAAGTACTTCCTATTCAGCTTTCCAAGTTTAATAGCCTCTGAGTAGTTGATAAATTCAAAGAATTCTTCCAACTCAGCATCTGTGGCCAGGGAGTCATATGCCTCTTGCTGCAAATCCAAGGCTTGATTCATGTCTGCGGTAGTGATAGTAATATCCACGCCTTGAATCTTGCAGTAGACAACATATGAGGTAATAGCATTCTAAAGGGCGATGACCTCCACTGTAGCTGTCCCCCAGAATTGTTCTAATATGTCTATGTACAGGGTTGGGTTGGCTGATAATGCACCCTTGATGTAAGATTCAGACAACCATCGAATAAAGCACTTGAAATTAGCATTGGGTGCTTCCACATCACTGGTAATTGCGATGAAATTGGTTTGGGATGGTATGGTGAGTTGAGTGTTTTCCATTTGGGTAGAGAAGAAAAGAGAATTAAGGTTGAAGAAGAAATTCGCAGTTAGGGTTTTCAGAGGTTTTAAGAGTTTAGATGCTTGAGAAATCGAACGAAATGAGTTGAATAGTTGTGAAATTGTATATATATGAATAACTTGAATTGTCGATTAGATATAAGTTTTGTATCGACAAGACAGTCATTCGAGAAGTATAAAACAACTATTCGATAAGTCAAGAAAGGCTTATTCGATATCTCAAGCAGTTTGTAACTCACAGCTGGCAGTTATTTAACTCAGAAAATAATTCTAAGCTAAATAAAATGTGTTTTTATGAGCGAAATGAAATTTTGAATATAAATCCAAAAAGCGATTAAGTGTCAGCGAAAAATCAGCCTTTTCAAATGATTCGATAACTCAAATACAGTATTCGAGAACTCCATCACTAGAGAACTAAAATACTCTATTCGAGAACTCAGAGTGTGCTATTCGATTTCTCCAAAAGACACTATTCGAGAACTCAAGAGGGTTCTAGATAGGCCTATTCGAGAACTCGAGCCATGACAAAACAATGAACCATTCGAGAAGTCTGACTTATCGAACTATACTTTTCACTCATAAAATTCAATTTTCACTATCTTTTAAAATTTACCAGAAATATTCACTGAAGAATATTCTATCAAATTAAATGGTGATTCTCTCAAAATTTCACAGAAATTTCAAGCTAAAGATGTATGATTTTCAACATATGCAGCATTGTGGAATATTTATAAATCATACTCCAGCCAATACTTACTTCAAAAATTTTGAGCATTTGGTAAAGTAAGTATTTACTGCTGCAACAATCTAGTTGATATATTCACTTAGCCAGAATTTGAAGAATTCAACATTCCAATCTCACTAACCAACCTTGTGAAGGTGGCTTCATCTAATGGCTTAGTGAATATGTCAGCTAGTTGTTTCTCTGTGGGAACATAATGTAACTCAATGGTTCCATTAGTTGCATGCTCCCTTATGAAGTGATATCTGATGTCAATGTGCTTTGTCCTAGAATGATTGACAGGATTGGAAACTATAGAGATTGCACTTGTGTTGTCACACATGATTGGAATTCTTTCCAACACAAGTCCATAATCTCTAAGTTGGTTTCTGATCCAAAGCACTTGAGCACAGCAACTTCCAGCAGCTATGTACTCAGCTTCAGCTGTGGAAGTTGACACAGATTGTTGTTTCTTGCTGTACCAAGAGACTAACCTTTGTCCAAGAAACTGGCAGCTACCTGAGGTGCTTTTCCTATCCACTCTGCATCCAGCATAATCAGCATCAGAATAACCAACCAGATTGAACCCTGTGTCCTTAGGATACCATAACCCCAAGTTTGGTGTGCCCTTCAGATATCTGAAAATCCTCTTTATTGCTATCATATGTGATTCCTTTGGATTTGATTGAAACCTTGCACACAAGCATGTTGCAAACATGATGTCTGGCCTACTAGCAGTGAGGTAGAGTAGAGAACCAAACATGCCTCTGTAGATTGAGATATCTACCTTCTTGCCCTTAACATCTTCATCTAACTTGGTGGCAGTGGTCATGGGTGTCTTTGCAGGCGAGCATTCTTCTAAGTCAAATTTCTTCAATAGATCCTTGATGTATTTGGTTTGACTTATAAAAATGCCATCCTTCCTTTGACTCACTTGCAGCCCGAGAAAGAATGTTAATTCTCCCATCATACTCATCTCATATCTGCTCTGCATGAGCTTAGAGAATTTCTCACACAGCTTCTCATTTGTAGAGCCAAATATGATATCATCCACATAGATTTGAACTAAGATAATATCATCACCATGTTTCTTGTAAAACAGTGTCTTGTCCAGTGTGCCTTTAGTGAATTGATTCTCCAGCAGAAATTGTGACAATGTGTCATACCATGCCCTAGGAGCTTGCTTAAGTCCATACAATGCTTTAAGCATTCTGTAGACAAAGTGAGGGAATTGTGGATCCTCAAAGCCAGGTGGCTGTTGCACATATACTTCTTCTTCCAACTCCCCATTCAGAAATGCACTCTTGACATCCATTTGATAAACCTTGAAATTAGAATGTGCAGCAAATGCCAAGAAAATTCTGATGGCCTCTAGTCTAGCAACAGGGGCAAAAGTCTCATCATAGTCAATTCCTTCCTGTTGAGAATATCCTTTTGCAACCAACCTTGCTTTGTTTCTTATGACTACACCATTTTCATCCATCTTATTCCTTAGAACCCATTTTGTCCCAACAATGGTTCTATCCTTTGGTGCAGACACAAGTTCCCATACTTTGTTTCTTTCAAATTGGTTTAGCTCCTCTTGCATAGCAATTATCCAATCAGGATCCAACAATGCATCATCAAGTTTCTTAGGCTCAACTTGGGATAGAAAGCAACCATAGAGACATTCATTTAGAGTTGCTCTCCTTGTCCTCACTCCTGTATTTGGATTTCCAATTATCTGATCTGCAGTATGTGATCTATCCCATTTCCTTGTATGTTCAGATTGATTTCTCAGCCTTGATGCTGCTTCATCATCCAGATCATGATCATTTACATTTCCTCCCCCTGTGAAGTTACCACTAATCACAGGTGTGTCTTGGATGCTTGTTTCTTCATTGTTGGTTGACACAGGTTCTTCATTCACTTGAGTTTGTTGGATTGTGGGCTCAAATTCAGTTTCAATCTCCTCATCAGAATCATCTAGATTATCAAACTTCAAAGGATCTTTATCTTCATCATTGGCTTCTTCTAATCCAGGTAGTTTGCTGTCATCAAATGTCACATCTGTGCTTTCCATAACTTTCTTTTGAGTGATGACATAAACTTTGTATGCAATTCTTTCCATAGAGTAGCCAAGAAAAATTCCTTCAAATGCTTTTGCATCAAACTTTCCAACATATTCTGAATTGTCTTTTAACACAAAGCATTTGCTTCCAAAAGTATGAACATACTTTAGAGTGGGCTTCTTTCCAGTCATCAAGTTGTAAGGTGTCTTTCCAGTGTTTTTGTTGATGAGGGTTCTGTTTTGGATATAACATGCAGTGCTCACAGCCTCAGCCCAAAAACATGTAGGCATTTTTGCATCAAGTAACATTGTTCTAGCAGCCTCAATCAGAGTTCTATTCTTTCTTTCAACAACTCCATTTTGTTTTGGAGTCCTTGGAGCTGAGAATTGTTGAGAAATACCATTCTCTTTGCAGAATGCTTCAAGCATGGCATTTCTGAACTCTGTTCCATTATCACTTCTTAATGCAATCATACTTGCATTGTTGGACTTTGTTTCCTTGTCAATTTTCTTTATATGCTCAATGATTACTTGTGGAGCCTCATCCTTTGATGCCAGAAATTCTACCCATGTATACCTTGTGAAATCATCAACCATCACCAGAGCATACTTTTTCCTTCCTAGTGACATAATATTGACAGGCCCAAACAAGTCCATATGAATTAGTTGTAGGGGCTTGGTTATTGATGTCACTATCTTTGACTTGTGGCTTGATCTTTTCATTTTTCCTTTTTGACAAGCCTCACACACTCCTTCTTGACAGAATTCAAGTGTGGGCATGCCTCTCACTAACTCCCGTTTGACTAGAGAATTAATGCCTTTGAAGTTCAAGTGTGATAGCTTCTTATGCCACAGCCAACTATCTTCATTTGATGCTTTTGAGTAAAAGCAACAAATTTTGTCCTTGTTTGCAGAGTTCATATTGGCTACAAACAGGCTTCCTTTCCTTACTCCAGATAGAGCAAAGTCACCAGTCTTCTTGTGGGTGATCAAACATTCATCTTTGTCAAAATTCACTTTGAAGCCTCTGTCAGTAAATTGACCAACACTCAGTAGATTGTGCTTGAGTCCCTTGACCAGTGCTACATTTTCAATGATGACATTTTCAATTTCCAACTTGCCATATCCCAGTGTGTTGCCAATGCTATCATCTCCAAAAGCAACCATTGGGCCAGCCTTCTCCTCATACTATGATAGCAGGGCCATATCACCAGTCATATGGTTTGAGCATCCACTGTCCAAAATCCACATGACCTTCCTTTCACTTTCTTTGCCCTGCAAACACAAAGGTATTACTTCTCCTTTTGTACCCAAACAAGTTTGGGTCCATGTGGATTAGCAACAGTTTTATCATAAACAGCATGCTTATCTATTTTCTTGATGTTAGTCTTCTTGTCACTGTTAGAAGTCTTAGAATCAGGGTTCTTAGACTTAGGTGACAGAGGTACCTTTCTAACTTTAGGAGGACTTGAATACTTTGTTCTTGTGTAGTGTGTGTGAACATTGTGACTGATGCAACCTTCCATGAATTGTCTTCTCAAATTAAAGCAACTAGTCATTACATTCATGTTACATGGCACACAATCAAATTTATCACAGAAAGTAGAGTCTCTATGTCTTAAAGGCACAAAGCAATCATAGAATGGTTTAGCAACACTACCAGATGGTTTCTTACATGCATGAGTTAAATGATTAGTGCTAAAACAATTTTGACAAACTTTCCTAGGGGCATTTGGCACATAAGCATAATTGTTGTCCTTGTTAATCCCTAATTTGCCATTCCAGTTTTGTTTCTTTTTAGCCACTTTCTTCTCAAACTCATTATTCCCAGCTGAAACAAACTTCACAAATTTCTCAAGTCTAGGTCTACCTCCTACTGGCTCATTGGCTTTGGTTTTGACATTCTCACTCTTAAAGGATGCTTGTTGTTCATTTGATTGTGCCTTATCTTCATCATCCAACATTTGCTTAATGAGTAAGGCATCCTCATCAATCTCAAGTATTGGTGTTTTAAATATTGGGGTCTCAGCCTTTTTCAAAACCTGAGGCACTTCCTCTTGAACAACAATGTCATCTTCAATGACTGCATAGCCTTTCCTCTGTTTGAGAGTGTCATAATCAAGTCCAATAGCAGCTTTAGGTCTAGCTAGATTTTTCTCATGGTAGGACTGCAATAGAATAGAGGAATTCTTAAATGTTTTCAATTTAAATTCATTTTCAGCTAGTTCATCCCTAAGAGCGTTCTCAACTTGACTAGCACACAGAACCTTATTCTTTAGATATTCGATTTCTTGTTTAAGGTTTTCTACTTGCATAGCAGTTAGTTCTAGTTCCTCATTTCTTTTGTTCAACAGTTCATTCTTAGTAGACAGTTTAGCAATTTCTTCATTAGCAGCAGTCATACTAGTATGAATATTAAACATCTCAACAGATAGTTGTTCAACCATCTCAACAGATAGTTGTTCAACCATCTCAATTTTGCTTGAAGAATTGGATGCTATGGCAGAAATAATAAAAGCTATGGATGAGAATACAAGGAAGGAGAAAGAAAGAAGAAAGAAAGAATATGATGAATTTCAAGCCAAAGCTATGGAAAGGGAATCAAAAGACAATGGCTAGTTCTTCATCATAGGCTGTAAGATTACTCACTCTGTAGTTCTATCCAAATTGCTAATGGAAATTCATACCTGTACTGTCAAGTTTTATCTTTATGTATGTTAGGCTTGTTATCAGACATGAAATTGTGACTAAGGGTCTTACTCACAATTTGGGGGAGATTGTTAGTCACAGAGGCATGCCTGAATACATCTAATAACAAGCCCAAGTAGTTCGTAATGCTATGCATTACCTACATGACCTCTTAACTGAGGGAACCTCTAGTTGTAGAGTTTCTACTTGTTTGTACTATGTAATAGGCATCAAATTCTATCCGTGTAACTGTACCTACTAAGTCAAGAATAAAGCTTGAAAGAAGTTCTAAGGTTCATGCCTCAAGCAAGGAAATGAAGACTGTCAAATAATCACAGTTGGGATTTGAAGAATTGAAGAAATGAAGAAATTGCCTAAGTACTAATTCGAGAAGTACATTTGTTTATTCGAGAAGTCTAGCATTCGAGAAGTCTGGAGTTTGATATCTCAGAAGACACTATTCGATATCTCTCGATATCTCATTCGATATCTCAGGGATTCGATATGTCTATTACACGGTTCGAGAACTCAAGGAGTCAACAGTTCGAGTTCTCAAAGGGTCAACAAGTCAATGCTACATTCGATATCTCAAAGACTCAATATGCTATTCGATATCTCAGGGATTCGATATGTCAAAATGCTCTATTCGATATCTCAAGGAGTCCCAGAGAAAAGAGCTATTCGAGAAGTGATTCGATATGTCAAGATAACACTATTCGAGAACTCAGAGTTATCGATCAAGTCAACTCCAGTTCTCGAATCACTCACTTAGTCACTTCTCGAATACATTCTTGAGGACAAAATACTGAAGAATTGTACAAGTCAGAAACCTGCAACAAGCCAGGATACTTTATTTGACTCTGTCCTATAAAGCATGCTGGAAAGCCTACAAAGAAGCTTGGAGAGATAAGACAAGGGACAAGGAGCTGAAGAAGTGGATCTAAACAGGCTTTTCAAAGTCAAATCTGTAGCCGTTTGGACTCTTACTAAAATGAGATAGACAGACTGGAAAGTGTTTTTGTTTTACCTACCTCATTTGTAGTAAGTGGGTGTATCCATGTCTATAAGGATACAGCCTCACTTCCTTAGCTGTTAAGGGTGTTGAAGTTTCTCAAATACCCAGAAAATATCTCTCTGAGAAAAACGAAGCTGAGAATACTATCATTTGTATTCACAGATTGTAGCAAAATCTTTATCTAATAAGATATTAGATTAAAGTGATATTGTGTTGTGTTTGTCTTTAATTATCCGCATCTTCATATCTCACACACTCATCACTTATCTTGCTGCAAAGATTCAAGAACGAAGAAAAGTTCAAGAATCCATTCACCCCCCCCTCTGTATTCTTTTACTGTATTCAATACTCAACAAGTGGTATCAGAGCAGGCTGTTTAATCTAAACAGAAAACGATCATGAGTTCGAATACACCAAAGACTACAGGTACGGTAAAGGTCCCTAAGTTCGACAAAGAGAATTACAACCTCTGGAAAATAAAAATGCTGTTGTTCATCAAAGCTGCCAATCCTCTCTACCCTGACATTCTCAAGAATGGTCCATTCATACCACAACAAGAAGTTGCTGAATCCACAGTGGGCGCAGTAGTCATTCCTAGATCATACGTTCCAAAAGAGCCATCCAAATGGACGGACTCAGAGAAGGAAAAGATTGCCCTAGACAGCCACCTCATGTTGTTAATCATAGACTCCATGGATATGTCGATGTTTGCCAACATAGCATCATGCAAATCAGCCAAGGACATGTGGAATCACATCGAGGTGTTATGTTAAGGGACAGAGGAGGTAAGAGAAAATAAGAAACAGATACTGGTCACACAGTATGAGGCGTTCATGGCACAGTCCAAGGAAAGTATCACTGATATGTTTGAAAGATTTCACAAGCTGGTGACTGAGCTCCAAATGAATGGGAAGGTTTACAGCACTAAGGAATTAAATATGAAGTTTCTACTATCGTCACCAAACCATCTAGAGCAAAGGGTCATATCCCTAAGAGAAAGAGATTTGAACAAAGTCACGTATGATGTGCTCTATGGGGTTTTAAAGACACACGAGCTTGAGTTGCTTCAAAAGAGGGCTATCCAAGCTAACCAAGGCAGAATGATAAACACATCCTGTGCCTTGATTGTCAACAAATCTATTCAAGACCTGGAAGCATCTGCAAGTCAGCTGAGAATAGAAGAGATAGTAGATGATGAAGAAACTGAGGAAGTAGTGACTGAACCTGCTGATGACAAGGAAGAAGATGAGTTCTACACTCTTGAAGAGCTGGATGGCATGGAAAATACATCATATGCTTTTATGGCTAGAAAATTCCCAAACATCAGATTCAAGAGGAATCAGCCCTTCAAGCCTAGACCTCAAAATCATTCATTCAACAAGAGCAAGGCACCTATGAAAACAAACAAGAACAGATTCAAAACCAGCTATGTGGATAGGTCATCTGTAAGATGTTATAGATGCAATGACCTAGGGCATTTTGCCAGTGAATGCAAGAAGCCTAAAAAGAAGGATAAGGAGTTTCTTGAGCTTGAAGCTAAGTATGAGGCCCTTCTAAAGAAGCAGACACCAGGTAAGGCCTACATAGCTGAAGGGAAGTGTTGGGATGATTCTGACAGTGATGGGGAAGAACAAGAATTCTGCAACTATGCCTTGATGGCCAATTCCAAGGAAGAACCATCTGCATCAGACTCACAGGTACCATCTCTCACTACCATAGACATGTCTGTTTCTGAATATAAATCTTTGGTTGAACAACTATCCGTTGAGATGTTTAACATTCATACTAGTATGACTGCTGCTAATGAAGAGATTGCTAAACTGTCTACTAGGAATGAACTGTTAAATAAGAGAAATGAGGAACTAGAGCTAACTACTGTGCAAATAGAAAATCTTAAACAAGAGATTGAGTGTCTAAAGAATAAAGTTCTATGTGCTAGTCAAGTTGAGAAAGCTCTTAGGGATGAATTAGCTGAAAATGAATTTAAGTTGAAGACATTTAAGAATTCCTCTAGTCTATTGCAGTCTTATCATGAGAAAAATCTAGCTACACCTAAGGCTGCCATTGGACTTGATTATGACACTCTCAAACAGAGGAAAGGCTATGCAGTCATTGAAGATGACATTGTTGTTCAAGAGGAGGTGCCTCAGGTTTTGAAAAAGACTGAGAATCCAATATTTAAAACACCAACACTTGAGATTGATGAGGATGCCTTACTCATCAAGCAAATGTTGGAGGATGAAGATGAGGCACAATCAAATGAACAACAAGCATCCTCTGAGAGTAAGAATGTCAAAACCAAAGCCAAGGAGCCAGTAGGAGGTAGACCTAGACTTGAGAAATCTGTAAATTTTGTTTCAGCTGGAAATTATGAGACTAAGAAGAAAGTGACTAATAAGAGACCAAACAGGAATGGCAAATTAGGGATTAACAAAGATAACAACTATGCTTATGTGCCAAATGCCCCTAGGAAAGTTTGTCAAAACTGTTTTAGCTCTAATCATTTGACTCATGCTTGCAAGAAACCATCTGGTAGTGTTGCTAAACCATTCTATGATTGCTCTGTGCCTTTAAGACATAGAGACTCTCCTTTCTGTGATAAACTTGATTGTATGCCATGTAACATGAATGTGATGACTAGTTGTTTTAATTTGAGAAGACAATTCATGGAGGGCTGTATCAATCATAATGTTCACACACACTACACAAGGACAAAGTCTTCAAGTCCTCCTAAAGTTAGGAAGGTACCTCTGTCACCTAAGTCTAAGAACCCTGATTCTAAGACTCCTAACAGTGACAAGAAGACCAACATCAAGAAAACTGATAAGCATGCTGATTTTGATAAAACTGTCACTAAGTCACATGGACCCAAACTCGTTTGGGTACCAAAGGAGAAGTAATACTTTTGTGTTTGCAGGGCAAAGAAAGTAAAAAGAAGGTCATGTGGATTTTGGACAGTGGATGCTCAAATCATATGACTGGTGATATGGCCCTGCTATCACAGTATGGGGTGATACAAATGGCATAGGTTATATAAAATGATTGTTGTAATTAGAGTTTAGAATTGTAATAAAGGAAGTTGTATTAATATTTTGGATTCTTGTTCCTAGTCTATAACCTGAAATGATTCTTGGGTAAGTTTGGGGTCGGATGTAATGTTTTAGTTTTATCTTTTTGCAGTGATTATTTATTATTAAGGTTTTCCGCGGTAGCGACCCATTTCCGTTGACCCCCGGATTTGGGGGCGTTACAGGTTGGTATCAAAGCTACAGGTTATAGAAACTAGAAATAAGAGAGAGCGTAGGATTATATATATATATAGTTATGTGAGGGTGTCTAAACTCACATAGAGTTTGTTTTGGACTATCGGATATAGTACCAATGGGTGGTGAGTCTTTAGAGACTACTATGAGTTATTATCGGGGTAGGGTATCGTGTATCTTAAGTCGTTGAGAAGCGATTTTAAGATTAATCGATCATGCGTTAGAAGAGCTAGCGGAGAATGCATAGGTGGAGATCGGGATATTCTTTCTTTTTCATCTATGATTTAATTGATTCTCTTTCAATTGAAAATTTCGTTAGAAGATATATTTCGTCTTCTAAGTTATAATTATTTTAAAGCTTTTGTGTTCACCCGAATGTTGGGTTTGGATTGTGTCAGAGGCTTTCATGATACCTATTTTTTAGGTTTTCCTGAGGCCCTGTCAAGTTTGTTCAAATCAAACTTCCGCCTTGCAACATGCAGTCTTCTTGTAACGTTACCATCAATGCATTGACAGTAACTTTATTATTGCTGTCGAACTGATGTATTCTCTTGAGGCTTGAAGATATCAATGAACTTCTTCCAAGATACATACTTATTACATTTCAGTAATTATTTGATTACAAGAACACACTCTGGCTGTGACAGTATGTTCTACTTAGCCTATACAAGTAAACTAAGTACTAGTTAAGTTGTCTCTACGCTATCACCCATAAATCCTAACAATATATAGAACAAGAGTTAATTGCAAAAAAGTGGCCAGATTTTACACTCATTTTCAGAAAAATGGCCATACTTTCAATTTTGCAAAATGGTGGCCAGACTTGCCTTTTTCCTTTCGAAAAAGTGGCTGGAGACGATTTTCGGCTTATTTGGCAGGGGTAAAATGGGAAAATATGTTATTTTACTAAAAATAAATGCTAAAAATCACAAAAATTATCAAAAAAATCCCCAAATTCATATGTGTCACCATATGATTGGTTATATTCGTAATAATAATAATAATGCCCCTCATGCATGCACTGACTAATTAAATCTTGACAACTTATATTTGTGGATTTTTTGGTGAATTGATGTATATACATGGGGGGCATTATTATTATTATTACGAATATAACCAATCATATGGTGACACATATTAATTTAGGGATTTTTGTGGACAATTTTTGGGATTTCTAGCATTTTTTCCCCATTTTACCCCTGCCAAAAAGTTAAAATCGCCTGCAGCCACCTTTTTGAAAGGAAAAAGGCAAGTCTGGCCACCATTTTGCAAAACTGAAAGTCTGGCCACTTTTTTGAAAATGAGTGTAATATCTTGCCACCACTTTGAAATTTACTCATAGAACAATAAAGAACACCATTATAACACTCATATTTAATCGAATCTAAGAGTTCCGTCATGACACCCAATACAAAATGTTATTATTTTTTTACCCTCTATCCATTTAGCAAAAAAAAAACTATTCATGATGACGTCACTTCTGATGTCGTCAGTGAACAGTGATTTTTTTTTTGCTGAATGGAAAGAGGATAAAAAAAATAAGAATTTTTTGTATTGGGTGCCCCTGGCGGGGCCATTGGATCTATTGGAATAAATGATTCCATAATGTTCTTCATTGTTCTTTGTATAAGAGTGTCCTTTATGGAGCAATGGTATATATATATATATATATATATATATATATATATATATATGTCGGGTTGCCAATAAGGCGACGTATATATGCTAGACTTTATACGTCGGTTAAAAACAGCGACGTAAAATGTGCTTTTTTACGTCGGTCAAAAGGGGACCGACGTATATGTGTACAATATACGACGCCTTTTAGCTAAACCGACGTAAAAAGTTGTCTGAAAAGGGTTATATACGTCGCTCTTTTAAAAAGGCGACGTATAAAGTATTATATACGTCGCCTTTCTTTATGTGCGACGTAAAAATGGCGACATAATAGGCCAGTTTTGTACTAGTGATAATATATGACATTTATATAAATAATATTATTTTGGAATATAAATGAGGATTTTTTAATGCATATATCATAATTTTAATTTTACTTCTTCAAAAAAATTTTAAAAAAAACTATTTTATAGATTGAAATAATAAATACTAATTTTTTTATATTTGTTAAATGGATCGGACCTTCGATTCGATAACCCGAAATCCGAATGGATCGGATATGGATCGATCTAAAAAATATCCGACTCCTGTTCCAATCCGATCCGAGTTCGAAAATCATTTCGAATTCGGATATGGATTGAGGTTGATTCGACCCGAATCCGATCCATTGACAGACCTAAACTCAGTCATTTGAACATTATTATCACATTAAAATTTACTTATTTTTAATTGTATATTCATCATGAATAGATAATCTTTTTGATATGTTTTGCATACTAAGCATTAATATATTGAAAGCATCATTTGATTATAAAATAACATAAATATATAAATTAACATGATTTTTCTAACAAATCCATGCCTGGCTTTACAAATCTTTTGAACGGATGATTGTTTGTATAGCAAAAACACATGACTTGGCCGGGGCTGGCCTTTTAATTTAGAAGTCGATCAAAGACAGCTACCACATAATATAAATTTTCATCTCTACATCTGAAAAAGTTCTAGAAAAACAAGGGGTCGACCTAAACAACACCTATCATTACGGAAATAAACCCAGCTACCACTAAATTATTCCCTCCGTCCCAAAATATTTTTTGATAAATGAATTTATCTCATATTTTATATATATATATATATATATATATATATATATATATATATATATATATATATATATATATATATATATATATATAAAAAATACAAATTTAAGTGTAATTTTTCAAAATTATCTCTACACTTTTTTCAAACTGAACACTATTCTCATTTTTTAATATATTAATTAAGAATATTAGTTCAAAATTTTTATCCAACTAATAATTCTCTTAACATGTGTATTTTTTAAAAAGAAACATGTAATATGTGAAATGTAATATTGATTTGAAAAAAAATTATAATTAATGCAAGTTCCGGGCCGTTTTTATTGGTTAGAAATTTGTCAGTAGTTCTACTACGAATTTATTTTGTACAGTAGATACCGTTCGATGGTCATATATAACTGTTTTTTACTTACCTTTATTAATCATGCAGTTAAACTACGACTAATCAATTTACCCACAAATTGGCTATTTATATAGCTAAGGCACATTTATTGTCTTATTTCATCAAATTCCTGATCCCCGCTTAGGTTGAGATGTATGGAATGGAAACAAATGAAATGAAATTTAAATTATAAAATAGGTTAAATGTCTAAAATATTCATTTTTTCATTCCATTCTTAATCATTTAAACTAATGCTTCAATTTCCCCAACATTCAATTTCTTTACATTTCTTATCATAGAAATTTTGTACATGTTCATTTATTTTCTTAATGTTCCCTCTACCTTTATTGTTTTTCTTTTAATTTTATTGATACTATTCCATTCCATTCTCCCCAACCAAACACAACGACATTAGTATCCAGGATCTTCAATAGTTAAGGGTTCACTACAAGAAAAATGAGTATTTCCTACCGATTATTTCCCACCGAATCATTTCCTACCGACCAATTCCTACCAATTTTCAAGTCAAACGGCCAATTCCTACCGGACCCCTGGCCGGTAGGAAATGAGTCGCCATTTCCTACCGAATTTGGTAGGAAATTACTGTTACGGGACCCACATCGCCACGTCAAAGTCTGGCCACAATGAAACGACGTCGTTTCAGCCATATTATTTCCTACCGCCTAAAAATGGTAGAAAATGAGTGACTCATTTCCTATCGATATCGGTAGGAAATGAATGTGGTGGGTCCCAAGTGCCATGTAGCATTTCCTACCGCGTCTAAACGGTAGGAAATGCCTCGCCTATTCAACATCTAATGACAGCTTGGCGGCTTCTGATTGGTTGACGTGCCACGTAGACATTTCCTACCGATAAGCGGTAGGAAATGAGCCACCGTGTATTATTGCGGTCGTATGTTTGTTAAATTAATTAAAAATTGAAAAAATAAGAAAAAATTTGAATTAAAATTCATAAAAATTCAAATATTAATACTCATTAATTATGTGATTCATGTTACGCTAAATTCACTAATTTTCTATTTTCGTGATATTTCACCCTATTTTTAACTAGTTTGTGAATTACATTAAAAATATCAATAATAATAGAAAAAAGATAAAATTCGAATTAAAATACAAAAAAACATAAATATTAATACTCACTGTTTTTCTGATGCATGTTACACTAGATTCACTAATTTTATTTTATTTTTGACTTTAATCCCTAAAATAGTTTTTGTTCCCGTTCTTGATTCGATTATTATGAAATAGAATTTTCACGATCGAACCGTACAAGAATCAAGATAAATTTTTTAAATGTCATACCAAAATTTAAAAAAAATAATAAATTTAATTAATTAGGTAATTAAACGGTCAACTAGTAATTTGATTTTAATCCCCAAACTAATTTTTGTTCCCGATTCTTGATTCAATTATTTTGAATTAGAATTTTGACGATCGAACCGTACGAGAGTCAAGATCAATCTTTTTAAATGTTATTCCTAAATTTAAAAAAAATAATAAATTTATTTGATTAGGTAATTTAATGGTCAACTAGTAATTTGACTTTAACCCCTAAACTAGTTTTCGTTCCCGATTCTTGATTCGATTATTTTGAATTAGAATTTCGACGATCGAACCGTACGAGAGTTGATAAGTGGATTTATATCCACTTGGAGCGTTCCATATCGGCTTAAATTGATTGTCTTGGGCTCAAGTTTGTTGTAATTTTGATGTGTTTTGCTTAGTTGTGCAGATTTACGAGAATGTTGATTAAGGTGGATGCTTCTATCGTTTTTGGAGAATTAATTGATTGAAATTCGGATTTCTGAGACAGTTGCGCAGTCTACACTGTTTTGGACATAACTGGAGTTCTAGAAGTCCGTTTTCAGCGATCTTACTGCCCACGCGAAGCTTGGGAGATTTTCTACAATATGGGACAGGTGTTGCACGGGCAGATTGCGCGTGGTTGGCGCAGGCTGCGCGACAAACAGACTGCTGGGCGCAGGTTGCGCGTGGAAAATCTTGAAAATTACTGTTTTGGCCATATCTTGAGTTCTAGAAGTCCGTTTGAGGCCCGTAAGCAGTCCACGCGAAGATAACGAGATTCTCTATCATTCTAAGGTGGTCCAGAGGTCCAATTATGATTGGAACGTTCCAGAAATACTTAAGAAAAGTCAGCTACGAATTTCCTTCAAAACCGAATCAGTTTAGGAAACGTATTATGTGTCGAGCTGCAGAAATTCAACTTTGACAAGGAAATTGCTATAATTCCTACTTCTAATAAGTATGGTAATTTCTCTGGGTGGCTAGAACATTCCAGAATCATATCTATACATGGAATTTGCAATTCTATTCTCATTCAAGAACGAAAATTGCCAATCTTCTATTCCAACTCTGAAACGGCAATTGCTTGGTGGGCAAGACTTCTAGAGCCTATATAAACACATCCAACCCTTGTAATTTGAATCATTAGGAGAGAACCATTACATATCAATTACTTAGTTTTATTTGTATCTTTTCATACTTTGTTTTTATCATGGTTTCATTAGATCCCATGATGACGAGAGGTTTGATTATGAACTAATCGTTGTCATGGGATTCTAACTGATTTATTTATGGAGCTTTAGTATTCTGATTGCTTTAAAGATCTGTGTGTGATGTATATCTGATATCCTCGTATGGTTATGCTTAATTGTTAGATGCGTAGCTAACATCTAAATTGTTAATCTCTTGTGAAGTGAAAGTGGATCTTGAGATTTAGAACTTGCCATGCTAGCATAGGTTCATGATTGTTTATCAACATGATTCGTAGTATGAGATGAAAATACTTATATTTCCCTGTGTGATCTTTATGGATAACTTGTTCTTCAACCGTTATGTTTTCAAATTCTATAGACATATAGGGTCTAAGCATAATTGGTGTCTATTCATCTTCTATCTCTTTTGTGGATGTATAGGTAGTTTGGTATTCGTATACTGAGAAGTAGCGTATACTTGTTTCGTGTTATCCGATCAGATATCATAACCATTGCATACAGTGATTAAAGGCGTCAGATCTAAGCGAAGTATTTAATGAAGTTAGGATCCCATGTTACTCTTGTAGACGTAATTCAATTTCAATTCTTGTTAGTTAGTTAATTCTTAGTTGTTAATTTACTTTCTAGTTAATTTAGTTAATTAAACCCAATTTGTTATTTGTCTTAGCAGTGAGTAATAACCATACATTGTTGCATAGGTACAAAACTGAATTAAAACCATAACCAGATCTCTGTGGGAACGAACTCGACTTATTCATATATTACTTGTGACCACGTACGCTTGCGTGATTTAGTGCAAACAAGTTTTTGGCGCCGCTGCCGGGGATCATCGGTGTTTTATTTTTGGTTTATGTGCTTGTCAATAGTGGTCGTTAGAGTTCACTGACTCGGATTTGTTTTTCTTACCTATTTTGTAGTTTGGTGAGTTTCAGGTACTTGAGTGTTTGAAGATGGCATGCGAGGAGTTGCCATGGTGGGCATATTCGAGGACATCCATGCCTTATCAATGTGAGCGGTGTTTTGGCGTTCATGATCCCTCACAATATTGTTACTACGAAGGAGTTGATCCATATGTCACTTATGAGGAACAACCATATTTTCAATACCATCCTCAACAGTACCAGCAAGATGTTCCAGATATGTCATATTTCTTTGGAAGTGAAGAGTTTCAACATCAGCAACCTACTCCTACTTTTCAGTTAGATGAGGTTGTTACTATGGAGGAGCTTAGGATTCTTGTAAAGAGTAACGAGGAGTCTATCAATTCTTTGGAGACACTAGTTGCTCAAGCTGTGAGATCATTGGAACAAGAGACTCTGGAGGAGATTAGGATGCGTGTAAAGAATAACGAGGCGTCTATCAAATCTTTGGAAACAATAGTTGCTCAAGTTAGGAGTGCCTTGGAACAAGAGAATCAGCAATTCATACTAGAGGCAATTCCAGAAAATGACGGTGACTTGGAGCAAGGTGCTGCATGCATAAGTGAGGAAGACAAATTCCAAGGTGAGGTGAGCATTCGTAAGCCATGTGAGGAATTTGATCATGTTAGGATGGTGGATGATTTGGAAAGGGCACTATTTGGAACAGACACTGATGAGCTGCACAAATTTCAAGAATTGGTATGTGCGTACCAAGAGGCTGAAGAACATGGGAAAGATGCAGGTCTTCTACTTGACTCAGAGTTTAAAGATGGAGGTAGCGCATTAGAGCCAATGGAGGAAGTTCTCTTTGAGGAACCAAAGGCTTCAACAACTTACATTTACCCTCCTCCATTATATTCAAGCGAAGCCCGCGAGTGTGTGTTATTCTACAAATTGACAGATTTTGGATCAATAGATGAAGGCATTGGAATAGGACATAGTTGTTACACGAATAGCCCAAGCGAGGAGAAGGAGCAGAAAGTGTGCCGCCGTGATGACGATGAAGTCTCACGAAGAGAGGACCAGGCAAACTATTATCATCCTTAATAGAGGCTTGGAAGTAACGTCAAGCTATTGACGTTAAAGAAGCGCTTCTTGGGAGGCAACCCAAGCATTGTTGTATAATGGTATGTTTTCTACTTTCCCTGGTATTTACTTCCATTCAATGAGGGCATTGAATATTTTAAGTTTGGGGGTGGTTTGAGGGATAAGTAGTGTATATAGTTATATGTCATTGTGTTCATGTAGGATTTCATGTTTGCATAATAATAGTAATTCATGCATATATGTTCGTATTAATTATGTTTGTTTCATATAGGACATTCTGTTTTTATTTTTCGTATACCATGTGAGTTCATATTAGTTGCATTTGCATGGCATGTTTCATGATCCCGTAGAGCTTGCTAATTCTGACTGGTAGGTAGGTGTCTAATTGAGTGTGGTAATGATGAATAGAGGGTTGACTTATAGTTTCTATGAAATTGACTTATGTGTTTCGGAAACAAAACTAATTTCACAGTCTCATCGTTTGCTTTTGGGCTAGGTTGAGGTTATGCTTGTTTGGATGTTTTGAGATTTAATCACTTGATTATATTTAGAATTTTCGTTATTCCCTTGATAGCCTAGAACACTAAAGTCTAAGTTTGGGGGAAAACAGGGATTTCATGCTAGTTGTTGGCTAGGTGTCAAATGGCTAGTAGCCGGCTCATATTTATATGAGTAGTCTAGGGTTGGAATTGAGAATTCTCATTCCAGATTGCATACATAAAAAAAAAAGAGAAAAGAAAAAAAAAAGAAAAAAAAAAGGAAAAAAAAGTTGTGTGAATGTGTAGTTGCATAATTGGCCACGAGTGTGCTCTTTAATACTCGAGTAATTAAGTCTGAGGGGACTTAGTCCTGGTAACCTAAAGCCCATGTGGTTTGGGATTGCTGACCTAACACTCGCTACATGGGTATTATTGTATAAGCCTTTAGGGGTCGCATTCATTGCACGGTCAAATAAGCACGTTTGTTTATGTTGGAATAGTTGTTTGTCGTTAATAAAGCATGAATTCCTGTCTAACTTGGATAAGGATGGAGGTGTTCCTAGGTTATGAAGTGTCTACAGTCTATTCTTTTTATAAACCTGTGATTGTCTTGAAGAAGAGAATGTATGATTTTTGACCTAGTTTTGGGAGTATTTCTGATGAGCATTGCACACACGCACGTTTCTGTTCATGTATTGTTAGTATACGGGGACTTAGTCGAGCTCTATTTGGATTTAGTTGCATTCTTTGAGGTATTTGCTTGCTAGTTGGTTTTGGTTAGTTTGAAAGGGATCGTTGCATTTTCATTTAGTGCATTCATGCATTGCATTGCATTAGGTTAAATGGATTTTGTGGGTTCATTCGCTATAGGCCCTCACGAGACCTTACTCGTCCACTAGGGCTGCCTAGGGGTTTAAAGGGCTTGTTGCATATGTCAAATGCAACCGTGATCACCTACGGAAGTGGTACTAATTAGTTAGTTGTAATTGTTTATGCTTGAGGACAAGCATCGGTTTAAGTTTGGGGGTGTGATAAGTGGATTTATATCCACTTGGAGCGTTCCATATCGGCTTAAATTGATTGTCTTGGGCTCAAGTTTGTTGTAATTTTGATGTGTTTTGCTTAGTTGTGCAGATTTACGAGAATGTTGATTAAGGTGGATGCTTCTATCGTTTTTGGAGAATTAATTGATTGAAATTCGGATTTCTGAGACAGTTGCGCAGTCTACACTGTTTTGGACATAACTGGAGTTCTAGAAGTCCGTTTTCAGCGATCTTACTGCCCACGCGAAGCTTGGGAGATTTTCTACAATATGGGACAGGTGTTGCATGGGCAGGTTGCGCGTGGTTGGCGCAGGCTGCGCGACAAACAGACTGCTGGGCGCAGGTTGCGCGTGGAAAATCTTGAAAATTACTGTTTTGGCCATATCTTGAGTTCTAGAAGTCCGTTTGAAGCCCGTAAGCAGTCCACGCGAAGATAACGAGATTCTCTATCATTCTAAGGTGGTCCAGAGGTCCAATTATGATTGGAACGTTCCAGAAATACTTAAGAAAAGTCAGCTACGAATTTCCTTCAAAACCGAATCAGTTTAGGAAACGTATTATGTGTCGAGCTGCAGAAATTCAACTTTGACAAGGAAATTGCTATAATTCCTACTTCTAATAAGTATGGTAATTTCTCTGCGTGGCTAGAACATTCCAGAATCAGATCTATACATGGAATTTGCAATTCTATTCTCATTCAAGAACGAAAATTGCCAATCTTCTATTCCAACTCTGAAACGGCAATTGCTTGGTGGGCAAGACTTCTAGAGCCTATATAAACACATCCAACCCTTGTAATTTGAATCATTAGGAGAGAACCATTACATATCAATTACTTAGTTTTATTTGTATCTTTTCATACTTTGTTTTTATCATGGTTTCATTAGATCCCATGATGACGAGAGGTTTGATTATGAACTAATCGTTGTCATGGGATTCTAACTGATTTATTTATGGAGCTTTAGTATTCTGATTGCTTTAAAGATCTGTGTGTGATGTATATCTGATATCCTCGTATGGTTATGCTTAATTGTTAGATGCGTAGCTAACATCTAAATTGTTAATCTCTTGTGAAGTGAAAGTGGATCTTGAGATTTAGAACTTGCCATGCTAGCATAGGTTCATGATTGTTTATCAACATGATTCGTAGTATGAGATGAAAATACTTATATTTCCCTGTGTGATCTTTATGGATAACTTGTTCTTCAACCGTTATGTTTTCAAATTCTATAGACATATAGGGTCTAAGCATAATTGGTGTCTATTCATCTTCTATCTCTTTTGTGGATGTATGGGTAGTTTGGTATTCGTATACTGAGAAGTAGCGTATACTTGTTTCGTGTTATCCGATCAGATATCATAACCATTGCATACAGTGATTAAAGGCGTCAGATCTAAGCGAAGTATTTAATGAAGTTAGGATCCCATGTTACTCTTGTAGACGTAATTCAATTTCAATTCTTGTTAGTTAGTTAATTCTTAGTTGTTAATTTACTTTCTAGTTAATTTAGTTAATTAAACCCAATTTGTTATTTGTCTTAGCAGTGAGTAATAACCATACATTGTTGCATAGGTACAAAACTGAATTAAAACCATAACCAGATCTCTGTGGGAACGAACTCGACTTATTCATATATTACTTGTGACCACGTACGCTTGCGTGATTTAGTGCAAACAAGAGTCAAGATCAATTTTTTAAAATGTTATTCCAAAATTTAAAAAATAATAATAAATTTATTTGATTGGGTAATTTAATGGTCAACTAATAATTTGACTTTAACCTTTAAACTAGTTTTCGTTCCTGATTCTTGATTCGATTATTTTGACTTTATTTATTTTATTAAACTCCTTGTATATTAGTGCACGTAGTACCAAAACAAAATGATGCACTTACAAATTATTTTTTTAAAAAAAAAATTATTCACCATCTTTAACAACTTAGCTTCCACAACTTATGGTTGTAGTTTAGCGGTTAGATTTAGGGTTACTAGGGTTGAACTTTATTTTTTTGAATGATTTAACCGTATGGATCTCATTATCACTGCAAATTAGTCATGTGTGAAAAAAATTTGTGATTTTTAAAATTCATTTGACTTGATTTTATAAGAAAAAACCACTATTTTAATAATAATTTGTACTAATTCATTTTTCTAGTTATATTTTTTAACCGATCCAACCGTGAGAATTTCAACATCACTATGAATTAGTGACATTTGCAAAAAATTGTGATTTTTAAAGTTCATTTGTAAGGACTTTTTAATGAAAAAGTGATAAACAAGGTATTGTGGTTATATAATTTTAGAGTAACATTAAAACACAAGAAATACCTTGGTATAGTGGTTGGAGTTAGTTGAAATTTTGCTGGAGATGGGGGTTCGAATCCCCGCTGTCTCATTTTTCATTTTTTTCCATTTCCTACAGTACACAACCATTTCCTACCGGCCATCTCTATCTCTCCCTATAAATATATTAAGATGTACTATTTAGGGTTAAGGTTTTTAGAAAGAAGAGCGGCTAGAGAGAAAAGAAGAGAAAGAAGAGAGAATCCAAATCATATCCTCTTTCTCCCAATCATCCCCCTTATACATGGATCCATGGTTTTGGATTTTGAATTTTTTTATACTTATCATTGTTATCGTTGTGTTTTACTGCATGGAAATCCTACAATGGGTTCCTAACTACTTGCATCAGGTGATGATTTGGTTATATGTCTATTGTATTGTGATGCTAATGACTGTTTAAGAAGAAGAAGGTGAAGAAGAAGAAGAAGAAGAAGTAGAAGAAGAAGAAGATGGTGATGATTTGGTTATTGTGATGCTAATGATTGTTATGTAATAGATATTATATTATAAAACATTTAATTGCAATGCTTCTAGCAAAATATTTGTTTCTAGAAATTTTTTTTAATCTAGATATGGATAAACTAAGTGAAAAAATAATATGTTAAAACCCAGTAATTCCTACCGCCTTCATCAAAACGAGGTAGGAAATGGCCAGGAAATGTCGCGGTAGGAAATGGCCAGTGGGAAATGCCTTCTTACATGCGTCCTGTTTTATTTCCTACCGCCTACCTTACATTTCCTTTTCTAACCGGTAGGAAATGGCTTAAAATGAAAAATGAGACTGTTAGGAATCGAACCACCATCTCCAACCACATTTGTATCACTTCAAACTACTATGCCAAGGTATTTCTTGTGTTTTATATTTACTCTTAAGTTATATAATCACAACACATTATTTTTCATTTTTTCATTAAAAAGTATTTACAAAGGAACTTTAAAATCATAATTTTTTGAAAATGTCATTAACTCATAGTGATCTTGAAATCCTTAGAGTTGGATCGTGAATTTTTTTAAAAAAAATGAATTAGTACAAATTAATGTTGAAATTGGGATTTTAACTTATAAAATCAAGTCAAATGAATTTTAAAAATAACAATTTTTTTCACGCATGACTAATTTGTAGTGATATTGAGATCCGGTAGGAACAATCTTACGGATGTTAAGATATAACGATTTTAGTCAAGATCAATCATTTTAAATGTGATTCCACAATTTTAAAAATATAATATATTTATTTGATTAGGTAATTGAATGGTCAACTAGTAATTTGATTTTCAACCCCTAAACTAGTTTTCGTTCCCGATTCTTGATTCGATTATTTTTAAATAGAATTTCGACGATCGAACCGCACGGGAGTCAAGATCAATCTTTTTAAATGTTATTCCAAAATTTTAAAAAAATAATAAATATATTTGATTAGGTAATTTAACGGTCAACTAGTACTTTGACTTTAACCCCCAAACTAGTTTTCGTTCCCGATTCTTGATTCGATTATTTTGAAATAGAATTTCGACGATCGAACCGTACGGGAGTCAAGATCAATCTTATTAAAATGTTATTCCAAAATTTTAAAAAAATAATAAATTTATTTGATTAGGTAATTTAACGGTCAACTAGTACTTTGACTTTAACCCCCAAACTAGTTTTCGTTCCCGATTCTTGATTCGATTATTTTGATATAGAATTTCGACGATCGAACCGTACGGGAGTCAAGATCAATCTTTTCAAATGTTATTCCAAAATTTTAAAAAAATAATAAATTTATTTGATTAGGTAATTTAACGGTCAACTAGTACTTTGACTTTAACCCCCAAACTAGTTTTCGTTCCCGATTCTTGATTCGATTATTTTTAGAATTTTGACGATCGAACCGTACGGGAGTCAAGATCAATCATTTTAAATGTGATTCCATAATTTTAAAAATATAATAAATTTATTTGATTAGGTAATTTAATGGTCAACTAGTAATTTGACTTTCAACCCCTAAACTAGTTTTCGTTCCCATATTTATTTGACGTGTTTTGATCGGTAAATTAGAAATATTATTTTTAAAAAAATTATGGATAAAAATAGACAACATATTTTTTAATTTATATTTTTTTAAAATAATATATTTAATTATCCAATCATAACACATTAAAATGTGTGCAAAGTCGAAACTCATATAAAAAAGAGGGAGTAAGAAAGTAAGGAACAGAGAAAAATGTAGAAAAGGAGTAAGAAAGTAAGGAACAGAGAAAACTGTTGGGCCATACATATTGTTTTTTTTTTTTGAAATGGCCATATATATTGTTAAGTTGCTCATTAATTCCTGTTATAAATGTACATGATGAGTTGACCTAAAGAGCTGCAAGCAGTTGCTTGGCCTACGTAGTAAGTGCAGTGACGAAAACGTAACCACCAGAGGTCCAGCAGGTACAAAAGTTTCAACCAATCTAAGGTGCACATTTTAACAACGTTACAAAAGTTTCAACCAATCTAAGGTGCACATTTTAACAACGTTCAGCTAGTTACACATGTGTGGATCCTTGTAGACCCCCATAGTCTATCTACGCCTATGTATCTTTCCCTTCTATTCGAAATCGAACAGATTATGGGCCTGTTTGGCTGCACCATAAAATAAGTATTTATAAATTTATTTTTGGGTAAAAATTAATTTTTTATAGAAGTATTTAATGTATGTTTAAGATTCTATAAGTTGTAAAAAAAAATTAACTTTTTCAAAAAAAATTAAAAATCTCTAACTTCGTCTTAAAATAAGTTGATTTTGTGGAACCCCAAACACTCCTATGTAAGGCATAAGGCAGTCGGCTAATTAAGTCACCACACCAAAGGAATGGCCTATTTGCTACTATTTATAATAAGTTTTTATGAACTTATTTTCCGGTAAAAATTTCATATTTTGATAAATTTTTTATACAAGTATTTAAGTATTTAATATATGTTCGAGATTCTATAAATTACAAAAAAAAATTAACTTTTTCAAAAGAAGGTTAGAAAAAGGTTAGATATCTTGAAGTTTAATGCAGAGAAGGATCCAAATAATTCAGATATACAGTACAAACTTTTATTTTAGTTGTTTTGTTTCATTGTCTTCAAGTTAGATTCATCAGCTAATTATTACTTAACTAGATGATAATCGGTGTGAAATATAGGTTCAAAAAAATTAAATTAAAAAGATCATTAATTTATAATTTTTAATGATTTTAAAAAATTATGTTAATGATACAACTTAGTAGGTTATAATAATAAAATTAATTATATTTATAACAGAATTTCAATAATTTTGGTGGATACGAATCTTGGGGTGAAATTAAATTTGGAAACTAAAATATCATTAGAACGGATATTTTACTTATTAATAAAGATAGTTTAATTTATTATTAATTTAAAATTATATAAAAAAATTAAGAAAATATGAAATATATGTTTCTCATAAATACAATATCTTGTAACTCAGTACGGTTATAATAAAAGAATTGCAATTGTTCTAGAATTACAATAATTTTACTATTTTATTAAAGATGACATATAGTTTCTCAAAAAAATAAAAATAAATGAACGAAAAGAATTTGTTTTAGGATTATGTTTAAGAGTTCTAGATGAAATAAGAATAAAGGGATGGAACTAAAAAAGATAAAATCTTTAAAAAGATTTTGTTTATTAATAAAAGTTATAGATTTGGTACAAACAAAGTTTCCTTTGCACATTACCATCTTGTAAGATAGATATATAGTAGTAGTACTGTAATGGGTTAAAGTAGGATAACTAAGGAAAGGCATATGTTGTCGATGATAACTAAGGAAGGCATATGTTGTCGATGATAACTAAGGAAAGGCATATGTTGTCGTTTATTTCATGGGATTCCAGCATGCATCCAACACCATCATGTTCAAGTTGTTGGTACGACGTATAGTATTTCTGGTTGTGGAACAGTGAATTAATTATGAAATTTGTACAGTTTATAATTTTAAAAATCTAGCTATATAGTAGCTACACTGAGTAGAATTATAACTTGATGAAGTTGTACAAAATCTGAATGGAATACCAGTATTGTTAACAGAAGTGGAACTGATTTAACTAACATAACAAGACAGAGAGCTTATAATTTGCTGATAGTACCAAGTTAGACAGCCAAACATGTCTTTTATGACGTCAAGACAATGCGAAGAAGATAACCAAAACAACCTCTATAATCTACATTTGATTTTTTCTAAAGTTTCGACACACGTAAAAGTTTAACAGTGAGATGACTTGACAAGAAACCAAGGACAATTACTGCATGTACTGATGTACGTGACCGCTATTCTATCACTTTCTTGCACATGTATAATGAAAGGGTCTTTCTATACTTCCATGACATTTTTATGATGCGGTATTTTTTATTTGTGGAATTTTTTGGACCAAACGGATATTTCGAATGCGGATATACAAGTATCTGAATTTGAAAATCTAAATTCGTATTCATATCCGAATCCAAAAATATTTTTAAAAAAATATCCGAATTTGTATCCGACTGGTATTACCCGGATTCGGATAATATTCGAATCCGTTTTTCAGTAAATTTTTAATTTAAAAAAATATAAAAATAATAAAAAATAGATTTTTAACTTGTCTAAAACTTAATAAAAAATAAATTTACTTGGACATACTTTTTTTTATTAAAATAAATAATTTCAATATAACTTCTTGTTGTGGAATAAAAATCGGGTTATCGAATTGCGATTAGGGTTTGTGTGTATTTAATGCTAAGGGGTGGTGAGCTTCAAGCTTTAATGGCTGTTTCCGTATTCGAGACTAATCGGTCCTCACAGAGTGCCTACGTATCTCGTTATTGAGAATCAAGCCAAGACGTAGTTCTGAGAATGAGGGGTCAGACCCTTTATATAGGCTGAGAAGCCTTAGAATTATGGTAGGATTCGGATATTTGGTGGGCAAGCCACCACCTTGTGGAAGGTTCTAGACTCCTTACTTGTAGGAGTCTGTTTCCATATCGAATTGGGTGCCTTGGAGGCTAAGTTTGGTAGGAGTATTATCCTTATCTGATTCTTATTGCTGAGCTGTTTATATCCCTTAATATTAATTACGAAATTAATATTGAAAATATGGGTTTGGGCCCCACTAATGGCCCCCACGTTTGGACCATGCTGGGTCTAATTAATGCAACATTAAATGTGTCTTTAGGGCTTACTTTAGCCCATATCATTTGCCTCCCAACTTCTAGGAAAACTAATCAGGTTTTCCTTCAAGTTTTAACTGCCTTATTCGAGACTTGGGTCAGGGTTCATCTCCGTATACTAGTATTTCATGAATATCGTCTTGATGTGAAGCGTGGAACGACCGACGCGTTTACGACGATGTAAAACGACACTAAACGGTGTTAAGCGGCACAAACAGCGCTAATCGGTACTAAACGGCACTAATCGGCACTAACCGGTGCTAATCAGCCATAAACGACGTTTAAACGCTGTTAAACGACGTTGAACGACATAAGACGACTCTAAACGGTGCTAATCGGCACTAAACATTGCTAATCGGCACTAACCGGCGCTAATTGGCACTAAACGGTGCTAATTTCAATTTCAACTTTCACTTGGTTATCTTGTTCAAGACAATCTCAATAGTGATCTTGATCGTCAAGACGGAGAAAGAAAAACAAAAATGTGAAAACTCGACTCGACTACCACTGTCAGTCGGCCTAACAAAATCTTCATGTTGACAATCGACGTCGGTCGGCCGGGACGTCCCCGGTGATCCGGTCGGCCGCGACCTCGGTCGGCCAAATTTTTTTTTTTTTGTGATATCGACAACCGGTATATGTCGGCCAGAGGGTCTCCGGTGAGCCGGTCGGCCAAAAATTTTTATTTTATTTTTCAGTTGGTCAAGGCAAAACTCCAACTCGATGATCAATGTCGGTCGGCCGAGATGTCACCGGTAAGCCGGTCGACCGAGAGCCAGTCGGCCATGCTTCAGTCGGCTGTTGCTTGGTTGGTTGGCTCGGTCGGCTGGGATGTCTCGTGTGCCTCGGTCGGCCAGTTTCCGGTCGGCTAGGGCTTCCGGAGGTGCCTCAGTTGGCCGGTTGTCGGTCGGCTGGGGTGTTTCCTCGCCTTGGTCGACCGGTTTCCGGTCAGCAAACTTGATTTTCAAACTTGAGTATCGACCTTGATCATCAATATCGAGTTTCGACATCAATATTCGTACATCGGCTTTCATCAAAAGTTAATCAACTTGGTCATTCATGACTTTTATTTAAGGTTTTATTTAAAACCTTGATTAGCATCACTAATCCCGCATTTACGACTAATTTCTTGATTAACCTTTCTTAAGCATGCTTAGCTTCCAAAGCTCAACTGATTGCTCTGGTGAAATGTCTTTCCCGATATTCACTTAAATTCTCCGTTCCTTTTCCAGAATTTCATGAGTTGTAACGACTCTTTCCATCTATGACAGATAGTTTTTGCTCCTTTTTCATATTTTATCGATACTTGACTTGTAAACGCGAACCGGGCTGTATTTCAACCTGAGGTAGCAGGTCATCCTTTTTTTATAAAAGGAGGGGAGTATCCTTCATTTTTCTTCACTTCTCCATTTCTCAAACTTTTCTCAAGTCTTCAAGCTCTTTAGCTCTCTAGTTTTCAAGCTTTCAAGTTCAAGCTTCAAGTTCCAGCTTCAAGTTTAGTATGTCCGACAAGCATGCATATGCCCCCCAGATCTTCATAGAGGAAGCCTTCAGGAAGAGGAGCATGGCGAGAACCATGAAAGGTAAACTAAAACTCATGCCTCCTAAATATATTGAGCGTCGATTCGAGTCTACATTAGATTTGTTAAACACTATGGGAGAATCATTCCCCAATAGTTCAGATTTAGATGCCTTTCATAGTCCTTGCAAGTTAAAAAGAAAGGATGTAGAGATGATTGAAAGCATGTATGGTTTTCCAAGTGTGATCAAAGTTTGCCTTCCAAGCCCTGGGGATAGAACTTGCAATAGGCATCCCGAAAGGATCTGCGTTTACAGAGGTACCTTAGAAGAGGGGTTGAGGTTCCCCGTCCATCCATTCATTATCAGGTTCTTAGCGGAGCTCCAAGTTCATCCTTGCCAGCTGTATCCAAATTCATGGAGGTTCCTCATTATTTTCATGTTGAGGTGCCGGGAATTGGAGATCCCTTTGAGCACAACAATGTTTAGGAGCATCTTCTCAGTGAAAAACTCTTCTGATTCTAAGCCAGGACAGATTAACTTCCAACTTCGAAGCAATCTTCCTCATACAGTAAACTTTTCTCCTTTCCTAGCTCCCATCATTTCTGGGATAGTGAGTTTGTTGTTTTGGAATGGCAAGGCGGTGACTGGGGTCAGTTTTTCGTTAACAGGTTTGGATATGTGGAGGATAGTTCGCACTTCGTGTGTGATCTTAACCATGAAGAATTGCTAAACAGAGATAGATTGCTTGCTGATGATGGTCGCACCCATTACAAAACTATTTTGACAGAGAAGAAACTTATCGAGGCCGGCTTAAGCATTCTTTCTTTTGAGGGTAATTTTCCTTCGTTGTTTTATCATGAACTATGTTTGTTCTTATTCCGATATCTCCTTCTTCTTTTGTTTCAGCTACTGAGGAGTTGGACAGTCGTCCCGAGAATCAGCCACATCTTACCAGACGAATGACAAAGAAAGCGGAAGAGCAACTGAATCCTACTGGTCGAAAGGTTCCTATGTTCTTGGAGGGGTGTTCCAAAGGGGGGAAGAGGTCCCAGAACACCGCTGAAGGTACTAGAGTCCCTTTCACTCTGGATTGGGGTATTTGTGAGCAGGACTCTATCTTGGGAAGTTCTTCCTTAGCCTTGGCCTGGTCCAAGCTCTCTATCACTGCTCCTGATCTCCTAACAGTTACTGCGGGGGATAAGATTGACGAATCTGAGCGCCTTGGAGCTCAGGCTCTTTATCAGGTACCAAATTATGCATTCGATGTTCTTGTTTGCCCAGTTTTTTGTTAAGTGCCTTACCTATTTCTTTATTGCAGGTAAATGCTTATCTTCAATCCGCCACCCGTCAAGGCCGAGCCTATAGGGATAGCAACGCGGAACTGCTGAATGAGCAAGCACGGTTCAAAGAACAAGTTCAAGACCTAAACTCCAGGGTTGTTCGAGCTGAGGCAAGTAGCCTATCTTATCAAAAGAAACTTCACTCACTTACCAAGAAGAAATCCTCCGATGCTGACAAGGTGATTGATGCCTACCATAGGTCGGAAGCTTTTACTAAGTTTATAGATGATCATGATGATGAGATGTGGCCCTTTAACATGTCAGTTGGATGGAACAAAGCTGTTGGCGCTGTTAGCCACAAGTATCCTTCGGTGGTGAATCCAGCAGACTTCCCTTGCCATAATTGGGCTGCTGCTGTCGGAAGTCACGGGGATCATGCATTAGGCTCCGGGGGTAGTCGACGTCTTTCTGGTTCTGGCTTGAGGAAAACGGCCAATATTGTTAGCTCCGGTTCGACCTCTTCCCGTTCAGCTGGGAAAAAGGCCATGTCGGAGAGGGAGGCGACCGTGAGGCAATCTTTTCCTGGAAAGAAACTTCGGGCTAGATCCAACTCCTCGACTGAGACTTCAGATGAAGAAGGGGACGTGGTGAAGAGGGGAGTGACGCAGCCAATGGAGACAGAAGCCGAAGATGATGATGATGAGTGCTCCGAAGAGGAGGGAGATGAAGAAGTGGGAGATGGAGATGAGGAGGGAGGAGAGCAAGAAGTGGTAGAGGAGTCCTCCGAGGAGTAGATGTCTTTGATCAAGGGCCTTGCATGGCCTTCACAGCCATATGTGGCTTTGTCTTTTCAGTTTCAAATCAAGGTCCTTCGGGACTTAACTTTTATTTGTGGTGTGTAATTTAAAACTTAGCCCTTCGGGGCACTTTATTTATGCATTTGCTTTCCTCATTCATATGTTCAATTATTTCCGGTACTTGATTTTTTAAAACTCACACTCAACGGGTGCTTGGTACATAATCAAAATCATAGAATGGAAGACAAACTTGCATTAATAATTCGAATTGGGTTCAACCCTTACATATGTAATACCACTGTCCTACTCGGGGCACTAGGCCCTGGAATGGTTTCATCGAACCTTATTTCTACTTCTCCTAATAAATAGATAGAAAGCTGAATCCGTACAAGGATAGCTCAAACATAATAAATCTTCAGGTCCAAAGCATGCCAAGTACGTGGCACTTCGTTCCCATCTAATGTCTCCAACTTGTAGGATCCTCGTCCTAGTGTCTTCTTGACTCGATACGGCCCTTCCCAGTTAGGGGCTAGCTTTCCTTTCTGTCCAAATCCAGAACCTTCTATTTTCCTTAGAACCAGTCACCTTGTCGAAAGAACCTCTCCTTAACCCTTAAATTGTAGTAGAAAGACGCTCTCTTCTGATGCTCTGCATTCCTGGCAATTGCTTCATCCTAATCTCATCAATTAGGTCAAGGGCGAGTCTCATGCCCTCTTGTTAGGTCCAAATGTGTTGTAGAGGGGGGGTGAATACAACTTTTCGAATATGAGAAGCAATAAAAACGATGCAATAAATGAACACACAGATTCAAGGAATATATTTCTTTATATATAACTTGAAAGGGTTGCTACAACATTCATTACAAAGTATAACAGAAGTTGAGAGAGAAGTGAATGATACTAAGCTCTGTGAATGCACTCTCTCTTTTTCTCTTGTGTTTTTCTCTAGAATTGCTCACTAACTAAAACATTACACAAGTACTTCTATTTATACTACATGTAATCTATGTCCTGTAGTCTTCAAAGACTAAGATGTACGTGGCCCAATGATGTCCACATAATTCTTGCCTTATCTTGAAAGCTTGGAAATCTGCCAATCAGAAGATGCCATGTGTCATGTTGAAGCTGCACCTAAGTAGAACTTCTACTTGAGAATTTCTACTTGGCTATCTCGAAATTCCTAAGTGGAACTTCTACTTGGCTATCTCGAAATTCCTTAGTAGAACTTCTACTTGAGAATTTCTACTTAGCCATCCAGAACATTTAGTACTTAAAAAATATTCTGGTCTTCAACTTGAAACTTCAATGCACATCTTGAACTTGTGATATCTTCATGTCTTCTTTATTCTTCAACAAGCTCTTGAACATGGTTCTTTATTACTGACATAAACTTGCTATCAATGTCCTGACACTTGATGCACTGGTCTGGTTCATAAGTGACTAGTCTTGATAGTGTTTCTGCTTCTTGAATAAATTACCATATTCACTGAATAACTTGGCTTTCCAATATTTGCTTTCCTTCTTCTTCACTTGAAATCAATTGGTCTTGTTGATACTGATAGTTATGATCTTGATTCTTGATTAATCAAATCACCGAGGCATGAACAACTTTGACTTGAACTTCTCTCAATGATTTCTTCTTGGCTTGATCATAGTTAGCATGTTTAATTGTATCAATTACCTTGTCTTCATTTAGTGTTGATTTCTTGTGACTTCCTGTTCTTGATTGTCTTCTGGTTAAGTATCTTTTCCTTTAGTTTGAGTTACATTAGTTATAGTGTTACAAGTTTATACACTCTGCCTTTCAATCTCCCCCAATTTGATTGTCTAACAATGACATTCAAATTAATGAAGGATAACTCAACTAAACAATGAGACGAGAAAAGATAATTAACATTACATTCTTGAATAATATACAATTGAAAAGAACTTGAAAACAATACAATGAACATAAAAACTAGAAACAGAATTCGAACCTCGAATTAAAGATCATTTGAGTGATTCCTATCACCTGGATTATTTCATACCTTTTGGTCAAACTTGTATCACCTTATTGGATTCACTCTAAGGTGAATTTTCCTCAAGTGAGTTAAAGCAACCGAAAGACATGAAGTTTTTCCAACTTCAAGTTCACACCACTCTGACCTTTAACCCTAATTCCGTTTCCTCTTTCTAGCTTCAGCAGCTTGGTCTCTCTCTTCTTTCTGCCTTTTGAGCTTCTCCTTCTGCTGCTTTTCTTTCTTGTATACTGGATCTTTAAGCTGCTTCCACCTAGCATTCAACAGACTTACAGCTTCCATTTCTAGAGGGTTCTTGGGCTCTGGATAAGGATGTTTGAAAAGCCTTCTGAGTTTGTCCACCTCCTGAGTAGTCCTGATCTTTGGAATATCCTCAAAGTTCTTCATGATGAGCTGAGATTTCCAATGAGTTTTATCAGCTTTAAACTGACAATAGATCATCTTGGGGTAGCCCTTGACACGGTTAGTATTGTGGACACTAGCCGCATCTCGCTCCATTTGCTTCTTTTCCACCACTACTTCAGACAGGTAACTCATGAGTCTCTGCTTTTCTTCAACAAACTTGTCTTCCACTTCGCCCCATTTGAACACATATAACACTTTCTCTAGAAATGCAGCATCTTGAGTCTGTAGCAGCCATTGTCTACTCATATGTAAGAGTGTTTGTTTCTGGTCTGCATCTATGTATGCTAAGGCATCAGCTGTATCATCAGCATAAGAGTGTATCCAGTATACACTATCTTTCCCTGGAACGCCAACTGCCTCCCTTATTTCTCCTTGTTCCAGTTCTCCAGAAGGAAGAGTCAAAGCTTCATCTACATTCTTCATTGCTTGAAGAATATTCCATTTCTTTTCTATCAGCTCCGGCTCAATCTTCACGTTGTCGAGAGGGTTTGGAGCAATGACATCACACTTCCACACCTCATTGCTCTTCAAGAATATGACTCTTTCAATGATCCTCACGGATTTATCTTTAAGCTCAGAGGCGAATCCCTTACCCATCATTTGTCTACATACAGCTTTAAGAGATTCCACTGAAAGTTCCATTAAGTCCTTTTCCTCCATGCTCACTCTCTTCATCTTTCCTTGAACCACCATCCGGACAAAATTTGGATAAGCTGAGAATTCTGGACCCTTGTCCTCTGCTAGCTGCATTAACTGATCCCTGTACAGAATGCTTAGCTCCTCAGATTGAGAGTACTGAATTTTAGTCGCTAGCAAGAACAACTCTGACGCAGATCTTCTCATTATGAATTGGTCATCCACAAATAGGAAAGATGTTGGGACTCCTTCTACCAAAGACAAGATAACCTGCCACTCCTTAAGATTTGCATTGTATCCAACCCTGACTTTAGAAATTAATCTCTTCAAAGCATTTATATAGTCCCCAGTCATTGGATTCTGCAAATTCAAGTTGTAGAACAGATCATCTGCATCCTTGTTATGAACTCCTTTTGCACATGGTCCCATCATTATCTTCCTTGCTTCATCCCATTTCTGCCCTATCCTTCTTTTTTCCAGATCAACTTGAGGATTGGCTAGCCTTGCAAGCTCATACTCATACTGCTTCCCTTGTAGCTCCACCTTCTGTTCTAGGAACGCAGCATGTTCTTGCATCATCTTCATTTTATGGAACTGAGCTTGTTCCAAGGCTAACTGTTGAGACTGCAGGGTTTCTTCATCAACAGGATCTTCTTCAGGCATTCCGAAAGACATACCAGCACCTCCACCTTGTTCCTTCAAAGATCGCTTTACAGCATGTGCGAAAGGTACGTCTTCCATATCAGAATCTGAGTCTAGTACCTCCTGTACTGTTTCCTGATGACTCAGGTCAATAACTGGTTCATCTTCTTCAACCATTATTGCCTTACCCTTTCTCCTCCTCAGAGCCTCTTCAGCAACAGCAGGCTCAATTTCTGGTTCCTTGACAAGATCAGCGGGTTCTTCAATTTCTTCGATGTGAACTGCCTGCTGTCTCGTCTCCTTTCCACTCTCCCCCTTAGGTGAGTTATCCTGAGCTCCACCATGGTCTTCAGATCCACCAGCTGCATAGGAACCTCCAAAACCAGAACCAGAGGCTCCCGCTCCACTAGCACCACCTGCACCACCTGCTCCAGCATCGGGGGGAGGTTGTTCCGACTCGAAGCACTCCGGGGGCACAAAACTCCTGACTGCGAACATCATTCTACTGATCTCCACAGTCATTGTATGCATTGTAGACTCCAATGCCCCCATCCTCTCATTGAGAGTGCTTCCCAAGACACCACCAGCATGGCCCAAGTCATTGACCTTATTTGTCAAATCATCAAAAGCTGTAGCTTGACTTGCCATTCTTGCTGCGTAGTCGTCTAGTGCCCTTTGGTTGTTTCCAATATTGATCCCGAACTGCCCCATTGTCTGCCCGAACTGCCTCATCTGATTTTCCATTGAAGTCATACGAGTATCAAAATTTTCAGTATTAAGGGACGGTGTTTGGTTTAGGTGACCTCGCTCTAATACGCGTTCTGTTGGTATTTGGCGCTCGGTTTCGGGCCTTAAAAATGAAGGTCCCTCTCTCCCTAACCTCTCACACACACTCCCTGTCTCACGCTCGTGTATGTCTTCAATGACTGATCCAAAAAGTGAAGCAGTACCTGCAGAAAATTGATAAGAAATGTTGTTGACAGTTATAGGATCAAATTCTGTTTGTTCCTGAGTTGGAATCTCAGTCTGAGAGGCTGCAAAGTGTCCTTGTACGACATCAGAACCGATCCTCTTTGCAGCATCAGTACGTACCGGTGAAGGTACGGCTGAAGTTCTTAATACTTCATGTCCTCTTGAAGCAACAGTATCATCAAGCGGCACATCATCCTCACCAAAATCAAAATCCCTATGTGCAGAATGTTCAAGGGGTGAACCACTCGCGTGAGGTGGAGTGGTTGCGTGTGACACGCTAGGGTTTGACTGTGGTTGTGAAGTAGCAGCGTGGAAAAGTTTGGCTTTCTTGCGAATAAGTTGCTGCTCTTCGGGTTCATTCTCCTCATCATCTTGTATAAATATACGTGCTGGTTTTCTGACTTCCGTTAACAGGGGTGATAAAGAATAGGAATGTGTATCAGACTCAGAGTCAGAAATATGGCTCTTACCCTGGGATAGATCCTGCGGGTTAGCAGTCTCTCGGGTCGCGGAATCAGAAACATAGGAGGAGGAATGAATAGTATGCATAGAGAGATTACCTGATTGATTACCTTGTGCATCATCGCTTTCCTCATCCGGAATCTCATCAAATGCCTCAGCATGAACAGATGGATTTTGAGCATGTGATGAGACTTGTGATGATGCCTCCAAATTGGTAACTCCTGCATCATATCTAAGCCACATTTGAATATTTTCAGGAGTAGACATAGGTTTACCTTGATGTTTATCCTGATTAGCAATGGTTGCAAGTGACTTAGTGCCCATCCCCAGCGATTCAGATGTGGGGCTTCTGGAAAATCCCTGTCTAATAGCAAGAGCATCCTTCGGTATTAAGTCATTGATTAGCATTTGAAGAAACCGAGGAAACCAGCAGACGACATCAGTGGTAGAGAGGTCTCTGCTTGCAAGGGATCCCATTGAGGCCACTATCTCAGAGAGAACTATGCGTCCATAGTTTATATCCAGTTCTCTTGCTAGGGCTACTGCAAAGGTTTGCATGGGAATCGGAATTTGATGAAAGTCTTTTTCGTGTGCCCGAAAACATCTTGTGATGGCCTCGAAAAAGTAATTCCATTCCGCATGGAAGAATTGCTTTTGGATATTTCCCGTGATTGGGCCTTTTGTAGGATAACATCCAATTTCTTCAAAGAATCTGAGGCGTTCTGCAGCAGTAGGTTCTGGATCATAGGCATCTTTAATTGGGAATCCTAGAACTCTGTTGACAATTTGTTCTGTCACCTCATATTCCTGACCCGCTAAGGTAAACCTGAAACCGTAGGGGGTTGATTTACTCCCAAAAGTAACCGCACTAGTCCATAATTGCTGTAAAGCATCATGTACTAGTGTAGGCTTAGCAGTAAAAGCTTGGCTAGCTTTGGAATACAAATTGAGAAATCGTATCCAAAACTTAAACCGCGGGAGTTGATCACCAATTTCCGTAGAAATATTGTAAAAATTGTTTTTAGCAAGGGAAAATTGGTGAGCCATTTTGATTAAATGTTTTTCTTTAAGAAGATGTGAATTTTATTTTAATTTAGAAAAACAATTAATTTTCCGAATTACAAAAGAGAATTGTAACCCTTTTAATTTTTCAAGAACACCAAATGGAATCTGAGAAATCAAACTACGGGATTCAATTCAACAACCAATTACTATTTCGTGTGTATACCAGTTGAATCGTGTGTGTTTATAGATGGACAAAATGGAATCGCGTTTATGAACAGTACACAAACAATATGTGTTCGTGTGTATGTATATGCGCGTGTATGGATGTTCACAAAACACAGTAACACAAAGATTAAGGTTAACACAGACAATAGCAGTCAACAAATCGGCAGTAATTCGTGATTAGTACGAGTTTAATCACAAAAACAAGGATCAAAGGTATGTAATTAGTAAAATCGCACTGTTCTTGTGAAACGGCTGCTGTGAAAAAGAAATTAGGTAAAGTGAATTGGGCATCGAGTTAGAGATGTATATATAGGTGAATGAGAAATGACAAAAATGTCCCTGTTAAAAAAATGTGAAAAATACTAAGTCCATACAGGGGACATCTAAGTCGAACTCTATCTCGAACTTTTCTATCTCGAACTTTTCTATCTCGAACATCAAGTCGAACTTCGAGATAAAGTTCGAGATAGAAGTTAACTCGAACAATTATGCACAAAGAAGCACTTAACCAAAATTACAGCAGAAACTATAGGGAAATACTATCTTGAACATTATTGATTTGTAGTATACTTGGAAAAACAGAAAATTCAAGATACTTTTCGAGTTAGAGTCTATCTCGAACATCAAGTCGAAATTCGAGTTGAGTTTCGAGATAGACTAAGTACTCTATCTCGAACATCAAGTCGAACTTCGAGATAAAGTTCGAGATAGAAGTTAACTCGAAGTTAATCTCAAATTCTTTCCAAAATACTTCCTTGAATCAAAGTCCAGGGTAATTCAAGATATGTTTCGAGTTAGGAGTGTAACTCGAAAAATTCCCTTTAGCTTAACTGAGAACTCTATCTCGAACACCAAGTCGAAATTCGAGTTGAGTTTCGAGATAGACTAAGAACTCTATCTCGAACATCAAGTCGAACTTCGAGATAAAGTTCGAGATAGACTAACTCGAAGTTAATTCTCAGTTCTTTTCAAAATATTCCCTTAATGGAAACCTCATCTCAACCTTAGAGATAAAATTCGAGATAGACTTTATCTCGAATATTTTGAAAATAGAACTAGGCACACTGGTAACTCGAACTCGAACTCTAAGTCGAATTTCGAGATGAATTTCGAGATAGGTACTAACTCGAAATTCTTCCCAGACTTAGAATTTTCAAAACTTCACCCTGGAAGCTCAAGTCGAAATTCAAGTCGAATTTCTACATGAGTTTCGAGATAGAGACTAACTCGAAATTTTGAAGATACTTAGAATAATTTGACAATTTTTCTTTGAAAAACTCAACAATTAATTTTGCCAAATTAATATAAATATCAATTCAAGGATTTTAATATATGACATAATTAAAACATTCCTTGATAATTCTAAGGCCTCTAATTACATGAAAAACACAGGTAAATTCATCTAAAAATCATGCAATATTTAGACTATTATGAATTTAACTCCCCCTATGATCATGCAATCTAACAAGCATAAATTCACAGATTTGTGCTATAAAAGACACTTAAAACACAAAGAATTCATGCAAAATCACACTATATGCAACCTATAACAATCATTAATAAGGCATTTTAAAGTCTAAGCACATAATGATTGATTAGCTTGCACATACAAACATAAACATGGATTTTACAGATAGAAGGCTTTACTAACTTGTGTTAAGCATTCCCAATTCACCAACCAACCTATTGAATGTTACTTCATCAAGAGGTTTGGTGAATATATCTGCAATTTGTTGCATTGTGGGCACAAAATGTAGCTCCACAGTCCCCTCCTCGACATGTTCTCTTATGAAATGATACCTGATGTCAATATGCTTGGTTCTTGAGTGATCTACAGGATTGTTGGTTATGGCAATGGCACTTGTGTTGTCACACATGATTGGAATTTTCTTGTGCTCTATGCCATAATCCTTTAATTGGTTCCTCATCCACAGTATTTGAGCTACACAGCTTCCAGCAGCAATGTACTCAGCTTCAGCAGTAGAAGTAGATACTGTATGTTGCTTTTTACTTTGCCAGGACACCAATCTTCTGCCAAGAAATTGGCAAGCACCAGATGTGCTTTTCCTATCAATCCTGCAACCTGCATAGTCTGAATCCGAATAGCCAATAAGATTAAAACCTGTATCTCTTGGGTACCAAATCCCTAGATTTGGTGTGCCCTTGAGATACCTAAAAATTCTTTTGACGGCTACGAGATGTGATTCTCTAGGATCCGCTTGGAACCTTGCACATAAACAAGTTGCGAACATTATATCTGGTCTACTTGCAGTTAAATAGAGGAGTGAGCCAATCATACCTCGATAGCTTGTGATGTCAACTGATTTACCTGATTTGTCTTCATCAAGCTTCGTGGCTGTTGCCATGGGAGTCTTAGCTGCTGATGTATCTTCTAGATTATACTTCTTGAGTAAATCTCTGACGTACTTGGATTGACAGATAAAGATACCATCTTTTCTGTGACTGATCTGTAATCCAAGGAAGAAGGACAGCTCTCCCATCATGCTCATCTCATATTTTTCCTGCATTAGCTTGGCAAATTTCTCGCACAAGCGCTCATTTGATGACCCAAAAATAATATCGTCCACATATACTTGAACAAGTATTAAGTCATTTCTCACAACTTTATAGAATAATGTTTTATCAATTACTCCCCTAACAAAACCATTTTCAATTAAGAATAGAGATAGGGTTTCATACCATCGCCTTGGGGATTGCCTGAGGCCATAGACAGATTTGAAGAGTAGATACACAAAATCTGCATGTTCTGGATCAACGAAGCCGGGCGGCTGTTCCAGATACACTTCTTCTTCTAACTCTCCGTTCAGGAAGGCACTTTTCACGTCCATCTGGAATACCTTGAAGTTCTTATGTGCTGCAAATGCCAAGAACATCCTGACTGCCTCAAGTCTTGCAACCGGTGCATAGGTTTCATCATAATCAATTCCTTCTCGTTGAGAATAACCTTTTGCAACCAAACGAGCCTTGTTTCGTGTTACAAGTCCGTTTTCATCCAGTTTATTTCTGAATACCCACCTAGCTCCAATTACGGATTTGTTCTTTGGTCGGGGTACCAGTTTCCAAACTTTCTGCCTTTCAAACTGATTGAGTTCCTCTTGCATTGCAATCACCCAATCAGCATCGCCAAGAGCTTCTTCTATTTCTTTAGGTTCAAGCTTGGATAAGAACCCAGAATATAAGGAGATATTAGCCATGTCAGCTCTTGCAGTTCTTCTAGTAGTCACACCAGCATCTGGATCACCAATAATTAACTCAAACGGATGGTCTCTATTCCATACCCGTTCACCTGGAAATTGTCTAGATGATTCAGCTTGACTTTCTGAGTTGGGGTGCTGACTACTTTGAATATTTTCACTAACTCCCCCTGAGTTAGTGCCAGCTCCTACAGAACTAGAGTCAACTCGACTCGAGCCTTGAACAGTAGTCCTTGAGCTGCTATTTACTCCCCCTGAGTTGTTGCCGGTTGGTACTGAAGAAGTCTCTCCTGATCTTGTAGAATTAGCTTGTTCATTAGACTCAGGTTCTTCATGTACGCTTGGAACATTTAATGGAACAACCAACTCAGGTTCATCTTCAAGATCTTCTAAGTCCAGATTCTGAAATTTTAGGGACTCAGGTTCACTAGAATCTCTTGAAATTGATGAGAGTTTGGTATCGTCGAATCTGACGTTGTAGCTTTCAGTCACTTTTCGATCATTCACCAAGAACACTCTATAAGCTGCCACCACGTCTGTATAGTAACCAACAAAGATTCCTTCACGAGCTTTTGCTGCAAACTTGCCTAGATTTTCATCATCTATAAGCACATAGCATTTTGCTCCGAAGACATGAAAGTATTTGATTGTTGGTCTTCTGTTGTTCATTAGCTCACATGGTGTCTTTTCTTTATCTTTTATGATCAAGGTTCTATTTTGAGTGTAACAAGCGGTACTCACTGCTTCGGCCCAGAAATACAAAGGAAGTTTTGAATCATACAACAAAGTTCTTGCTGCTTCAACCAAAGTTCTATTCTTCCTTTCAACTACTCCATTTTGCTGTGGAGTTCTCGGGGCTGAATACTGACGACGTATTCCCTTAGATACACAGAAGTCATTTAGCACTGCGTTTTTGAATTCAGTGCCATTGTCTGATCTAATCGTCTTCACAGTAAGTGTTGAAACATTCTCAATTTGAGTGATGTGATCAATGATTAAGAAAGGTACTTCGTCTTTCGTCATTGCGAACAATACCCATGTATACTTGGAGAAGTCATCCACGATTACCAAAGCATATCTTTTCTTAGACAAAGATAGGACATTCACTGGGCCAAACAAATCCATATGAAGAAGTTGCAGAGGCTCAGTAATACTAGAAATTTCTTTGCTTTTATGCGATGCTCGCTTCGACTTTCCCATTTCACAAGCTTCACAGAGTCCTTTCGGAGCGAACTCCATTTGAGGTAGATCTCTCACCAATTCTCGCCTCGCGAGAGCATTCATCGTTTTGAAGTTTAAGTGAGATAGCTTTTTGTGCCATAACCAGCTTTCATCATCCGAGGCTTTGCTGTAGAAACAGGTGACCTCATCCTGATTTGCTGAATCCATATCTGCAACAAAAAGATCTGCCTTTCGAACTCCTCTTAAAGCTAGTGAGCCTTCCTTTATGTGAGTGATTGAGACACCTTTCTTGTTGAAGACAATTTCGTAACCTTTGTCACAGAATTGACTTATACTCAACAGATTGTGCTTTAGTCCCTCAACATAGGAAATATCTTCAATGATGACATTGCCAGTTTTCAGTTTGCCATATCCCTTAGTCACACCTATGCTGTCATCTCCAAAGGTAACATAAGGGCCAGCCTTCATAACCAACTCTGTAAGCAGGGACTTGTTTCCAGTCATATGCCTCGATGCTCCACTGTCTAGCACCCATATAACTTTATTTCTATTCTGCTTAATGCCCTGCAATGACAGATTGGTTAGACATTCTTCGGAACCCAACTTTGATTGGGCCCGGCTTTTCGATAAGATCGAGAATCAACAGATTTAACAACAGGAGATGCACTTTTCTTCATATTACTAGAGCTTTCGACTATCTCCTTTCCTTTCTCAGACTTGACAGATTTGTCAGTCTTAGGAGAAGGTTTGTCACTCCTAACTTTAGGAGGACTGACAGTCTTGGCTCTACCATACTTTTTCTTGATATTTGAACTAGCAACAGTATTTGAGCATGACTGGCTAGATGCATTCATTAAATGCACAAAAGTTTGCATGATATTAAAAGTGCATGGCATGCAATTAGGTTGACCACACTGTGCATGATTCTGATGCAGATTATTCATTGTATGTGTGGTAGGCATGGCATGTGCAGCAGGAACATTCATGTTAGCTTTGCATGCATAAGAAAGATGCTCAGTAGATTTACAATGATAACATGCTTTCTTTATTCGTTCAGCCTTAACCTCTTTTATGCCTTTCTCTCTCTTTCCTTGTTGCTTAACAGCCTTAGCTCCTAATCCCAGTCTAGATTCATCTCTAGGGAAATTGATTTTAACTTGTTTGATAGGAGTTACAGGTTGTTCTTTCTGGCGATCTTCCATCTCAATCTCATATCTAGCTATCAATTCAGTCTCTTCTTCTTCTATTCTAGGAACAAGATGTTTGTAGATAGGTTTGACAGCCGATTTAAGAATTCTAGGTGTTTCCTGTTTAAGGTCACTGGAACTAGGGTCAATAGGTCTCTTTCCTTCTTTCTTAGGAAGGTCAGAATAATCAAGGCCTATACCTACTCCAGTTATCTTCTTAAATGTGTCATTATCTACATATACTTTACTAGCAGCTAGTTTGTATGCTTCGCATTTAGTTTCTAACTCAGCTAGATTGTTCCTAAGACATGCTTCTACTTCTTCCTTAAGGACGAGCTTGTGTTCCAGAGATTTAATAAAGTCTCTTAGAGAAGTATCTACAGTGCAAGCAGCCTCTAGCTCTTCCACTTTTGCCTCAAGCATTCTGCATTTGGCAACAAGAGTTTTCTGTTCCATTTGAGAAGAGTCTAGGCTTTTGCACAACATATAGATCTCTTCACTAAGAGCCCCGTTCTGTTCTTTATAATCATCAATAGACATTTCTACTTTAAGAGTCAGAACTGGTACCTCTGGTTCCTCTGATGTCTCAGCCATGAGCGCAAAGTTCGCTACATGAGTAACATCTTCCTCATCTGAATCATCCCAAGCTCTTCCTTCTGTCACCAATAAAGCTCGTTTTCCATTTCTTTCCTTCAACAGTGCTTCATAGTTGCTTTTGAGAGCTTCAAATGTTTCTTTTGGATAAGTCTGTTTAGGCTTTTTGCAGTCCGAGGCAAAGTGTCCAGCTTCACCACAATTATAGCATTTGAACTTCATTTTGAAATCCAAAGGAGATTTGTAGCTGGTATTCTTGCCTTTTCCTTTGTAGCCTGACGAACTACCACCACCCTTAGCAGCCCGATAATAAGATGAAGATTTTCTCTGTGGTCGGTTGCTCTTTCTAAATCTCATGTTGCTGAACTTCCTTGCCATGTATGCCACGACACTATCGTCCATGTTGTCCAGCTCTTCTTGGGTGTAGTAGTCATCATCACTGTCAGATGCGCACTCGTCATCATTATCAATTTGATGTGGTGCAAGTGATGATTTAGGCTTTGCTGCAACCATTTCCTTCTTAGACTCTTCCTCATCAGCAACTAATCCTGATGCACTTTCTTTTGACTTTGAATCATTGTCCCATGCTTGATCTTGAAGCGTTTCCAGCTCATAGGTCTTTAATATTCCATAATACTCTTCCAGAGAAGTTGTATGCAAATCTCTGGTTTCTCTGATTGCGTAGACCCTATGCTCAATGCTTTTTGGCTGGTTCCTCAGATATCTCGTATTTGTTTCAACCATGGGGAGAGTCACACCTCTCAGATTCAAATCCAATACCAACTGACTGAATCGTAGGTAGACATCTGTTATGCCTTCTCCTTTCCTTATTCTAAAGGTGTCATACTCCATCTTGAGTATGAGTGTTTTGTTGCTTCTGACCTCTGCAGATCCTTCCATGACAACTTCTATCTTGTCCCAAATCTTCTTCGCTGTAGTCAGACCTTTGACTATGTTGAACATTTCATGATCAAGAGATTCCATCAAGGTTTGTCGTACGGCAGTATCCAAAGCTATTTGCTCTTTATCAGCATCCGAAAAGTCCGCTGCCTTTTTGGGCTCAGACCGGGGTGGTATAACCACTCCTCCTTCCGTATGTGAAGGAATAACTGCCATTGGGACAAATTTACCCTTGTCAAGGACTTCCAGATATTCAGGGTTAACAGTCTCTAGATATAGTCTCATTCTGAAAACCCATTCTTCATAGTGATCTTTGTTGAACATTGGGATCTTGAATGCATTTTTAGGAGCCATCTCAATTCTGGTCACTAAAAGTTTCTAAGTACCCAAGACTAGGCTATGTAGAATATTTATGTAGAACTTTTGCCTAAGTCGAAATTTCTCTAAGTAGAAATTTTGCTCAAGTCGAAATCACCAAGTAGAAATTGTCCAAGTCGAAATTCTATGTAGAAATTCTCAAGTAGAAATTCTATGTAGAAATTTTTGCCTTAGAATAATTTTTCTGCAGATTTCTTTAAATATTGAATAAACAATATTATCACTTTAACACCTTTTGACTTTGAATGCTTTACTCACCAAACCCACCTAACCCACATGCTAGGTACTGAGTATGTCTTTTACTTTCGGCCGAATAAAGTAAATCAAAAAGTCCAAAAAACCACCTTTTTATTCTTTTACTATTGAAAAGGAGATCAAAAAGTTGTTGGGTTGTATTCTTTAATAAGAACAGATGATGAACACTCAAGAACACCAAATATGAACTAACCCAGATAAATTCACAAAAATTAATTAAAATACACCCAAGCTAAATAATCACACCTGGAGTATTTAAATAATTTTTCAGATGAGTTTTCACTACCAACGAATTAAAACACACTTTTCGAGAAAATGAAAAGTAGATCTGAAAAATGAAAACTCACGATTCTTCTACTCAACACAAGGATCTATGTTTTGTATGTTAAACATATAGCTCTGATACCAATTGTTAGGTCCAAATGTGTTGTAGAGGGGGGGTGAATACAACTTTTCGAATATGAGAAGCAATAAAAACGATGCAATAAATGAACACACAGATTCAAGGAATATATTTCTTTATATATAACTTGAAAGGGTTGCTACAACATTCATTACAAAGTATAACAGAAGTTGAGAGAGAAGTGAATGATACTAAGCTCTGTGAATGCACTCTCTCTTTTTCTCTTGTGTTTTTCTCTAGAATTGCTCACTAACTAAAACATTACACAAGTACTTCTATTTATACTACATGTAATCTATGTCCTGTAGTCTTCAAAGACTAAGATGTACGTGGCCCAATGATGTCCACATAATTCTTGCCTTATCTTGAAAGCTTGGAAATCTGCCAATCAGAAGATGCCATGTGTCATGTTGAAGCTGCACCTAAGTAGAACTTCTACTTGAGAATTTCTACTTGGCTATCTCGAAATTCCTAAGTGGAACTTCTACTTGGCTATCTCGAAATTCCTAAGTAGAACTTCTACTTGAGAATTTCTACTTAGCCATCCAGAACATTTAGTACTTAAAAAATATTCTGGTCTTCAACTTGAAACTTCAATGCACATCTTGAACTTGTGATATCTTCATGTCTTCTTTATTCTTCAACAAGCTCTTGAACATGGTTCTTTATTACTGACATAAACTTGCTATCAATGTCCTGACACTTGATGCACTGGTCTGGTTCATAAGTGACTAGTCTTGATAGTGTTTCTGCTTCTTGAATAAATTACCATATTCACTGAATAACTTGGCTTTCCAATATTTGCTTTCCTTCTTCTTCACTTGAAATCAATTGGTCTTGTTGATACTGATAGTTATGATCTTGATTCTTGATTAATCAAATCACCGAGGCATGAACAACTTTGACTTGAACTTCTCTCAATGATTTCTTCTTGGCTTGATCATAGTTAGCATGTTTAATTGTATCAATTACCTTGTCTTCATTTAGTGTTGATTTCTTGTGACTTCCTGTTCTTGATTGTCTTCTGGTTAAGTATCTTTTCCTTTAGTTTGAGTTACATTAGTTATAGTGTTACAAGTTTATACACTCTGCCTTTCACCTCTTCATTAACTTCTGGCTCATATGGTTCAACTCGAGGTGATGCATGCATAATCTCAAGGGGCACAACTGCCTCGGCTCCGTAAGCCAACAAGAACGGGGTTGCTCCAGTTGTTACTTTACAGGTGGTGCGATACGCCCACAGTATAGGCAGTAGCTCGTCCACCCAAGTGTTCTTAGAACATTCGACCCTCTTCTTCAGTCCATCAAGGATGATTCGATTGGCGACCTCTGCCTGTCCATTTGCTTGTGGATGTGCTACTGAAGTAAAACGAAGCTCAATGGCATTTTCCTCGCAGTACTTCTTAAATTCTTCATTGTTAAACTGTGTCCTATTATCCGTCACAAGGACTCGAGGGATCCCATATCTGCAAATGATGTTCTCCCAAAAGAACTGGGAAACTTTCTTGGTGGTTATTTTTGCCAAAGGCTTAGCCTCAATCCACTTAGTGAAGTAGTCTATAGCAACTATCAGAAATTTCCTTTGTGCTGAAGCTACGGAGAAAGGACCAAGTATATCCATTCCCCACATTGCGAATGGAATAGGGGAGCTAACTGACGTTAACATCTCAGGCGGCTGCCTTACTATCGGAGCGTGCTTCTGGCATCTATCGCACCGCTTGACATAGCTCTGTGCATCGGCCAACATCTCTGGCCAGTAGAATTCCAAACGAGTTATTTTGTGAGGTAGGGCTCTGCTCCCCAAGTGCTGCCCACAGATACCTTCATGAACTTCTTCCAAAGCTTCCCTTGCCTCTTGGGGCCTTAAACACTTCAAGTATGGGATGACAAAAGACCTTTTGTAAAGGACGCCTTCAATCAAGGCATATCTCAATGCTCTCACTGACATCTTTCGTGCCTCCAATGCATTGTCAGCGAGCCATCCAGTTTTGAGGTGAGCTTTGATAGGATCTATCCAACAGCTTCCTACATCAATCGGTGCCACCAATTTTGAGTTGATGGTCGGGGCCTTCAAGACCTGGAAGTAAACACTTCCACGTAATTTTCTATCTTAGAAGAAGCGAACTTGGACAGGGCATCGGCCCTAACATTCTCCTCTCTCGGAATATGTTCCACATACCACTCATCAAACTGAGTCATTACTGCCTTCACAACTCTCAAATACTTCGCCATAGTTTCATCTTTGGCCTTGAATTCACCATTTACTTGTGATACCACTAGTCTTGAATCCCCACAAACTTTGAGATTTTTGACCCTCATGATTCTGGCCAAGCCTAAACCGGCTATCAAGGCTTCATACTCAGCTTCGTTGTTGGTTTTTGGAAAGTCCAACTTCAAATCATACTCCACCATGAACCCATCGGGGCTTTGGAAAACCACACCTGCACCACTAGATTTTGTTTTTGATACTCCATCAAAATAGAGCACCCAATACTCCTTCAGATCAGGTATAAGCTCCTCATCTTTATCCTTTTTCCCAGGGGTAGTTACCATCTCCCCCCCCCGACTTCTTGGTTGTTAATGGTGCATTCAACCACGAAGTCGGCCAATGCCCGAGCCTTAATGGCTATTCGAGGTTTATACGTGATGTCAAATTCTCCAGTTCAATCGCCCACTTGATTAGCCTTCCACTAGCCTTCGGGCTATGCAATATGTTCCTCAACTGTTGGTCCGTCAGGACTTCAATATTATGTGCCTGGAAGTACGGTCGTAGCTTCCTCGAGGCTGTTATCAATGCCAAGGCAAACTTCTCAATGGGAGAGTAATTCAACTCGGCCCCGTGCAATACCTTGCTCACATAATAGATAGGTTTATGGACCTTTTTCTCTTCTCGAATGAGAACGGCGCTCAACGCTTGCTCAGATACCGCCAGGTATAGATAAAGAGTCTCTCTCGGACTATGTTTGGCCAGCAACGGGGCTTCAGCCATGTACTTCTTCAGTTGTTCAAAGGCCTCTTGGCTCTCAGGGGTCCACTCAAAATTTTTCACCTTCTTTAATGCTTGAAAGAAAGGCAAGCATTTATCACCAGACTTGGAGATGAATCTTCCTAAAGCCGCTACCCGGCCTGTCAACTTCTGCACATCTCTTATAGAGCACGGCGGTTCCATATCTAAGATCGCCTTGATCTTGTCAGGGTTGGCCTCTATGCCTCTCTTTGAAACCATCAAACCTAAAAATTTTCCAGATCCAACACCAAAAGCACACTTGGCTGGATTTAACATCATCTTGTGGTGCCTCGGCACTTCGAATGCCTCTCTGAGGTGCTTAATGTGGTCTGCCTTGAATAGGCTCTTGACTAACATGTCATCAACATAGACCTCCATGGTTTTTCCAATCAGATGAGCGAATATCTTATTCACTAATCGTTGATAAGTAGCGCCTGCATTCTTTAGACCAAAAGCCATAACAAGATAGCAGAAAACACCAAAGTCGGTTATGAAAGATACCTTTGGGATGTCATCCTTGTGCATTTTAATCTGATTGTAGCCGCTGAACCCATCCATGAAGCTCAACATCTCATGTCCAGCTGTGGCATCTATCAACATGTCTATTCTTGGCAGGGGAAAACAATCCTTCGAGCATGCATCATTCAAATCAGTGAAGTCTATACACATCCTCCACTTCCCATTTGCTTTCTTGACCATCACAGGGTTAGCCAACCATTCGGGAAACTAAATTTCTTCAACAAATCCAGCCTCTAAGAGCTTATCAACTTCTTGCTTAATGGTCTCTTGCCTTTCAGGAGCAAAGTTCCTCTTCTTTTGCTGTATCGTCTACCGGTTAGGATCGACATTCAATCTGTGAGTTATGAGTTGGGGATCGATCCCTGGCATATCAGCTGCTGTCCAAGCAAACACATCACTATTTTCTTGTAAGAATGCTATCAACTTGCCCTTCAGGGGTTCCTTCAAAGAGGCTCCTATATAAGTTACTTTCTCAGGGTCGCCTAGCTCTAGAGGAATGGGGATTAAATCCTCTGTTGGTTTCCCTCGATGTTCATCATCACCACGGACATCCATATCTTCAATCGGAAGTACCTGCCCCCCGATTCCATCAGCTCTTAATGCGGACACATAACAACTTCTTGCCATCTTCTGATCACCCTTTTGTTCTCCAACACCATTCCTGGTCGGAAACTTAATCTTCATGTGATGTGTGGAGGCAACAGCCTTGAATGCATGAAGTTCAGTCCTTCCCAGGATCGCATTATAAGTCGAGGATGCCTTGATCACAAGGAAATTTAGCATCTGAGTAGCCTCCTTAGGTTCTTGTCCAATTGTCACGGGTAACTGAATAGTTCCTTCAACCTTGGACTCAACTCCATTAAATCTGTAGATCGGCATGTTGGTCGGGGTCAATTGGGAATCGGTGTACCCCATCTTCACAAACGCGTCATGAAACAAAATATCAACATAAGCTACATTATCTATCAAGACTCTTTTCACCTCCGAGTTTCCAATCACAGGGGTTATGACCAACGGGTCGTCATGGGGGAACTTCACCCCTTCGAAGTCTAAATCATCAAATCCAATGGCTATTTCAGTCCTAGCACATTTTGGGGCTTCTCCCACGATGTGCATCACTTCTCTAGCATACGCCTTTCGAGAGTTTCGAGTCGTACCGGCCGCTGTCGGGCCTCCCCAAATCATGTTAATAACTGGCCCTCGGGGATGTGGATTACGAACACAATCACGATCGTTATCCTTTCTGTCATTGTCTCTTCTGTCATGGTCCCTTCTTTGGGTTCCATGATCATCACCCTTCGTGAACCTGCTCAGCTTTCCCTTTCGGATCAAGAACTGAATCTCATCTTTCAACTGCCTACAATCATATGTATCATGCCCCACATCACGGTGGTACCTACAGTATTGCTCCTTGTTTCACTTTGCGGGATAACCCCTAAGTGGCTTCGGCCATCGAAAGTCTTTATCCTTCTCAATATCTAACAAGATCTATCTCCTAGGAGCGTTCAGCCTTGCATAATCAGAAAATCTCGGTCCCAAACCCTTCTTTGGTGGTGACTCGAAGTCCTTGCTAGTCCGGGGATATTTGTCCCTAGCGTCGTACTCTTGCTCTTGCTTTCGTTTCTTTGAATCGTTGGAACCCTTGCCATTGCCTCCTGCGGTTTCCTTCTTCATGCCGTCCTCAGCCTTGATATACTTATCGGTAGGGTAGAGCATGGGCCGGTTCGGTCCGGTTTTAGGGTAAAACGGAACCGGAACCATACATCCCCGGTTTATAAAATCGAAAACCGCAACCAACGGTTTGGGTTCGGTTTCGGTTTCGGTTTCAAAAACCCCGGTTCGGTTTGTAACGGTTCGGTTTCGGTTTTAAAACCGAATAAAAATATGTAAACATGCGCCACATGTTTTAGTTACTGATTTATTAGCAGAACCCTTACTGGCCATCTTATTATTCATCTGCAGAGCAGTGTTAAGCATTCCATATAGACAAAGGCATATAAGAATAGAATTATAGGCAACAGTTTGTGGACTCCAACCATCTGATATACACCTTTTAAAGAAGTCCAGAAACATAGACTTCTGCTCCTGAGTATCATTTCGTACTGCAGAGATTGCTTTATTTGAAAATCCATTAACTAAATAGTGGAAGGTAACATCATTGGGATTGCATTTCTTAACCAACATTTGTTCAAATAGAGATGCTGCTTTCGAAAGTTTGCCCTCCTTGCAGAAGCTTCCAATTAGTATACTATAAGTAATAACATTAGGCATCAATCTGTGTGACTGCATTTGCCTGAATAAATTTTCAGCTCCAATGGAGTCTCCGTTGCGACAAAAACCATTAATTAGACAGGTGTAAGTCACAACATTTGGCTTGCAGTTCCGTTTTAACATTTGGCTGAAAATCCCTAATTCACATCCATAATCAGATGGCAGCGAGTCTAGTTTATATCTTCCTAACAAATTGAAACTTAATTATAATTCAAGATATATTATATTTATTAATTTTAATAATACATAACATAAATTTATATAAATTTTATATTTATTTTAATAATCGGTTCGGTTTTAGCCGGTTCGGTTTTAACCTATAACCGGAACCGGAACCGAAAGTCTCGGTTTTTAAAAATTAAAAACCGCAACCATCGGTTCGGTTACGATTTCGGTTTTTTCGGTTCGGTTTTGGCCGGTTTCGGTTCGGTTTCGGTTTTAATTCGGTTTTTTGCTCACCCCTACTTATCGGCCCTTCGTTGGAGCTCGGCCATGTTTTCAGGAGGATGCTTTGCCAAAGACCTTTTAAAGAAGAGATCAGTGGTTTCATGTTCCAAGGCTACCATGGCCACCTTATTTTCCAGATCAGTGATATTCAACGTCTCCTTGGTGAATCACTTGAGATAATCCCTCAAATTCTCATTCTTCCCCTGCACCACATACATGAGGGATGCAGAACTTTTTTCATGAACTCTCCCACTAATGAACTGGCTGACAAAGGCAGCGCTCAACTCCTTAAAAGAGCCAATCGAGTTTGCAGGTAGGCGGCTATACCACCTTTGAGCCATGCCCGACAGGGTTTGAGGGAACGCCCTACACTTTAAGGCATTGCTCGTAGGTTGTAGCAGCAGTGCGTTTGAGAATGTCCTGACATGGTTTGCGGGGTCGCCCGTTCCATCTTAAGCCTTAATTGTCGGCATCTTGAACTTCTTTGAGATGCGGGCATTCATCATCTCCTCAGTAAATGGAGGTGTGGGATCATCAGGATCCCCAAGTGGCATCAGATCCTTGGGGTTGCTTCTGAGGGTCTCCACCCTCGTCGATTTTTCAGTTGGGGCATCGACCCTTCGCTGTCTTCTTGAAGGCCTCTCCAGATTTATAATGGGAATTCTCCCTGTAACTGGAGGAGGTCGAATCAGACTTTGCCTTGCTTGCTCCCTAGCAATATCATCCTTCAACCTTTGGATCTCAGCCTCATGAGCCTTAATCCTCTCCTCAGCCGTTGATGGAGGTCCATCATGGATTCTTTGGGACCTCCTTCGAGGTTCTTTACTAGCACGTCGCCTCCTTGGGGCTTCTTCGCGATCATCATCGTCATCCTCAGATGTCAAATCATCAGTATAGGGGCCGGAGTAGTCATCGTACTCTCGATCTCGGATCTGTAAGGCATGACCGCTTGGTCCAAGTTCCCTTTGTCGAGGGGGATAATTAAGCAGCCCATACATCGAGTTGGTATTCAAGGGGAGATCCGTAGTGTAGATCTGTATTCCCGAGGGTAGCGTACGATCAACGTTACCAAGAGGAGAAACCACCATCTGAAGAGGGTTAGTTTCTTGGTTTTGATGGACAACCACGGGTAGAGTTCCCTCAACATGGGGAATCGTCCCTGGGGGTTGAGAGACTAGAGGTTGAATGATTGTCCCTGTTGATGGGGGTAATTGTCCTTCTTCAGTGGTGATAAGCGGATCAGAGGTGGCAGGTGGAGCAGAGCTAAGGGGTATGGCCTCAGTCGAGGTTGATGTTGTTCTTCGTGTTTGAACCATGGTTGATGCTGTTGTCCCACAGACGGCGCCAAATGTTGTGGAATAAAAATCGGGTTATCGAATTGCGACTAGGGTTTGTGTGTATTTAATGCTAAGGGGTGGTGAGCTTCAAGCTTTAATGGTTGTTTCCGTGTTCGAGACTAATCGGTCCTCACAGAGTGCCTACGTATCTCGTTATTGAGAATCAAGCCAAGACGTAGTTCTGAGAATGAGGGGCCAGGCCCTTTATATAGGCTGAGAAGCCTTAGAATTATGGTAGGATTCGGATACTTGGTGGGCAAGCCACCTCCTTGAGGAAGGTTCTAGACTCCTTCCTTGTAGGAGTCTGTTTCAATATCGAATTGGGTGCCTTGGAGGCTAAGTTTGGTAGGAGTAGTATCCTTATCTGATTCTTATTGCTGAGCTGTTTATATCCCTTAATATTAATTACGAAATTAATATTGAAAATATGGGTTTGGGCCCCACTAATGGCCCCCACGTTTGGACCATGTTGGGTCTAATTAATGCAACATTAAATGTGTCTTTAGGGCTTACTTTTAGCCCATATCACTTCTTATGTATACTTTTGTTATTCTTAAAATATTGAATCTATATGATATTTATATAGATTTTTACCTATATTATGTTTAAAAATATATTTATCTCATATAAATAAATTATTTGATGAATAAAGAACATAATAATTTCTAAATTATATAAATCTAAATATAAAATTTATAATATATATGTATAATATCGGATTCGGATATTATCGGATACGGATGTGTCTATATCCATATCCGTATCCGAAATTTTCGGATTCGAATACGGATAATATCCGATTAATTTCGAATATGGACAATATCCAATTTGTTTCAAATACGAATACAAATATTTCAAACGGATATCGAATTTTTCGAATTCTTTTGACAATCCTACATATAGGAGGGTCTATATTATCATTAATAAATATGAACTAATCAAAATTTGAAATGAACCCTTGGACACACATTAGAAAAATCAATAATGAAATATGGGCATTGAACTAATTTTCATTTGAAAATTTATATATTGAAATAATCATGTAATTAAAAATATGATAAACGATAAAATTTCTATTTATCGAATGTTTTTATAGTTATTTTGTAATATTCTAATACCAATTTTTTAAACCAAATAATTTATAATTTGATTAGATTCATAAAATTTGAATAAACATTGATACGAAAATAATCACATGAATACTTATGATTGTTAAATTATTAATTTCATTTTCAGTTGAGTGAAATGAATTTTATTAAATTAAACCTTTAAGTATAATATAAATAATTATCTTAGTAAAATTGTCCATGTATAATAGTGGCGTATGTAAACTCATTGATTTTGTTATATGTAATACTATATTTGAGACATATTACAAAATCTCTTAATATTGAGTAAAAGTCATCCTCATGCTTGTCTCAATCATTTTTTCTGAACATATACATATATAAACTTTTAAACTTAAATGTTTAGTTTTAGTCTAATGTTTATTACACAATGTAGAAGTTCAATAAAAAATTAGGTAAATTGAAAAACATTTTATATTACAATTTTAAATTATTTTTTAGCTCAATTTTAAATTTTCTAAATATTTAAATTCATGTAAACTTTGACAACCTTAATGACTCGTGCATGTATATGAAATCTAAAATCAAATTTTTTTATTTTATGGTATATTGATGTAAGTATATGTTATAACTCAACCATTATATATTATACTGATCAATATATTATATAAAAATTCATATGTACCATACTTTATAGTCGAGTTATAATATAATTGATCATTTTAAATAATTATTGCACTTCTGTAATATTTAGTATATCTTTTTTGATTTAATTAGACTGTTAATTGTATTATTTTTTATATATCACATAGATAGATCATCATATTTTTAGAGTTTTCATTTTTTAACATAATTTCAATTAATTTTCATATATATATATATATATATATATATATATATATATATATTTATATGACTCGCATATTTAAATCGTTAAAAGTCTAAATAGTTGGTTGACCAAAACCATCTAATATGTCTCACATATTTAAAATTTATATACCTAAAAAGTTTTGTAATATAATTATTAATTATATTATGACGTGATAACTAAAATTTACATATTTTTTAAAATCAACTCTTATTTTTTAATAATTTAACATCTATATGGAAATGCATGCAAATAAATGTTTTTTCTTTTTGAACTCGGTTGCATTATGAGTATTCTAATTTTTTTTTTCTATATCAATTATTTAAAATGGCAAAAGAGAATAGTAGTATGATCAATCGATTAAAATATTTTTTTTATAATTTTATTTATCCAATATTCTAAAAATAATATAAATCAACATTTCATTTACTTAAAAAAATGATGAAAAATGGGAGGATTGGACAAAATGATAAGAGATGAGTTTATCATATAGGATTTTTAGACAAAACTCAAAATCAACTATATGAAGAGTTGAAGGTTAGTGTTCGAATCCCAATAATCCACTTAATTTAGCAAGCAGGTAATTTGAAAATGTTTTTGACAATACATATACCGTACTAATTTGAAATTTTTCCATAAATACCCAAATTCAATTTTTTTTTATAAATTTCTTTTATGGAAATATTAAATTTTATAAACTATTTGTAAAAATACGTTTTGCAATAAAATCAACCAAATGTAACTATTTGTAATACAAATGGAATTAAATCAAACTAAAATTAGCTGAAGCTTACCAACAAGTTGCATCTCGTTGATTTGGTTACAGATTTTTTGCAAATATTATAGACTAGTTGGTATTTTTGAAAATTGTTTTTTACAAAATATTTTTTCACAAATTCTTTTTACAAATATTTTTAGAAAATGATAAAATTGCGAAACAATTTAGAGAAGTGATATTTTTGCTAAATACCCTACAATTTTTCATGAATGAACTGCATGATAAATTTTGCACTTTTAATAAAAGCAGCTCTTTTTAAATTATTGGTAATCATTTATGTGAATCTATATCTATATATTATAAATTAGTGAAAAAGCCATGATTCAGGTTTGGTATCCATATTTAAATTTAAATAAAATTTGTAACTTTAATTTGATCTGTTGGATAATCCATTTTCAGCTTCAACATCCATATTTAAGCTTGAATATGATCCAGATTTATAATTTTATCCATATTAATAATTGTGTGACATACAATATTTATGATAAATTCAATTGTAAATTCAATTGTAAATTTGGATTAATTTTTATGGTAAATTATCATTACTATGACATACAAGCTGATTCATAAATTTGATTTAATTTGTATGGTAAATTCAGTAAAGGAAAGTTATGATACAACAAATATCTATGTATTATGAAAAGTTGTATAACTCATTACTCAGGTTTGGTATCCCTATTAATTTGGATAAAATTTATAATTTTAGTTTGATCCACTGAATATCCATTTTCAGGTGTTGTATGCATATATTTACATTTGGAAAAGATCCAAATCCCTGATCCATCTTCCCTATTAATTGTCATTAATGAGTTTCAAAATTTATGATAAATTGATTTTTAAATTTTGAACTAATTATTATCGTAAATCATTAATGCAAATTATAACATAAAATATACAATCAAATATTTTAACTTAAAATATGCAAATGTAATATAATATTGTGATATTGTCAAGGTTAAGATATTTGTTTGTTTATTTATAATTTAGCTTAACTATTGCTATTTCATTATTTTTTTTATTTCAAATTATTATTTGTTAATATGTGTTAAAGCTGTAAAATTTATGTACTATACATTGTAATAATATTGAAATATCATTGAGTTAATAATATAAATAATTAATTTATCATCATTACTATTATATTATATATTTTTTAATAATAATTTTATGTTAAAATAAAAACTATAATATACCCGTGTGGCTATAATCTAGTACAATTAAATATTTAATCTATATCTATATATCTATATATTATATATGGTACCCATATTTAGGTTTCGGATGAATTTTTAATTTTATTTTAACATCCACTATCCATTTTATTCAAAAAAAAAAAACATCCACTATCCATTTTCCAATTTTGTATCCCCATCTACTTTAATCCATGGACATCCGTACGTAGGTTTGTAGATGATCCATATTGAGATTTGACCCGTTTCTAATTATAGGAAGTTTGCATATAAATTTAAGTATTATTTAATATCATGCATAATATTTTTGGTATGTCTATTAATAAAATTTTGAATGATACTTTTATTTTGATAAGATCATTAATACATAATTATTAATATCTACATTAATTTATATATTTTAATTTTCTAATTATTATATTATATTATTTTATATTTTACTAATATTTTTTAATCAAATTAAAATATATAGATCCCGTAATTTAGTCATAATTAATACGTCAAATACTTTGACATGAGATGGGATATTTAATATTCAATTTTGCAACAAAAAAAGTGAAAGAAAAAATAAATACAGAGGTGAAATCGTGTCAGCATTAAAACATTAAAATCTACAGATGATACATCTGTTCGGAAACTTAGGGGATGTATTCCATCTGAATTTTTTTGGATTTCAAAATTTTGAGAATACTTAATAAGGATTTTAATTTTTTTTTGAAATTTGAATATATTCAATAAAGAATTAAATTTTTTTTTTGAAATGTTTGGGATATTTAATCAGGATTTTAAATATTTTTTTTAAAAATAGGTTAGATATTCAAAAATTTATTAACTTTTAAGAATTTTAAAAATCGGTGAATATTGTTAGATGTTATCGTCTGTATAGAATCTACCAACTAGGGATGTTCATTGGTTCACCAAACCGATCAAATCATCCAACCCGACCCTTTTTTTGGCCCGATAAAAAAACCCGATACTTGGTTGGGTTAGAAAATTTTCAAACCGATTTAAATGGGTTGGGTATGGATTTTATATTTTTTCGGCCAACCTAACCCAACCCGATCAAATATATAATTTTTATTTGATAATTTAATATAAATCTATATATTATATGCAAATATGCATTACACAATATATCATAATTTTATTTATAGATGTATGATTACATATGGCGTGTATGCATATGATTTACGATGCAATTTACAGTACTAAAATTATAACATTAATTAAATTAAATATTAACAATAAAATCCCAAGTTACACATAATTTAATTTTACCTAAGTTCTAAAATGAACTTTACTTTGCGTACTTTAATTTTTTTTAATAAAATTATTTAACCCATTCAAACCGAACCAACCCAACCCAAACCGATATATATTGGGTAGGGTTGGGTTATAAAATTATTTTTTACGGGTTGGGTTAAAAATTTTCAAACCAATTTAATTGGGTCGGGTTGCAAAAATATCATCAACCCGACCAATCCAACCCGCGAACACCCCTACTACCAACTCTACATGTACATCTCAAATCACCAACAATCTATTAAAATGCATGGATTACTAATAGTTAAAATTTGAACTGAATATATCCCTTAATATTAAGGATATATTCAATAATTGGAAAAAGTAACAATATCAAAATATGATTTGTTTCATTTGAAAATTTTTATTTGTACAAACTTAGAACTCGATGTTTCTGAGGGTATTTACTATTTCAATTGAGCCTTGATGATCAGCAGCTGGAAGGTATACATATCTGTCATTATTTAGTTTCGGTAAATGAGCGACCAACTTTATGTAATGCATTTAGTTTTTACTTTTTGAAATCATATTGTGTATGCCCCAGCTATATATTGATTTTGTAGTATATATATAGAGTAGTAGAGTTCATACATTCCATCATATTAATTTCTGCTAGCAGATTGTTAATTTATACCGGATGACAAATATGAACATTCTTGAAAGATACAGTACTCATCCATTTCTAGTAGTCGTCGTTCATTCTCTCTTGATCCTCATTTCATCAGCAGTTCAAACCGAAACTCGAAAAGAAGCTTCTTTTCCGGCCATTTTTGTGTTTGGTGATTCAACCGTTGATCCGGGAAACAACAACTACATTGGAACTCCGTTTAAGAGCGACTTCCCACCTTATGGGATTGATTTTGCAAATCACGTTCCTACCGGGAGGTTCACAAATGGCCGCCTTGTCACTGATTTTATTGGTAATCGATCGTAATATTCATATCTACTGTATTTGCATCATTGCATGATCATTGATCATCAATGTCATCATCATTATACAATGCCATGCATAGTTTTTGTCCGTAAAATATCTTTTCCATTTAATATGTTCGTTGATGAGTAAGCGTTGGTATAATAAGTTAAGAAATTACTTTATACACTCTGCCATGTACAGTAGAAGAGCTATTCATGCAGACCTTTTAACTAGAAGTAGCGAAACTATTGGAGTATCATATTTGCTTCATTGCACAATAGAAACAGGGAACTGCATTTTTAAGATTTAGAACATTATAATTTTCGGTACACACTACATGACCAATATTCTTAATTGTGTAATTTTGATGTTAGCATCTTATGTGGGTATCAAAGAATATGTGCCCCCGTACTTAGACCCGACGCTAAGCATGGAGGAGCTGCTGACCGGCGTTAGTTTCGCCTCTGCCGGATCAGGATTCGACACGCTCACTGCCACTTTGACTGTAATCTTTCTTACTCCTATCCAAAACATGCATTCTATAAATTTTTAGAGATGTGCAGCTAGAGGAATAATTAAGCTGCAATGACATTGCAGTTTTCCATTCATTATCTTGAGTTTTCCACATTAATTAATTACATTTTATTAAGTTAGTATCATACTGTTAACTATATATTAATAAAGGAAGCTGAACAGATGATGTATTTCTCAAATGTACAGCAAGTAATACCAGTAATAAAGCAAGTGGATTGCTTTAAAGAGTATCTAAGGAGGATTGAGGAGGCCGTTGGCAAGGAAAGAGCTGGAGAATTGATCAAGAACGCATTGTTCGTTATAAGCGCTGGCACAAATGATTATGTCCTTAATTATTATGGTCCACCCATTCGAAGCCACACCTACACCATCTCAGCTTACCACCAGTTTTTAGTGCAAATTATCCAACAATTTATACAGGTTGGTAGTCTCCTACTTTTATACATATGGAAAATGCTGGAATTACATAAAGTTTCAACCGATAAAAACATCAATTAGTGAAATCCAACTCATTATGTAAATTTTTCGTGTATATTTTCTGTGCACCTAGCACTACTCTATACATATATATCCCCATACTAGTAAGTATACTTGGAAAATTCATATTCTTTTAACTCAAATTTAATCAGTCTTAACACATATTTGCATATACGTACGTGTACGGTGTACCGAATGACAAACTGAATCATATTTATGGGGTAGGACATGCATCATTGCATCCAGGTTATGATAATTGAGACTTGACAGGCTGCATCCAGTGGACAGGCCGGTTGATCGTTCATCTAAATATTATACGTACTACTGTTTGTAACGTAGCTACATATATCACCACACATTCTTAATCTATCCGTAAGTCTGATCATGCATTCAGTTCCAGTATCCAGCTACTAGCTACAGTCCAAATTAGTTTAAGTCTCTTATATTTGAATTGAGACCCAAGGGTTGTATCAACTCTCTATCTCCAATGTGCGCGGTCGTGGATTGTATCAACTCTCTTTCGTATATTTGAATTGAGACAAAGTGTGCGTGAGTCAGTACCTGCCTAAGGGGTATAGTCGTACATGGGTGCTCTTAAAAATCACGTATTCCATTCATAAGAACTAATAAAACTGAGATTTTTGAAATTGTAGGATTTGGTGGACTTGGGTGCTAGAAAAATTCTCATGGCAGGAGTACCTCCAATGGAGTGTTTGCCTATTGTTATAACTCTCAATTCACTCCACTCTGATGCCTTCCACAAACGGAATTGCATTGATAGCTTATCCTCTGTCGCACCAGATCACAATCAACTCATGGGACAAACATTGAAGGACATGCAAAGAAGTAGTGCCGACCTTCACCTCTTATATGCTGACATACACAAACCCCTGCGCAATATTTTCCAAAATAGCAGAAGATTGGGTAAACTTTTTACCACATTCCGAATCATTTCTTAGTTTTATGTCTCAACTCTGTCCCGTCATAACTATAACATATCTCCCAAATATGTGCAGGCTTTGAGGATGCTAACAGTGGTTGTTGCGGGACCGGATTATTGGAAACTTCCTTCCTGTGCAACCCAGATTCCCCAGTTTGCTCTGATGCTTCTAGTTATGTATTTTTCGATTCAGTGCATCCGACTGAAAGGGCATATCAAATCATCTTTCAAGATGTGATTCCCGTCATTGATCTCCTTATCAAATCATAATATTTAAGCAAGGACCGGAAATGCATGCACCCTACGTAATTAATTCAATGATTAGTGCGTACTTACGCACACTATTATCATTTTGTAGTTAATTAACAACACATTTTGATAAGTACGTCTTGTTCCAAACTTGCGGCAATACAGAAATTTTAGTGTTGGCCAAAATAAAAAGGGCGAATTGAACGTCGAGAACACTCTGATAATACCTAAAAAAGTGGTGCATGTATGGGCGTCTTTTAAGCAAAAATAAGCAGAAAAACTGAAATGAAACCAACCGTGAAGTAAACAAAACTCTGGTCCAAATAGTGAACATGCAATATTTACAGTAAAGAAACATGGCGTGGGACAAGACTCCTCACCGGCCGTATCTAACTATCAAACGCTCATTACGTACCCAACCGTGAGTATACTGATCCTACCTCGATCGTATGTATTATGGACAGGCCTACCTGAATTTTGCGGCCAAATTGAATAAGCAATTTCACAAAGAGCAACATATAGGCGGCAATTCGGGTCAAATACAGAATCCAAAATAAATCAAAATATACCGACAAATGCAACCATAGTTTACAAGTCTGCTAGATGCATGTCCAAATTTTATTTGTTGGTAACATTTTATACATGTAGTAACTTGATTTAATTTAAGTTATTTTCGTTGCTAGTCTTCACATCACCTCATAAAGTTAATTTTCTATATGACAATATTTACCTACGTAGTTCTTTTAATAATAATTAAAGATAAAATATAACCCTCAGTTTTGATGAAGATATGAAATATAAGTATTAATATATATTTACACTCCTTCTCATTTTAATAGTCTTTTTTGAGATAAAAACAGGTTCATCATATTATTTATTCTTCTCTTAATTTATTCAACTGTATGTATTTAGTATTTAGGAATAATTCATAATACTATTCTCTACTATTAATCATTTTAATATAGACTTATTTTCACATACATAATTAATAAATGATTTGTGAATTAAAACATAATAATATTTAAAATATATTAATATGTGTAATTTTTTGAAATTGACTCCTAAAAGAAGGAAGCGAGTATAGATAAGGAGCTGCTCTTCTAGAAGGATATGCACCAGAATCATTCAGGGATGTGCAGAACCGGAACTTGCAGAGTCATGGGAGTACGTGAAGCTTTAAGCTGGATTAAGCTGAAAAAGTGGCAACAAGTTTGTTTGGAAACAGATTTCCTAGTTGTTGTCCAGGCCATAAGAAGTAATGTCAACTGAAACGCACCATTTGGTATGATCATTGAAGAATATTGTAAGAAACTGCTAGTCGAGTTCTAAAAAATTTCTATTTATTTTGTTAAACGGTCAACTAATATGGTGACTCACAATTTCGCTAAAGCCTTCAATTTACACCCTGATCATGTTTTTAGAATGTGGGATGTCCCAACTGTTTTGCTGCCAACTTTGGTAGTTGAGTTTAAAGTTTAATGAAATTGCTTTCCATTCAAAAAAGAAAAACGAGTGAGGGCTTCTTCTACTATTCTAACTAAAATTTATCATGTACAAATTAAAATGAACAACAATCTCGTGGAAAATTGTTCTGGTCAACTGGCCATCATTAATTGTGGGCAGTGAGGGCTTCTTCTACAGTTCTAACTTGTACGTACTGTACGAACTTTATATTTACTACAGGCGATATCAAATGAACCATCAACTGTTTACCCGACATGGGCATCTAATACGTACGGAGTAACATATGTTAGCTAAAGTGTGTAATAACTAATATAAATATGGCTCCCGATCTTCAGCAATTGTTTGCTATTTTAGAGTGAGGATCTCTGTCCCCTTCTCTATGTTCCCTTTTTGTGTCCCCTATACAAAATGGGTGCTTCTGGCGGGGTCCATTGTAAGGAAAATGGAAATAAAAATATTTTATTTTCATTTTCCTTACATGGGTCCCGCCAGGGGCATCCATTTTATATAGAGGACACAAAAGGGGACATGGAGAAGGGGACAGAAGATCCGGGCTCATTTTACTGTTACCAACAGACGATTTCCAACCGTTGGATCAATCATCCAATTGATTTAAAAGAAATTTGTCCCATACCGCAAAAACTTTCTATGATACGGACAAATTATAAAAATACCCTCCCAAAAATCTACTATACACAACGGACCATTTATCACAACAAATATTTGCCAGTAACCGGACCCCAATAAATATCTGCATCTTTTCGGTTCATATTTTAAAGCTCAACCCAAATAAGTAATACTCCGCTCTCTCTAATAAAAGACATGAGTTATTCGAAAGACCTGGGATATCATAACATGAGTTATTCGATATAGACAGGTTGGGTTTTTCTGCAACTATATAAGGTGAAAATGATAAATATTTTTAAGTTTAGAAAAAAAATAGATTGTGGATATAAATCGAATTATTCTGATCTCTCAAAGATTGCTTAGAAAAACTTAAATAAAAATTTTAAAAACGCAATAACAAAATTTTGTATTTTTTCCTCAATCAGTCCAAGTTACATGAAATACTACTATATCTATACTTTTTATTAATTAATGTGAAAAATCATGTTTTAATGGTACATAATAGTACCAAAGTATCAAAGTACCAAAATTCCAAATTTGGTAATCACTAGATTCGGGGTCCGATTCTTTACAACTACATAATTATACAAGATTTATTTACTTAAATTCTTTTTAGTTTTATCTCAGGTTCGATTCCTTACAACAACATAATTATAAAGATTTATTTACTTTAATCGTTTGAGCTTATTGTACTTTGTAACCCTTAAGTATTTTCCAAAGTCATATAGGTACCTTTATTTCCGATACTTCCTTTCCTCTTTCAGTTTGCAACCCCTGAACATGATTTCATCAAAATGTTATTATTAGTAAGGGGATTTTAGTCTTTTTATGAATAAAAAGTAAAATAAGAAGGAATTAAAAAATTTAAAATTAAATAATATAAAGAAGATAAAATAAATACAATCAAAAAATTTGTATATATTATGAAAGTAATATAAAGAAGATAATTTGTTTCGATGAGGATCATGATCCTCATGATTATTACACCAAATTAGCAGCAATTTTTTTGAACGTTGATTGTTAATTTAACAAGTTATATGTAGTAAGTTGATGGATTTAATGAACATGTACTATGGTCTTATATTTTGCAAAAACTAATTAGATAAAATAAAAACCCTTCAATAAATTAAAGTTCTGATCGTCTCAATAATTTTTACAAAAATTTCTACGTTATAAGTTCTGATCATCTCAATAATTTTTATATACATAAAGGAAATTCCTCGGGAGTTTGGTGGAGTTCTAGAATCGCTCGATTCATATTTATTTATTTATTTAGAGCTCCTCTATTTTAAATATGTAAAATTAAAATTTCCTTCTTTAAACCCTATTTTTCAGAAAAGAAATCAAAACTTCCTTTTTTAACATTAATATAAACGTTAACATAAACATCTTTGAAATAGAAAAGGTTCTCGAATTTGTAGGGAAGAAGAATTCAAATTACATATTCGAAATTGAAAAGGTTTTCAAATTTGTTGGGAAGAAAAGATTATATATTTGAAAAAGAAAAAAAAATTATATTCTTATATTATATATTCGAAATAGGAAAGAAATCTTATATTCTTATATATATACAATCATACTTCTAATAATCAAATTTTATCACCATGTTTCTAATCATATTTACTCGATTTATAAACAAATTTTTGTAGTCCAAAAATATTAGTTCTCTTTATATTTATGTTTGATTTTAGAATATTTGTATCTTCATGAACATAAACAATTAGTCTTGATTTTGACTGTTCCGTTTTTTGTAATATGCAAGAATAGACGCCAAAATTTTGTCGCAGTAGATGGATGTAATTTGATGATATTTGTATTATCAAAGAAACAAGCTGGATGCATGATGATGATGTGCACCTATCAATTCTGATTCACGAGTTTTCTCAAGTCCTACTATGCACTACAAGTTAAGAATTTACGACATCAATTTTTTTTATATATTGTTATGACGAAAGTTTTAGTGTGAATTTCTGTAAGAAACTATTTATATAATTTTATTTATGCATTAGAATTTTATGTTTGAACTATATAGTTTTCACCGTATCCTCCTTCACGTAGAAAGAGAAGAGAGATCGTGCCAGGTGATCATGATCAATTGATATCTGTAAAATTTTATGTTTGCTTTTTGTCTTTCCTTTTAACCACTCTTCGTTTCGTTGTCTATTTTGATCATAAATTTGATTTATATGTATACGTTTGTGGAAAGAGTTTTGGTGATATAAGCACCAAAAGAGTTGTTATTATAAGTGTATTTTTCTTTAAACACTGTTAACATCATACTTTATTATGATTTTGCACTTTCAAATTCTAATTACATTGATTTGCACTTTATAAAAGGTTTATCTTGATTTTAGAGTTGTATCTTGATTTTGCACTTTCATACCCTATTTTTCAACAACATATTTATAAAGATTTATTTACTTTAATCTTTGAGATTATTGCACTTTGTAACCCTTAAGTATATGCCAAAGTCACATAGGTACCTTTATTTTTTTTTTGTGGCACTTCACCTCCGATACTTCATTTTCTCTTTCAGTTTGCAACTCCTGAACATGATTTCATCAAAATGTCATTGTTAGTAAGGGGGATTTTAGTCTTTTTATTAATAATGTTGTGGAATAAAAACGAGGATTTTAGATTGCGGCTAGGGTTCGTGCGTATTTAATGCAAGGGCTAGTGAGTTTCGAGCTTCAATGGTTGTTCTTGCATCTCGAGACTGAACGGTCCTCACAAGATGCCTACGTATCTCTGTATTGCTAGAAAATCAAGCCAAGATGTAGTTCTTGGTGTTCGCCCTTGGAGGTATGGCGGCAAGGGCACACCAAGGACGTAGTGGCTTGTATGTCCTTTTTCGAGGATTAAGCCAAGACGTAGTTCTGAGGTTGAGGGGTCAGGCCCTTATATAGGCTGTAGGAGCCTTAGAATCGTAGTAGGTTTAGGTGACTTGGTGGACAAGTCACCTCCTTGAGGAAAGTTCTAGACTCCTGCCTGTAGGATCTGTTTCCATGTTGAGTTTGGTGCCTTGGAGGCCACTCATTATAGGAGTAGTTTCCTTGTTTGACTCTTATTGCTGAGCTGTTTATCACCCTTAATATTAATTATGAATTTAATATTGAATTAGGGTTCCGGGCCTCATTGTTGGGCCTCGAATTTGGACCATACTAGGTTTAATTAATGCCACATTAAATGTGTCTTTACGGCTTACCTTTAGCCCACATCATTTTCCCTCCAACTTCTAGAAAAACTGATCAGGTTCTCCTTGAAGTTTTAACTGCCTTTTTCGAGACTTGGTTCGGGGTTTATCTTTGTACACTAGTGTTTCACGAATACCATCTTGATGTAAAGCAATGACGATGTTTAAACAATGCTGAACGACACTAATCAGCCTTAAATGACGTTTAAACAATGTTAAACGACGTTGAATGGCATTAAACGACGCTAAACGGCGCTAAACGACACTAAACAATGCTAAACAGCCTTAGACGCGTTTAAACGGTGTTAAACGACATAAAACAACACTAAACGACACTAAACGGTGCTAAACGGCCTTAGACGATGTTTAACCGATGTTAAACGGCGTTAAACGACATAAAACGGTGCTAATCGGTGCTAAATGACGCTAATGGCACTAACGGCACTAAATGATGCTAAATGACACTAAACGGCGCTAAAGGTACTAATCGGCGCTAACGGCACTAAACGGCGCTAAACGGCGCTAATCGGCCTTGGCTTCGGTTTCGGATTCTTTTTTCTAAGACGGTGACCTATCAGTCACATTTCAAACATCAAGAGTGATGTTTGAATGTTGACAGGAGTGTTAGAAGGCCTCCTTGTGAGCCTCTCTTCAGGAGCCTCTCTTCGGGAGCATCTCTTCGGGAGCCTCTCTTCGTGAGCCTCTCTTCGTGAGCCTCTCTTCTGGAGCCTCTCTTCGGAAGCCTCTCTTCGGAAGCCTCTCTTTGAGAGCCTCTCTTTAGGAGCCTCTCTTCGTGAGCCTCTCTTCAGGAGCCTCTCTTCGTGAGCCTTTCTTCGGGAGCCTCTCTTCGGGAGCATCTCTTCGGGAGCCTCTCTTCGGGTGCATCTCTTCGTGACCATCTCGGCTAGGGGCTTCCTTGTGGAGCCTCTCGGCCCGAGTTTCTCGACCAGAGCCTCTCAGCTGGATTGTCTCGGCCAGAGGTCCCCTTGGAGCCTCTCGGCCAAGTCTCCCTCAAAGATTGTAGAAAATTCAGTGAGCTTCGCGTGGACTCTATGATCGTCCAAATCTGACATCTGGAACTCAAGATATGGCCCAAACAGCGTGGACAACCCGTGTAGGGTTAATATTGAGTTTCAGTTGGCATAAGGGCTTCAAGAGGATCCCTAGTTGATTGTTAAGGGTCTCAGACCTTCCATGAGGGAGCTTCAAACTCCTTTCAAGGGTTTCATGCTTGCCTGATCCCAACTAGAATTACTTCGAACCTTTCAATCACCATGTTGGAATGTTGATCAAGTGGTTCACTCTTGAGCTATACTTGAATCTCTTGATCCAAGTCTGACTCTAGTAGCTTTGCTAGCCTTCAACAGCTTCAACTTAGTTCCTTAGTCCTTGATTCTAGACTAGAATTCTAAGCTTCTCAATTTATACTTGACCATCTAGGCTTACATTCAACATTGTCAACCTAGAATCCAAAGTTCGGGTATAAATGTTAAACGGTGCTAAACGGCTCCGGCTCAACGTTTCATATAAAATGATGGTCAACCAGTCACATTTCAAACATTAGGAGGGACGTTTGAAGGCTGACTGAGGTGTTAGAATGCTGTCAACCCCGTTCGAATGCTGTCAGCCTCTCGGCACGAGTGTCTCGGCAAGAGCTCTCTCCGGGAGTCTCTCGGCCTGAGTGCCTTGGCTGAGGGCTTCCTTGGGGGCTTCTCAGCTGTTGGCTCTCAGCCAAGGGCCTTCGCGGGAGCCTCTCGGCTGGAGCCTCTCGGCCAGAGGTCTCTTGAGGAGCCTCTCGGCTAGAGGTCTCCTGAGGAGCCTTTCGGTCAGAGCCTCTCAGCTGGGGGTCTCCCCGAGAGCCTCTCGACTGGGGGTCTCCCCGGGAGCCTCTCGGCTGGAGCCTCCTGGATAAGGTCAATATTTGAACTTCCCATTTCAACTTTTGAACGTCGATTGTAAACATTTGAACGTCGTCGAACAAACATTCTTAACTTTACTCTTTATTTTCGTGACCTTCAGGGCTTTAACTCGTTTGCTGAATCCTTGATTCAAAACCTTGAATTCATTCGTGGTTGTTGGTTATCATCAACCCTTAACTCTCATTCTAAGATGTAAAAATGATGAAGTCCCTTAGTTTTTGCCCCCGTGCTTCATATGGTGGAGGTCTTACTTCTCGGTTGATCGTTCAAGTCCCTTGCCACTCAGCACTTGACTTCAAGTCTGGTGTGCCTTGGCTGCCTTTATCTTGATTCTAAGATTCTAACCTTCCTGCCTTATTCGTAGAACCTTGCCTTCGTTTGAATTTAACTAGCGGTTCCTGATTCAAGGCCTTGATTTCAAACAACAATCTTGATTTGAGGCAAACAGCCTTGTTGGCCATCAAGGCTTAAATTTTGCGTTGAGATTTGAAGGTCAAGGCTCCAATCCTTAGTCTTGAAATATATTCTCCAGAATTTTCTTTGTTTCTATCATGACGTATTAGCCTTTTAGCTAACCTTGGCCCTCATGGCTAATATCTCATGTTTCTCTACCTAGGATTCGAGGTTGATGTTCACATGTTCAACGTTGGTGTTCATATGTTCAACATTGGTGTTCTGGATCAAGGGCGCAGGATCTCAAGTCGATTTTTCAATTTGGAATTTGAGGTATCAACCTTTCTTATTAGTTTTTCGAATAACTATTCATAATCAATCACCAACACCTTAATTCAGGTTGGGGGTGTTCTGGACCACCAACACGAGGTTTCAGGTCAATAGGAGGTGTTTTGAACCTCCAAAACATCAATTGAGGTCGTCAGATCAAGACAAGAAGTTTTCTATCGTAGATGAAGCAAACTTAAACAAGGCATCGGCCTTCATATCTTCCTCTCTCGGAGGTGTTCATCTTAACATTCATCAAATTGAGCCATTATAGCCTTCACAATCTTCAAATACTTGGCCATTTTCATCCTTGTCCTCAAATTCTCCATTCACTTGGGCTATCACCAGCCTTGAGTCTCCATAGACTTTAATATTTTTGACCCTCATGGCTAAATCCAAGCATAGTCCCGCTATCAAGGCTTAATACTCTACCTCATTATTGGTCGTCGAACAATCCAACTTCATGGCATATTCAATCGTGAAGCCATCAGGACTCTGTAGGACTAAACCAGCTTCACTTATTTTGTCTCATCTTGCCCTTGCTAGGGTTTTAAGACCTTCCTACCCCCCGACTTCTTGGTTGTCAATGGTACATTCAACCACGAAGTCAGCGAGTGCCTGTGCCTTAATTATCTGATTGTACGAGATATCAAATTATCCGAGTTCTATTGCCCATCTAATCAATCTTCCACTAGCCTTCGGGCTGTGCATAATGTTTCTCAATGGTTGGTCTGTCAAGACTTCAATTTTACGTGACTAAAAGTAAGGTCTTAATTTTCTTAAGGCCATGATCATGGCTAAATCAAACTTTTCTATAGCAGAGTAGTTCAATTCGACTCCATGAAGCACCTTGCTGACATAGTAGATGGGTTTCCGAACCTTAGTTTCTTTTTTAATGAGCACAACGCTCAATGCTTGTTCAGATACTACCAAGTATAAATAAAGGGTCTCTCTGGGACTAGATTTGGCCAACAACGGGGCTTCTACCATGTATTTCTTCAACTGCTCAAAGGCCTCTTGGATTTTTGTAGTCCACTCAAAATTCTTTGCTCTCTTCGATGTTTAAAAGAAAGGTTGTAATTCTTTCAGTCAATTTCTGTACGTCCTTTATGGAACGTGGTGATTCTATATCAAGGATTTCCTTGATCTTATCAGGGTTGGCCCCGATTCCTTGTTTCGAAACCATCAGACGCAAGAATTTTCTTTATCCAACGCCAAAGGAACACTTGGTTGAATTCAACATTATCTTGTGGTGCCTCAGCACTTCAAATGCCTCTCGGAGGTGTTTAATATGACCTGCCTTATTGAGGCTTTTGACTAACATGTCATCTACGTAGACCTCAATGGTCTTTCCGGTCAAGGGTACAAAAATATTGCTTATTAGCCTTTGGTAAGTGGCTCCTGCAGATTCCTCATCTTGGGTTGATATCAACCTAGAGTTTTTGAAACAACCTTTCTCAGCTCGGTTGGCCGTTATGGCTTCAACAATTATCTTGGTTCCTTGTCTTGAATTCGAGATTTCAATTCCATCTTTATTTCTTGTTTTTTCTTGATTCTTGGTCAATGTTCACACAAAATCACGTAAGCGTACGCAGACACAAGTAATATATAATAAAGTTGAGTTCGTTCCCACAGAGACAGGTGTAAAACAGAATATGCACATATGCAACAATGTATGATTATTATTCACTGTTAAGACAATATCAAAGTTGGGTTTTAATTATCTAAATTAACTAAAAAGCAAATTATCAATATTAAAATCTAATTAACTAACGTGATTTAGAACTGATTTACTAATGAGAAAATAAACATGGGATCCTAACTTCATTAAATACATCGTCTAGAGTTGATGCCTTTAATCAAAGTATGTGATGGTTATGATATCTGATCGGACAACACGAATCAAGTATAGGTTACCTGTCAGTATACGAATACCAAACTACTCAAACATCCACAGAAGAGATAGAAGTTGGGTAGACACCAAATATGTTTAGACCCTATATGTCTATAAGATTTGAAAACATAACGGTTTAAGAACAAGTTATCCATTAAGATCACATAGGGCAATGCAAGATGGTTAAATTTACACTACCAATCATGCATGTCAAAACATCCATAAACCTATACTAGCATGGCAAGTTCTAAATCTCAATATTCACTATCGCTTCAATAGAGATTAACAATACAATTTAGATGTAAGCTACACATCTAAAAGCATTAAGTATAACCATAAGAGGGTATCAAGAATTCATCACACACAAATATTTAAAGCAAACAAACTACTAAACTACATAGATATATAAATCCGTTAGAATCCCATGACAATGATTAGTTCATAATCGAACGGCTCGTCATCATGGGATCTAATGATAACATGATAATAAACAAGGTTTGAAAGAAAATAATAGTGCTAGAGTAATAGAGTTAAGAAAACAAATCCGAAATCCAAGAGTATCGCCTAATTAGAAGAATACAAAAGTAGATCGAGATCTCCTAAGCTTGTCACGAACATAGGAATCCTTCTCCACGTATGAATCTATGAATCTCGGCTGTCTCTCTGTGTAAAAACGTGTTTCTTCCGATGACTAGAGGTGTTTATATAGCCACGGGAGTCTTGGACAGCAAGAAAATACCAAAAATATCAAATTTTAGTTGAAACAGGATTTTTCCCAGGCGGTCACCACGCGGCTGCGCGCTCCAGCAGCGCGGCTGCGCCTTCCAGCTTCTCCCCTACGCGGCTGCGCCTTTCAGCAGCGCGGCTGCGCGTTCCAGCAGCGCGGCTGCGGTCCCAGCTACTGCCAATTTTCTGATTTTGCTTTGGACTTAAATAAAATTCCGCAAGCTTCGCGTGGACTGTAAGATCGCTGAATTCGGACTTCTAGAACTCCAGATATGGCCAAAACAGTGTAGAATGCGCAACCTACCCGGAAAATCCGAATTTTCCATAAATTAGTCTCCAACTCTTGTTATTTAAACTCCAAATCCTCCTTTATTATACTTCCTTGATACTTCTTTTCTTGACGTATCTCTGGCCTGCTTCCAACCTCCTATTTCCGAGCTAAATTCCACCACAATTATGTCATTAAACACCACCAATGCCTCCAACTATTAGTTCTGCAAAACTCAATGAAAACACATTAAACACACCACATACTTAAACCGATGCTTGTCCTCAAGCATAAACAGACTCGATACCTACAAATTCAATGCATGAATGCAACTACATGGAAATACAAAGATCCCCTCAGACTAACCATAACCAATCAGCAAACAAATATCTCAAAGAATGCAATAAGTCCAAACAGAGCTCGACTAAATCCCCGTATACTAACATTACATGAACAGAAACGTGGGTGTGTGCGATGCTCATCAGATATACTTCTAACACTAGATCAAAATCATACCTATTCTTTGCTAAGACAATCGCAGGTTTATAAATAGAATGAACGGTAAACACTTCATAACCTAGAAACACCTCCATCATCATTTGAGTTAGACAGGAATTCATGCTTTATTACTACACAAACTATGACACATACACAAAAATCATGCTTATTTAACCGTGCAATGGATGAGGCCCCGAAAGACTTATACAATAATACCCATGTAGCGAGCGTTAGGTTAGTGGATCCCAGACCGGAAAAGTCTTAGGTCACTAGGCACAAAGTCCCTTAGAAATTAATTGCTCGAGTATTAAAGAGCTCACCCTGGTCAATTTTGCAATTTAACAATTCACATAACTCTTTTTTTTCTTGGCTTTTTTTTTTCTCTTTTTTTCTGATTTTTCTTTTCTTTTTTCACACAACTAACTTGGAATGAGTGCGTTTCGCTCCATCTCATCCAACCCTAGACTACTCATAATATATGAGCGGCTACTAGCCTTTTGACACAACTAACTTTTATTAACAATTAGCATGAAATCCCTGGTTTCCCCCAAACTTATATTTTAGTGCTCCTACGCCATCAAGGGAATAAAGGACATTATAAATATAATCAAGTGATTAAATCTCAACAACCAAACAAGAATAATCTGATCTAGCCCAAAAGCAAACAATGAGACTGTGTAAAAATTTTGTTTCTGAAGCATGCAAGTCAATTCTTAGGGTACTTAAATCAACCCTCTATTCATCATTACCACACCCAAATCAACATCTACCTACCAACCAGAAATAGCCAGTCCTACAGGATCATGAAATATGCTATGCAAATGCAACTAAATGGACTCACATGGAATACATAAACAAATATGCTCTATATGAACAATCATGCAATAATATGAATGAAACTACTACTACACATGCAATATGATTCCTACATGAAAAATGACTCTACTAACTACTTACCCTCAAATCACCCCCAAAATTAAGATATTCAATGTCCCCATTGAAGTCAATAAAAGGATAGTAGAGAACTTACCTAAATATCAGCAAGGCCACCCTCCTCGGGTGGTGAATCTGGTGACGGATAAGTGGCATGAGCTCCAAAAACTAGCCACTGAACCTCAATACCCGTAGCCTACAAATCGGAGATGTGAATCTTGCCCTTTGAATCCCCCAAACTTGAATTAGAGATTCCTTCAAAGCTTGAATGGAGGTTTTAAGAATATAAGTAGAGGTATGGGCTTTGTGTTTGGGTATTAACATTAAAAATTCGGCTAAAAAATTTTCTGGCAGAGGAGGGACGCGCAGCTGCGCTTGGGACCTGCGCGATAGCGCAGCTGGCTACTGTTCATGCAATTTTTTTTAATATCAATGGAAATGCCAAAAAGCGTGGGTTGCCTCCCACGAAGCGCTGTCGTTGACGTCATTTAGCCGGACGTTGCCTCCTCACTTCATGGTGGTTTCAAGAGAATAATAGGATCATCCTTAACAGAAGAAACCTTCACACCCATGATGACCTCTTGTTTGCTTACATCCAACACATCTCTTCTTTCACTCTTCACATTGATTTTTCCACCAATCGACTTCTTCTTTTTCTTCTTCACAACTCTAAGGTGCTTATCCCTCTCAGTTGACTGAAGCACACACTCTTCTATCACATCATCAACCATCCACCTTCGTAACACATTGTCATGACATACTTCAAAAATCACTAGCTCATCATTCAAAAGTACATACCTCAAATGTGGTGAAGCTTTCCAAGCTTTACATTTGAGAGATCTTGCGTGGACAATTTAACAGCATTACTTTTCTTGAGCATCTTAACTGATTCAGAGTTCTTCGAAAAATTTGGAACACTAGGCAATGTATCCAATTTAAAATCACCAGTTACTTCTTGGAAAGATAACTCGATGGAATCACTAGTGTTATGCTCGAGCATATGGATATCAATTTCATCAGCAAGAGATTTCACATAAAAGCACATTTCTTGATCATCTGAAATCTTCGTAGGAGCAAACACATTAAAGGTTGCCTGATCATCTTGCACCAGCATAGTTAGCTCCCCTTTTTGCACATCGATCAAAGTTCGTCCGGTGGCTAGAAATGGCCTTCCCAAGATGATGAGAATTTTCTTATCTTCCTCAAAGTCTAGAATGACAAAATCAAGAGGAAAGATAAACTCATCCACCTTTACCAAGACATCTTCCACTATTCCTCTTGGATACGTGATCGATCGATCAGCCAGCTGTAAGGAGATGTTTGTAGGTTTTGGATCAGGCAGACCAAGTTTCATGAAGACAGACAACGGCATGAGATTGATACTAGCTCCCAAGTCACACAAACACTTGTCGAAAGATAAGTTGCCAATGATGCACGGGATGGTGAAACTTCCCGGATCTTTAAGTTTAAGAAGAAACTTTTGCTGCAGCAGAACACTACATTCCTCTGTCAAAGCCACAGTCTCCAATTCCTTGAGCTTTAACTTTCGTGAAAGAATACCCTTCATGAACTTAGCATAGCTTGGCATCTGTTCTAGAGCTTCCGCAAAAGGTATGTTGATAAGTAACTTCTTGAACACCTCAAGAAACTTGGCAAACTGCTTATCCAACTTCTGCTTCTGGTGTCTTTTAGGATATGGAGGAGGAGTGTAGATCTGATTGCTCTTTGTAGATTGCTCCGGAGAAGCTTTTTCAACAGAACTCTTGCTCTTTTCTACTTAACTGTCCAACTGATCAGCTGCCAAATCAGATTTTTCAATTTCTAGCCCTGCAGATTTTTCAACCTACTGATTGTGAACTTCTTCATCTTCCTTAGCTGCTGATTTCTGCTCGGTTGTGACTTTTCCAGATCTCAAAGTAACTGCTTTCACCTGCTCATGGACTTCCCTCTTGCCTGGATTAGGCTCCGTGTCACTAAGAAGAGTTCCTTGTGGCCTATTCAACAAGGAATTAGCAATCTGCCCAATCTGATTTTCCAAAGTCTTGATTGACACTGTTTGGCTCTTGCACATCAACCTCAATTCTTCCAATTCAAATTTTTCAGTAGACGACTGCCACGCACTTGCATGAGGTTGTTGCTGAAATCCCGGAGGTTGGAATTGTTGCCTTGGAGCATATTGCTGATAACCTTGATTGTACGGCTTAGCTCCATATTGCTGACCTAGAACTACTGATAAGGCTGCTGTGGTTGTTACATACCACCTTGATTGTTGCTCCAGCTAAAATTAGGATGGTTTCTGTTATTAGGATGATAGGTGGCTGGAGCTGGCTGCGGTGGTCTCTGAAAATTGCTCACAAACTGCGCCGATTCATAGGAAATGGCACATTGATTCGTCTCATGTGCACCCGCACAAAGCTCACACACACTAGCCACCTGATGAACTACATAGTTAGTCAAAGAATCCACCTTCATAGTCAACGCCTTCAACTGAGCTGCTATAGCTGTAGCTGCATCCACTTCCAGAATTCCTGCTACCTTGCCTTGTGATAATCTCTAAGTTGGATTCTGATATTCATTAGCAGCCATCGTCTCAATTAGCTCATAAGCTTCCTCGTAGCTCTTCGCCAATAAAGCTCCACCTGATGCCGCATCTAACAATGGTCTAGATTATGCTCCCAACCCATTATAGAAACCATTAATCACCATCCAGTCAGGCATACCATGATGAGGACACTTCCTAAGCATCTCCTTGTAGCGCTCCCAAGCTTCACACAAAGATTCACCTGACTGCTGTGCAAATTGAGTAATAGTATTCCTGATTGCTGCTATTTTAGCCATGGGGAAGAATTTAGTGAGAAATTTCTGAGCAAGATCCTCCTATGTCGTAATAGAAGCTGTAAAGAGTGTAACCAGCCCTTAGCCTTATCCTTAAAAGGGGAAAAGTCTCAATTTCACAGCATCTTCCGACACACCATTGAACTTGAAAGTGTCGCAGATCTCGATAAAGTTCCGGATGTGCATATTAGGATCTTCCATTGGAGCACCCCCAAACTGAACTGAATTTTGTACCATTTGAATCGTACCAGGCTTGATTTCAAAGGTATTAGCTGCAATGGCTGGTCTGACAATGCTAGATTGAATGTCATTAATTTTTGGCTGAGAATAGTCCTTTAAAGCCTTCGCTGCTGCTGCTGGTTCTCCCATTGTTACTTCCAGTCCTTCTTCTGCCAGTTTACGAGACTGAGAACGTTTTCGCATACACACTCAAGTACCTGAAACAAACAGAACAAAACAAGCTAAGTAAGAAAAAATATCCGAGTCAGTGAACTTTAACGACCACTGATGACAAGCACATAAACTATAATAAACACCGAGTCCTCGGCAGCGGCGCCAAAAACTTGTTCACACAAAATCACGTAAGCGTACGCGGTCACAAGTAATATAGAATAAAGTTTAGTATGCAACAATGTATTATTATTATTCACTGCTAAGACAATATCAAAGTTGGTTTTAATTATCTAAATTAACTAAGAAGCAAATTACCAATATTAAAATATAATTAACTAACGTGATTTAGAACTGATTTACTAATAAGAAAATAAACAAGGGATCCTAACTTCATTAAATACTTCGTCTAGAGTTGATACCTTTAATCAAAGTATGTGATGGTTATGATATCTGGTCGGACAACACGAATCAAGTATAGGCTACCTGTCAGTATACGAATACCAAACTACTCAAATATCCATAAAAGAGATAGAAGTTGGGTAGACACCAATTATGTTTATACCCTTTATGTCTATAAGATTTGAAAACATAACGATTTAAGAACAAGTTATCCATTAAGATCACATAGGACAGCGTAAGATGGTTAAAATTACACTACGAATCATGCATGTCAAAACATCCATAAACCTATGCTAGTATGGCAAGTTCTAAATCTCAATATCCACTGTCGCTTCAATATAGATTAACAATACAGTTTATATGTTAGCTACGCATCTAAAAGCATTAAGTATAACCATACGAGGATATCAAGAATTCATCACACATAAATCTTTAAAGCAAACAAACTACTAAACTACATAGATAAATCCGCTAGAATCCCATGACAACGATTAGTTCATAATTGAACGGCTCGTCATCATGGGATCTAATGATAACATGATAATAAACAAGGTTTGAAAGAAAATAATAGTGCTAGAGTAATAGAGTTAAGAAACCAAATCTGAAATCCAAGAGTATCGCCTAATTAGAAGAATATAAAAGTAGATCTAGATCTCCTAAGCTTGTCACGAACGTAGGAATCCTTCTCCACGTATGAATCTCTGAATCTCGGCTCTCTCTCTCTCTCTCTCTCTCTCTCTCTGTGTGTGTATAAAAACGTGTTTCTTCTGATGACTAGAGGTGTTTATATAGCCACGGGAGTCTTGGACAGCATGAAAATACCAAAAATATCGAATTTTAGTTGAAACAGGATTTTTCCCAAGCGGTCACCGCGCGACTGCGCGCTCCAGCAGCGCGGCTGCGCCTTCTAGCTTCTCCCCTGCACGGCTACGCTCCCAGCTACTGCCAATTTTCTGATTTTACTTTAGACTTAATGAAAATTCCGTAAGCTTCGCGTGGACTGTAAGATCGCTGAATTCGGATTTCTAGAACTCCAGATATGGCCAAAATAGTGTAGACTGCGCAACCTATCCGGAAAATCCGAATTTTCCATAAATTAGTCTCCAACTCTTGTTATTTAAACTCCAAATCCTCCTTTATTATACTTCCTTGATACTTCTTTTCTTGACGTATCTCTGGCTTGCTTCTGACTTCCTGTTTCCGAGCTATATTCCACCACAATTATGTCATTAAACACCACCAATGCCTCCAACTATTAGTTCTGCAAAACTCAATGAAAACACATTAAACACACCACATACTTGAGGTCAAGTAATCAATTTAAGCCGATATGAAGCATTCCAAGTGGATATAAAATCCACTTATCAGTCAAGGATTTCAAGGTAGATTCCTCGATTTAGATTTTAAGAAATACAATCCCGTGGGCTTCTTGCCTTTTAAACTCCTGAGACGAGAGCTTGCTTGAACTTCTTGATCCTTGTTTAAGGATCTTCTTATATCGCTTGATGTTAGAACTAAAATTCAAGGTTCTCTATTGGTCTTCATCCTTGGATCCTCAATCCAGGTACTTAAGAAATATTGAAGAGTAGCTAGTCCTTAACATCCTTAGCCTTGCATGGCTTTAATTGTCGCGTGTGACTTTTATCTGCTTGTCTTTTATCCAGGGTCCTTCACGGACTTAAACTCTTATTTGGTCGTGTTGTAACCTAACTCTCGACCCTTCGAGGTTTTTACTTATACATTCATTTGTTTCCATTTGTGTATTCTTTTATTTTTGGTACTTCGTCATCTTTGACTTGCACACATCAGGTGCTTGGTACATAAATAAAATCACATAATCAATGAATGGAAAACAAACTTGCATTAATAATTTGAAATGGGTTCAACCCTCACATAGTGTACTACTGTCCTACTCGGAGCAACATGCTCTGTAATGGTTCCTATGAACCTTATTTCTACTTCTACTAGATAAATATGTAGCTAAGTCCAGCTTTGCAAGATTAGGCCTGCATGGCTTGATTTTTTTCTGATGCTCCATCAAAATAGAGCACCCACTACTCCTTCTAGTCTCCTCATTCTTATTCTGAAGTTCACTTCCTGCTTGGGGTACTATCTCCTGCACCCCGACTTCTTGGTTGCCAATGGTACATTCAACCATGAAGTCAGTTGACACTTTAGCTTTAATAGTTGTCCGAGGCTTATGTGTGATATCCTTTGCTGGTCTTTCTTGGTGTTCCTTATCACTGCGGACATCCATGTCTTCAATCAGAAGGACCTGCCCCCGAATCCATCAGGCCTTAACGCGACTACATAACAGCTCCTAGCCATTTTCTAGTCACCTTTTTGTTCTCCTACACCATTCCTGGTTGGAAACTTGATCTTCATGTGATAGGTTGAGGCCACAGCCTTAAAAGCGTCGTGTCCCGTCTGCGGTCGGGCCTCCTAAGATATGTTGATTACTGGCCCTCGGGGCTATGGGGTGCGATCTCGATCATCGTCGCTCCTATCATACCCTCTTCTCTGATTACCACGATCTTCACCCTTAATGAAGTGGCTTAGCTTCCCTCTACGGATCAAGAACTCGATCTCATCTTTGAGTTGCTTGCAATCATCAGTGTCATGCCCCACATCCTTATGGAATCTGCAATATTGATTCTTGTTTCTCTTTACGGGATCACCCTTAAGTGGCTTCGGACATCAAAAATTTTTATCCTTCTCAATATCTAACAAGATTTGACTCCTGGGAGCATTCAACCTTGCATAATCGGAAAATCTCAGTCCCAGACTTTTCTTGGGTGTAGAGTCAGAGTCCTTGCCAGTCTGAGGATACTTGTCCCTAGCATCGTACTCTTGCTCTTGCTTTCGCTTTCTAGAGTCGTTGTTACCCTCTCCATTACCTACTATGGCCTTTTTCTTCATACTATCCTCAGCTTTAATATACTTATCAGCCCTTCGTTGGAGCTCAGCCATGTTCTTAGGGGGATGTTTTCTAATGACCTTCTAAAAAAGAGGTCAGTGGTTCCGTGCTCCAGGGCAACCATCTAATTTATTCTCCAAATCAATGATATTTAAGGTCTCCTTCGTGAATCGCTTGAGGTAGTCTTTCAGATTTTCATTCTTTCCTTGTACCACATACAAAAAGATGCAGAGCTTTTCTCATGAACTCTTTAAAAGGGCACTCAACTCTTTAAAAGAGCCAATCGAATTTGTAGGCAACCGGCTATACCATCTTTGAGCCATGCCCGATAGGGTTTGAGGAAATGCCATACACTTTAGAGCGTCACTTGCAGGCTGTAACAGCAGTGCGTTCGAGAACGTTCTCACGTGGTTTGCGGGTTCGCCCGTTCCATCATAAGCCTTAATTGTTGGCATCTTAAACTTCCTAGAGATACAAGCATTCATCACTTCCTCAGTAAACGGGGGTGTGGGATCGTCAGGATCTCCGAGTTGCATCCGATCCTTGGGATTTCCCTGGGGGTTTCCACCCTTATTGTTCTTCCAGTTGGGGCATCAGCCTTTCATTGCCTCCTTGAAGACCTCTCCAAATCAACAAAGAGAATCCCTCCTGAAGTCGGAGGAGGTCGATTCTGATTCTGTCTCACCTCGTGAGCCTTGATTCTTTCAGCAGTTGTCAGAGGAGGTACATCATGAATAGTTTGCGTCCTCATTCGAGGTTCTCTGCTGACACGTCGCCTCCTCGGGGCTTCGTCACGATCATCGTCCTCATATGACGAGTCATCATTATAGGGACCAGAGTAATCATCATATCCTTGATCAGGGCCCAGGCCTCTAACGTAGGGGTGATGATAATGTTCATGTATCTACAGGGCATGGCCGCTTGGTCCTGGGTCCCTTCGAATTGGTCGATAGTTAGGCAGCCCGTACATCGGGTTGGTATTCGTAGGGAGCATGGTGGTGGAGATTTGAATTCCTGAGGGTGGGGGACGGCTGGCCAAAGGAGAAACTACCATCTGAAGTTGATTAGTGTCCTGTCCAGGATGGACAACCACTGGTAGTTCTCTCAACATGGGAAGTCGTTCCTATGGGTTGAGAAACTTGGATCTGAGCAATCGCCCCTGTTGATGGGGGTGTGTGCCCTTGTTCGATATTGCCAGGCGGAGCGGAGGTGACTAGCGAAACAGAGGTGATAGGGACAGCCTCGGTTGAGACTGATGTTGTTCTTCGTGTTTGAACCATGGTTGATGTTGTCTTCCCACAGACGGCGCCAAATATTGTGGAATAAAAACGAGGGATTTAGATTGCGGCTAGGGTTCGTGCGTATTTAATGCAAGGGCTAGTGAGCTTCAAGCTTCAATGACTATTCTTGCGTCTCGAGACTGAACGGTCCTCACAAGATGCCTCCGTATCTCTGTATTACTAGAGAATCAAGCCAAGACGTAGTTCTTGGTGTTCGCCCTCGGGGCTATGGCGGCAAGGGCACACCAAGAATGTAATGGCTTGTATGTCTTTATTCAAGAATTAAGCCAAGACGTAGGTATGAGGTTGAGGGGTCAGGCCCTTATATAGGCTGTAGGAGCCTTAGATCGTAGTAAGTTTAGGTGACTTGGTGGACAAGTCACCGCCTTGAGGAAAGTTCTACACTCCTGCCTTGTAGGAGTCTGTTTCCATGTTGAGTTTGGTGCCTTGGAGGCCACTCATTATAGGAGTAGTTTCCTTGTTTGACTCTTATTGCTGAGCTGTTTATCACCCTTAATATTAATTACGAATTTAATATTGAATTAGGGTTTCGGGCCTCATTATTGGGCCTCGAATTTGGACCATACTAGGTTTAATTAATGTCACATTAAATGTGTCTCTAGGGCTTACTTTTAGCCCACATCAAATAAATATATTTATTTTACATGAAATATATAATTTATTTTACATAAAAATATTATAATTTAATGTATATTAATAAATATAATCCTTTTTATTTAAAAAAATTTATGCATTATTTGATTTAATTGAATATATAATGCGATGATATTCAATTTTAAACTAGTTTTTTCTTACAAATAATATAATGCAGTTCAAGATTATTTTATTTGAAAATTCACGGATTTCTCTTCATCACAATTTCTCTTGGACGGTTAAAATTATAAAATTATAGAATTTTTGAATAAAATAATCTTAAACTGCATAATATTATTTCTAAGAAAAAAATAGTTTACAATTGCATCATTGCATAATTTAATTAAATCAAATAGTACATAAATATTTTTAAATAAAAAGGATTATATGTATTAATATAAAATTAAATTATAATATCCTCGCAAAAAATAGTTAAATTATAATATTTGTGTGTAAAATAAATTAAATATTTCATGTAAAATAAATTTATTTTTTAATAAAAGACTAAAATGCCCCTTACAAATAATGACATTTTGACGAAATCATGTTAGAGATTGCAAACTGAAAGAGAAAAGGAAGTACCGGAGGTGAAGTTCCACCCAAAAAAAAAGTACCTATGTGAATTTGGCAAATACTTAAGGGTTATAAAGTGCAATAAGCTCTAATCTTTTAGCTTTATCTTGGATTCGATTCTCTATAACTACATAATTAAATAGTATATTAATATTAATATTTGAATCTCGACTCGTGTTCAATCTGTACCCGTGCTCCGCACAGATTATCAGGCACGGGTTATCAGCTAGTATATATATATATATATATATATAGGGTTTTATAACAAACTTGCCATCCGTTTTACTAAAAACTATCAATTAGACCATCCATTCAAAAACGATATCATTTGAATCATTAAAATCATAATAAATATCAAAGTGGCCACCCATTATAGTACTCGGAAAGTAAAAGTAATTTTTCATCGAGTTCTACACATTTTGCTTGAATGCTTCCATAACCAAACCAAAGGTTAATAATTCTAGTATTTTTGATAATATATTTAGAATTTAAAAAGTTTATTTGCTATTTATTTTTAATTAAAACAAGGAAAATGACAATAAAATAAAAAATAAATATTCAATGAATTTTTAAAAATCTAAATATATTATCAGAAATACTAGAATTATTAACCTTTCGTTTGATTATGGAAGCATTCAAGAAAAATGTGTAGAACTCGATAAACAATTACTTTTACTTCCCGAGTACTATAATGGGTGGCCACTTTGATTTTTATGATTCAAATGATATCGTTTTTGAATGGATGACGTCACTGCTGACGTCAGCATGACGTCATTATGAACAGTAAATTTTTTTATTTTTTATTTTAATTTTTTTTTTGCTTGATGGATAGAGGGTAAAAAAATAACAACTTTTTGTATTGGGTGCCATTGGATCTATTAGATCTAAGATGTTCTTTATTGTTTATTATATAAGGGTGTTCTGTATAGAGCAATAACCTATATATATATATATATATATATATATATATATATATATATATATATAGGGTTTTGCTCAAATACAAACCAGTCCTTAAATACAAACTACAAACTAACACTAGATTAATTATATTTCATTTATTCTAAGATTCCCGCCAAGGTACCTTCACAAAAAATGCTTAAAATAATTGACTCTATCAAAAAAAAAATAAAAAAAACTTGCCGTGGAAATGCGAAGCATTTAAGATGGTAAACGGATGAGTTAGGTAGTCATGAGGGCCGCAGGCCCTCGACACACCCGTCAATCGTCTATTGTCTTTACCATTGATTGTCATTCCTTACAACTTTAGAATGATAAAGGCGCGAAGCGCCGTACAAGAAGGTGCGAAGCACCGTTAACCAGTGAAATCCACTTCCACGTCATCACGTGAACAGTAAATTTTTTATTTTATTTTTTTTGCTGAATGGAGCCAATTATTTTAAACACTTTTTGTATTGGGGTACCCCTAGTTTGATCATTAGATTAGCATGAAATATTGAATTAGTGTTTAGTTTGTAATTTGTAGTTAATTTTAGTTTGTAGTAGAGTAGAACCCTGTATATATATAACTTGGTGGGTTATATTACACGTAATACATTACTCTGTTTTCACGGTTCTTTAATGTATGGATAAAATAGTGAAACACTAATTGGGAGGCCGCTTAAAGATTTCTTGCGATATAAAAGTATAGGACGCCTTAGAAATATTATTAAATTATTTGAAAAAGGAAGATATAACCAAATGAGCATTATATATTAGTAGAAAATATTGCATGGGTGAATCATCTCTTTATTCTGACGACAGTGGGAGTATGGGAAATCCTCACGTTTACTCTCTCCATTCTCTTATTCTCTTTCAACTCATTTTGGTGTCATCAGCTCAAACACAAACCCCGGCCATTAATACAAGTAATTCGGAGATTCCACTGTTGATCCAGGAAACAATAACTACATCCGGACTGCCATGAAGAGCAACTTTCCTCCTTATGGCAATGATTTTGTTAATCAGACTCCCACTGGAAGATTTACCAATGGCCGCCTTGTCACTGATTATGCTGGTAACTAAACTTGCTACTTAATTCGTTAATCTAATTAAGCCTACAGTGCTTAGTTGTATGGCTTCAGCTGATTTCCGAAAATCAGTAACAATTTTTTTTTTTTTAAAATCTTAGTTCTGCCACTGCATGCATGAGCGGATACTATTGTGATTAATTTCTGATCTTGTGAATTTGGAAATAGCATCTTACGCTGGAATCAAGGACTTCGTGCCACCATATTTGGACCCAACGCTTGGTATGGAGGAGCTTCTGACCGGAGTTAGTTTCGCTTCTGCTGGCTCTGGATTCGACCCTCTCACCCCCACATTATCTGTTCGTCTCTTTCTCAACCTCTGATTCATAGCATTTCTATTATTTATGTCAATTTCAATATATACAGAATTAATTAATATATATGTTTGTTTTTGTATCAAACAACTTTCACTTACTACAGTTTCTTTATTAAACTGAGGAAGTACTATGCCACATAAATCATAGCCAGGAATTGCTGATGATGTACTTATTTGCTACTATCAGTTACCATGGAAGGTCATTTTTTATCAAAAAGATTATTACCCAGCTTATGAATCGAGCTACCAACTATTGTAAGACAAGAAAATAAACAAGAGTCTAACCCTGTTTTTAATTAAGGTCTCTACTGAGTAACTCGTTGAATATCTTATTTCTAACTTCTAAGTTTAATCATTTTATCATGAGCACGATAGAGCTCAACACTTTTAGTTTTTGAGTGGCTTAAACGACTTCCGGGGAAGGAGTGATTCTGGAAATTGCAGTATGTAGGTGAGCGTTCCAGGAAAATAAAACAAGGGTCGACCATTTTATGATTTTCGATTTTTTGATTGTGGCTGCTAAAAGTTGGTCATTTTTAGTTTTTCCGCAACACATATAAATATATTTGTTTTGCGTGTTGGTTTATCTAAATAAAATTTCAGGGTGTAATTTCAATAGCAAAACAGATGGAGTACTTCAGAGAGTATAAAGCAAGGATTGAAGCTTCTATAGGATTAGAAAGAAGCCAATATCTGATAAGGAATGCAGTTTACATTATTAGCGCTGGCACAAATGACTTGGTTCTCAATTATTATGGAACTTCACCGATTCGAAGATACACCTACACAATTCCAAGATACTACCAATTTCTGGTCGAACAAATCCAAAAGTTTATACAGGTGATCAGTGTTCTAATTAATTATATGCAAATGCATTTTCACACAGCTAGCTAGAGGGCTTAATTGTACATGTTGTGCAAATGCATTTTCACACAGCTAGCTAGAGGGCTTAATTGTACATGTTGAGAGATTTACCAAAACTCGGTTGTTTTTAAGACTTTCGTTTTTTAGTTTCTGACAATCTTGACAATTCATAATCGACTCGTTAGACTCAATCAGTTAATAGTTTTCCAGATCAAATTAATGCAGATAATCAGTACAATCTATTTTTTTGGATCTTTTAATAACTGATCTTTGCCTTGAGCGTTTCTCATCTAAAACTTAGCATTCGTAATAGATCTAGCTAGCATTAAAACATCTGTGTTTTCTACACATTAAACTGTATATATATGATGATGAAATTAGGAATTGAAATTGTAGGATTTGCTGGACTTGGGAGCTCGTAAGATTGTGATGGTGGGGATACCTCCAATCGGGTGCCTGCCTATGGTGATAACTTTAAATTCGAACCTTCTTGACAAGTTTCTTAAACGTCAGTGCATCCAAAGATTATCTGATGTTGCACAAGGTTTAAATCAAATTGTTGCACAAAAAGTCACTGAAATGGAAAGGAATTCTAAGCTTTATTATGTTGGCATCTATGAAACGTTCCAGAATATTTTACAAGACCCCAAAAAGTTTGGTAGGTCCTTATATATTTCTCTCTATGCATACACGCAATAGATTGTAGAAAGATGCAAACTGTACATCCATATAAATAAACGGCTAATTATAAATTTGGCTTGGTTTATCTTTGATTATGCAGGTTTTGATAAGGTTGATACTGGTTGTTGTGGAACTGGATTACTGGAAATTTCATATTTGTGCAATCCAAGATCAAGGCTTTGCACTAACGTTTCTGATTATGTGTTCTTCGATGCAGTACATCCAACTCAAAGAACATATTTTCTCTTGTTTAAGGCTCTCTCTTCTACAATCGATCTAATCCTCCAGGGAAAATAGTAATTTCCAAGATATGCCTATATATTGTCATTGGAATGAATGATGTATATCTTTGTTGTAATTATCAACTGATTAATCCATCAATTTATCCAATCATATCTGAAGAAATAATGTACACTTCTACTTATGTATCATGAGCAACTGTCAAGCTTAATTCAACCATGTAGCATGTATTACAAGTTTTTCGATGCATGATTAAAGATGGTGATACAACTTTTCATTTACAAGTTTTTCTTTCATATATAGCAAAATTTTGGTTTCATTTCTCCACTCCTTTAGCTACCGCTTGACAAATCTAGTTCTATGAATATATTTGTTTGCCTTCAAATTAATTAGTTTCGCGGAAAGTGTTGTAGATGAATATGGTGCCACTACCACAGTCTAAACCACTCTTTCATATATTACAAAAAGGAGTTCCACATATACAACTTTATAATTATGTTGAGCTCATTTTCTGATCGACAATGTATATATGTTACACATAAAAAATAGGGGGGGAGGAGATTTGTTTCCATTACCGGTTAATGATGAAATCAAGGGTAGGTCGAAAGGCCTTGGCGGCTAGATAATAAACCCTTTCAGTTGGGTGAATGGAATCCCAGAATACATAGTTAGATGTATTTGTGCATATCACACTTCCTCTGTTGCAGATGAATGCTGCTTCTATCATACCTGTCCCGCAGCAACCACGATCAATAACTTCAAAACCTGATACACAGGATTAATGAGGTGAAATCAATAAATTTACGAAATACATTGTTCTGTTCTCTCTTAATTTTAAGTTGGATAGTGAAAAATCACAAAGAAAGGATTAATAAACTTACCGAACTTTGATGAGCTCGTGAAAACGTCTTGCATGAGTGTATAGGAATCCAGATATGCGATTCGTGAGCCAGATTTTGCATGGCTCATTTGCAAGGAATACAATTCCTTTTGAAGCTTAATGTTGTATTCCTTTGCTACCGATGATAATGACTCAATACATGTACGATTAGTAATGGGGTTATTGGAATTGAGAGTGATTACAATCGGCAAACAACCGATTGGTGTCATTCCTGGAACTCCAATCCTCCTTGCTCCTTCTTCAATTAAATCCTGCTTACACATGGTTACTAATAAGTAGTGTTATTAAATCTAAATAAATTTTCCGTCTATATATGCAAAGAGAGAATCTATGGTAACTTAAAGGGTTTGATTGCATTAATTAGAAGGTTGAATTGAGGCTAACAGTTTTTTTTTCTTTTATAAAATGAATGTTAAAATATTTAATACCAGCTTATATGTACTTCAAATTCAAGAGAAGCTGTTGGGATTTTTTCAGAAACCGCTTCTTTTTTTTTAACTCATGAAAAGCTTCTTTTAAGGTCCATGGAAAAAATGCTAAACAAACACAAAGATGCCCAAAGTGTCTTTGGTTACTAAAATAATGACGATTGAATGCAGGGGACTTGCTTAAAGTTAGTTTTCTGGGGTAAAATCGTGTTACCTCCATGAATTGATGTACTTGTTTCAACAAGAAATCCATGTAGGCATGGAGATCGTAGCTTCTTCTTCGGATTGGTATGGTGTAATAGTTGACAATGAAGTCGTTTGTACCAGCACAAACAATAAAGAGTGCATTTGTTATAACATGCTTGGTCTTTCCCTTCCCAATTGCTGCTTCAAGCTTTCTTTTGTACTCTTTGAAGTACTCCAGTTGCTGTGATAAAGAAATCACATTCTGTGGTACCAAACAGAACCCTCAGAATCAGTGGATATTTTATGTTAATTCCCATACAGGCAGTATAAATGAGTGTATACATAGCATATGTTGAAGCTAAAAGTGAATCAAGAAACAACGTACAGTAAATTTCGGATCCTAACAAGTAAGTTATCTGATAACCAAGCTGAATGTCGTATTGTTTTCATGTATATTCATATTGCATTCTCAATTTACTTATGTAAACCATGGAAAAAGCCATGCGTGTACTCGAACTTTCACTCACTAGGAACAAGTATGGGTCAATTATATATAATAAGTATGGTGCAGGGTACTCTGATTTTTATGCAATTTTTTGAATGCTTTTGATTCTTAAATGAAAATCAAACAACATGCTGTAGCTTTTAGAATTAATGTGTAAATACATGAACTGTGTTCTGCAACGTAATCAAATGAGAGACATACACTTATGGTTGGTGTAAGAGGATCAAAGCCAGATCCAGCAGACGCGAAACTGACTCCAGTTGCTAGCTCTTGGATATCAAGAGATGGATCCAAATAGGGAGGCACATAATCTTTCACACCTACATACCTAGCTGCAATAAACAAACACTGTAAAATTCACAAAATATGTCGGTCCACACATGCTAATGATCAACTCTCTTAAAACATTGAAATGTTTGATTTGCAAAACCACTAAATAAATATCTGATAGTACTTATTTCCGCGGAAGTCTTCCAAAACCTTAAACTGTTGGAAAAACAACTTAAGTGATCATTTATCATCAACATGGAATCAATGATCTAATGAACACTAGTTATACATGCTTCGAAAAAAACATTAGTTATACATAATATACATAAAACTTACCAATAAAATCATTAGCCAGAAGTCCATTAGTAAACCGTCCTGTGGCCGTGTGGTTTGTAAAATCTTCCCCATATGGTGGAAAGTTGCTCTTGAAAGATGTACCAATGAAGTTGTTGTTTCCAGGATCAGATGTGGAATCACCAAACACAAAAATAGCGGAAACCGATTTGTCCCCAGCATTATTTTTATCTGCTCTGGATTCGGACACGAATATAAACACATGTAGCAAAAAGACTACACAAATTTTATTTAGAAGATCACAAGTGCTCTGCCTGGTAAAAAACCCCATGATATAGTTTACGAGCTTCTTGACTACAAGTGAGAAAGATGACTAGCGGAACTCAACTATTTGTACCATATAACATTAATGTATGAACAAGTATGAGTCCAGCAATTTGTTTTCTTGACTATGCTAAAACCATTGTCTCAGGTTGATGTGGTTGGAAAACAAACTACTGCTTAATTCTCAACTACCTATCTAGAAAGTATCTGATGTGTTCTTTACACAATGTCGCTCCTATTTTTCTCGTTTTTAGTTACATCTTCATTAATGATTTTACACTTGTCATTGCCACGATCTCTTTCATTATTTGTTTATACATTGCACACATATAGAAACAAAACCAAACCAATCTACAAGACTTGCTTTCCCAAAATATGGTACTAAAACCCCAAATCATTAGCCAAGAGTGAGACTCATATTTCCTAGTATCTTTTTACCTTTTTCTTTGACAAAATGTTTCTTCTCTTAAAAAAATGGGATCCACCTTATAATTTAGTTATGTAGTAAAATACTGATTTTTTGACATCATCCGTTGTAGTCTAGTTGGTCAGGATACTCGGCTCTCACCCGAGAGACCCGGGTTCAAGTCCCGGCAACGGAAATTCTTTTTTATTTTTTTCTGCCCTGCACAAATTACTATAAAATTGGCGGGAACATAGCCCCTTCTGCTATAGAAAGAAAAAGGACCCGGGCTAAAATAAATCACAAATAAACACACACACAATCTTGGATAAAATTGACAATTAATTTTATTTTCTAGGGTTTAACAAGAAAGAAACAAAAAGGGGAGAAATGGAGGGGAAAAGAAGGAAAGAAACAAAGGGAATTGAAGAGAACACTTTGGCCATTCTTGATACTTCTGGGTTCGGTAAAAAAGAAATCTCAGTTGCCCAACATGTTCAGAACCTCAATGACGATCGTATGTATATTTTTATATGCACCCATATTTGTAGTTTTCTTGTTTATGATGTTTTTGCTATTGATTGATTGTAATTGTGTGTTTGTTTTAGGGCTTGCTTTTCTTGAAGCTGTTAGGACTGCTTCGATTGTTCCCGAAAATGGCACTGCCCCGACTAGGTATTTATCGAATTCTCGATGTTTCTTGTTAATTTCTGTGTATTGAACTACTGTGTTGTTAAGATGTGATTTTTGGTTAATTATAAGAATTGTTATGAGGGTTCGAGAACTGTTGAATTATGTAACTTGAATCTATAAGGTTGTGTTTACTTGGATGGAATGGAATTAGAAGAGAATGGAATGAGATATGTACTCTTTATGGGGGGTTGTTTTTATAATTTTTAATTACTTGTTCCGTTCCTTTCCTAACAATCTAAACTAGAACTCTAACCCAACGATTTTGGAAGGAACTCCGTTCTCCTTTTTCCTCATTTTCAATGCAAACTTTATCATCGAGAATTTCTAATCCCTCATTTTTATCCATTCCTTTCTCATTCTTATGTGTTCGTTTGTCTCCTCACTCAAAAGCCCTTTTTGGGGATTAACCGTAAATCAGTTGCAGCTCTTCTTCAGGGCAATATCTAACTGTCCCACTTAAATGTTAGGTCGTAAAGCACACTGACCATAAAAGTTAGAAATTGAGGAATTAGCATAAGGCCTTAATCTGTAAATCATGCTCATGTGTTAATAATACTACAGTAGTAGCATGTATATGGCTTTTTTACTAATCAACCTGACAATTGAACATTTCATATTGTGTTAATAGTTGTTTGTATGCTGAGCAATCTGGTCATCCAAAAAGTCGTTTCTTTTACGTACTCAATAAGGAAAGTTGTATGTTGATTAATAGTTCTCTTTGTAGTCCTGATGAGTTTTTTGTTTTTTTGGGTATAGTTTGGATAAGAAACCCTCTTCTTTCCTCTACTTTTGCCAATGTGATTAACAATTTATGTAGTGCATCCATTTTGACTCTGTATTGTGCATACTTGGTGAGACAGCAAAATGTACCAAGCTATTTTCCAAATACTAAGAGAAGAGAGTTCACTAGATTCAATTATGTCAAGCTATCAGCTTTTGAACGAGTTGGATACGGTTTGTAACTTTATCTTTTTGTTATGGATGAAATCCTCAATATTTTGGTTCACAGATATTTACAGTATTCTTTTCGATGTTCTCAACTGTAGCGCTTCCCTAGGGTTTATATTTCAGAAAAGACAAATAATGAATCAGCTTCTGCCGCTACTTCTCTGTTTGAACTAGTTGTAGTTGAAGAGGTATGCCATTCTTCTTTTATTGTTTCTACCTAATCGTCCTTTCGGTTTTCATGCTACTTTTGATGTCTATGACCACTCTTGCTAAGTCAGGCCTGGTCCCCATTCAGTTTTGGGGTGGATTGTCCCTTTACTGAAAAAGATGCATCTCGAGAAAAGCCTGTTGGATCGCTTGATCCATCTGTGAGTTAAATTGTGTACTTCTTTATTTAACTTTTACTTGCTTATGTATTAACCATTTAATCTTCATTAATTAATTATCTTTATCCATATCAGGGTTTTCATCTTTTAATAAAAGATCTTTCTGAAATGGATAATGAAGAAAGTACAGAGGAATCACAAACAAAGGTTACACTCCTTTGCTTCAATTATCAAACCCTACAGAAAAAGATAGTGCAGATGTTATAATTAAAATTTATGTGCGACGAATCTTTAGGCATGCCTGTATACATGTGCTTGTAGAAATCTTTAGTTCCTGAACACATTATAGTTAACAGTTAACACTGTATTTTGCTAAAAATTCCTAGCCCAGGTCTAACCAAAAATTTGAGTGACGTGCCTACTCTTATTTCCATCTTTATTTCTATGCACAGGTTTTTTGACATTTGTGTCATCAGTGTTGTTCAAGGCGCAGATTGTATAAAAGCGCAAGACCCAAATTTGAAGCGCGAATCGCGAAGCGCCATTAATCGCGCGCATTTTCACCAAAAAATTAAATAATCACAGATTTAACAAGAAACTAATACTTAACATTCAAATATAACAAAGAGCATAACTAACATGATAATAATATCAATAATGAAGCATTAATCGATAAAGTTCTCTAATTTATAAGCTTCGGTGTCATCTAACTCAATCTCCGGCCCCTCAAATTCTCGCTCTTATCTTCATCTTCATCTTCATCTATTAGACTTGAAAAAAATGCTCCTTAGTTGTGTGAAACAATTTAGAGTTTTTTTTCCTTTTACCCTTCCTTCTAAGGGTATTAGTGTCATTTACTGTTGTGACCGCCTTTTTGCGTTTCTTAGCGCTTTTAGGGCTTATTAGCGCCTCACAAGCGCCTTTTGGACTATTACAGAATCGCACTAAATCGCACACCTTGTGCCTAAAATCGCGCCTTTAACAACACTCTATGCCATGTTTCATATCTGATCCATAAAGTACTATATTACTTATTAGTTCCATCCACAATTGCTTTCCACGTCTATATACGTAACTTACATATCTTGCATTTTATGTATATTTTGTACATGTGCGTCTTCATAAGTTTCCTTACCATTTTGGGTTGCAGTTATTGAGGACCATGTTACTATTGCAGTATCTTGTTCATGTTCTCGAAGGGGACTTTTTGCCCCGTAACCGTGCATATAAGGGTAAATTCTCTCTGTTCCTGTAAAATGTTTTAATATGTCCTTGTAATTTTCACTCTTTAAGTTTAATCAGTTCTGCTTCTGCTGCAGAAAAGATGAACTGGTCCCTTCTAAGGGACTCCTTCCTTAATAGAATTTTGGTATGGTTCGCGTGTCTTATTTTTTTACGGTTTTAGACGATTAAATGTCATCTCCTGATGCATAAAATAATCAGTGTAAATTTTATATATTGTGTTAGTTTAGATGTACATCCAAAGCATAATTATTTTTTTCCTCATTTATTCCTAAAAAGTTAACACTTTTGAAAATAAATGACAGGGCTCAAGAAGGGTCTCCGGTAAAGCATTGATAAAAGACTGTATCTCTGTGATGTGCATGTGTCATGTTTATTGCGGAACTGCTGATGATTTGTTATGTTTCAAGAATTCCTCTGAGGATAAATTAAAAAATTGTAGTTCTGCCGCCACCATTGCTCTCCCTGAAATAGAAAAATGCTTGTGCACTGCTATGCAGAAGCTATTGTTGATGGTACATCTATTAACCAAACTTTTACTCTTGATGTTTTCTTGTGTATGACGTTATAGACTTTTCAGATCATGGATCTTGATGCTTCAAAGGAGATGGCAGATATACAAGGTCTTACGACACGAGCAGATGGTCCCAGGTATATTTTAATATTCCACACTCTATAGACCTATCTAACCCACACTCAACCATTACAGTTCAAGTCATATGACAGTATAATTTGGTGCAGAACTCCTGTGCCAGAAATAATTTTGGATGAGCTTTCTTACAATAGAGATATGCTGTCCCCTTTCCTTCAGGTATCTATTTTCTTTTTCCACCTTTATATATTGGTCAGTCTTGGGTTTTTAGGCTTCGATTGAATCATTAGGCTTCATTGATGTTGTATATCTCAGGGTAGAACTTAAAAATTTATCAAACTGCTAGGTTGCAGGCAATGGCATATATGAAGTATGAAAACAATGAAAAAGATAGAAATTAAGTTTATCTACTACTATGCTCGCTATTCAATCAGAGTTTTGACTTGTATCAGCATTCTATCAAAAGGCTTACAGCATGAATTCAAGCGAGTAAAGTTGTATGTGAAAAAACTACAGCTTTATGCAATCCTAGTTATACTAATTAGCAAAGGAATAATTCTACTTATACTCAAGTATATTATTATGAATTCCATAATATCTTAAAGTTGGACAGTGCAAAGTTCCAAACACTCTATTCTGTAGTTGACCTATTCTTATAACTTTCTAACGTATCAACATTTAATTGTTTTGAAGCTTAACTTGCCTAGATCATTATATTTAATAATATGATAGGGTATTGAGATCTACTCTCTAGTTCCATGATTCCATCACTAGTTGCTCATAAGTCATAACGATTCGTCGGATTTCACTGTTTGGTATAGGAATTCACAAACCATTTTGGTCCTTGCACTTGTCAAGAATTAGCTGCTTTAAGGTTTGAAAACATAATTGTGAAAGATAATCTGAAGCTTTCATATACAATTTATGACTCAAGTCACTGATATCTGACATTTCTAGGCATTTCATGAAAGATGTTTTGGAGCTTTGCCTATACAATTTTCACTTGGTAGCTAATATTTGACAATTTTATAGGCATTTCATGAACCTCGATGGAAGCTGGAAATCGTTATGCAGTACATTCGGAAGTATGTCGCGAAGGTAATTTATTTTCGTAACTCAAGAAGGAATCTATTTAAGTAGAAACAGTCTACATGACCTTTCTGTTGGATCTTCTTTCGGTCAGCCAATTACTCTTATAATAGATATAATATTTTCTGGATCCAGCAAGTAGCAAATGGTGGACTTTTTATAATGATTTTTGACAGTGTACGGTATTATATTAAGGATTGTAACTAAGAAATTCAATGTGCATGCTCCTATATCCACAACAGTCTTCTGTGCGCACTCGAAGATCAAATGGTCCAACAAGTGATGCAACCTTTCCTGATATCTTAAAGACCTTTGGAAATGACTCTAGCACAAAGAGTATCTTAAAGAAGATTAGTGTTGAAGTAGCACAATTGCTTTTAGCTCATGCTTTTCAGGTATATTTTACATTGGCAACTTGCCATACATACATACTTTACTCTTATTTGTTTCTATGTATATTTTGTTCTGCATATACTGTTTTTGCTATTTAAATTACCTGATGTACATCTAAAATAGTGATTTTCAATCGTGCAATTTCTGTGAATGCTTGCTTTCATCACAAAATGGGTATTCAGCATCTTTTTTTTTTAATGTTTATAATGAACGTGAATGTATCTATAATGCTCAATATTCTTAGATTTGCTTATACAGCCAAACCTTTATCTATTAAAGAATACCCTCGAGACCGGAGAATTTAATTCATTTATCGAGATTATTCTTTTTAATATACATTGTCTCTATTATGTTGGGACTGAGAAGAAAAATATTAGTCATCGAAGTTATTCATTTATGAGGAATTCAATTATTGAGGTTCTACTGTATCCGAAACAAATATAGATATAAACACTTTAAGGATAGTTTAAATGTAAACGGTCGTCCTATCAAACTTACCAAATGACATACATGTCTGCAACTTTGTATTAATTTATTTCAGGCATATTTGTCGTTATCTTTAAAAGATCCAAGTGAAGGTATAAATGATTCTGAGAAGAATGTTGGAGACTGCTCTCTTGTGGAAGTCTGCAAGTATATGATCACTGCCTTTTCCAGTCTAAAAAAAACTAATGAGTAGGTTCATTCAATTTCAACTGGTTGAGTTTTTCCGTTACTATGATTATGTCTGTTCATTAGCATGTATATAATGGTGTAGGCACATAGCGATTCTGCCTTTTGGAAAGGAAGCATTATTTACAGCCGCAACTATCCTCTCAACAAAGTAGAAGGCCTCAAGCAGCTAACAGTCTCTTAACTTCCTACTTAATCAAGTGAAAGCACTCTATCAAATGAAAAGCGAAAGCAATTTATTAGCTTTGGGCGAATTAGCCCTTAAGGATTTCCGCAGCTGGTTGAATGTAATACTCTTTGTTTTAGACTTTTAGCTGTTATTGTCACTCAAAATAATGCACCATATGTATTGCGCTAGGCGATAGGCCTATGAACGTTAACTGTCAGCACAGTCCTAGGCCTTGATTCCTCAACTAAAAGTCCAGCTTCTTGAATGAGATAAACAGCAAAGCAACAGAACACCGTAGCAAGCACAAACTTGCCGATAACCATGCCTTCGGGGTTATAAGGCAATAGAAGGCCACTGTTATCTTAAAATGGATAGAAAGACATGTAGACCCCAAGTATCCACCTGCCAAATTATCCATCCCCTTCTCAATATGGACCTGATAACTAAAAAAAATAAAATGAACATGAATAGACTTTGTCTTTGTAATAACTACTTTTGTGGATGTAAAATTGTAACTCTGAAAATAACATTTTTTTTTAAAATTAAATTCTCGTTCCATTGAAAGAAAATAACAATTGGATATAACAAAATTTCACCTTCGATGTTTGTACATATATTTACGAGGCATATCTAATTCTTTCAACCAAACAGACAAAGTTGTTGTAAAACTTAGCTTACTCAGTTATAATACCACTCAAAGTGGTGTCTGAGGAGGGTAGCTGTACGCAGACCACGCCCCTATACAATAGGGAGGCTGTTTCCGAAGGACCCCCGGCCATTACAAATACAGAAATACAAATACGGAAAGGAAACCTAATACAAACTAAGAAACTCACGCACACGCAGGAGTCGAATCCCTGACCTCCTTCAAAGGTCAGGGGTTCGACTCCTATATTTGTTTTACTACTATATTTGTTTGTAGAAATATAATATTATATATGCATTTTAGTATTTTTCAAATGTTGACTTTTTAGTAACAAGTGACAGCTACTCATAAAAAGCTAAAGGTTGTATTAACTTTTGAGTAACAGAAAATTCAATCATTGTTATCTAATAATTGGACGATTTTTGACTTTTAACTTTCTTCCATTAATATTGAGACTCTTGATCATTCATTGTACTTGTAACTTACCATTCATTGTACTTGTAACTTAAGACTCTTGGCTCTACAAATTCATGTAACCTACAAGCCTATAAATAGGCATCATTCTTAAGCTTGTAGATGCACAATTTCTCTCAATAAAATCTATTGTTTATCTCCTCTAAATACTCTCTATATTATAATATATTTTTATCACGTTATCAGCACGATATATACAAGTGAGATAGGCATTAGTCACCTCACCCTATTTTATTCCAAGCTGCATCTCGCCCTTGTTATCGGCGATATATACAAGTGAGATAGGCATTAGTCACCTCACCCTATTTTATTCCAAGCTGCATCTCGCCCTTGTTATCGGCGCTTCTTCGTATTAAGGTAATATGGACTAACCAGATGCTTTCTTTATATTTATGCTTGTGTATACCCTACATGTGATGTTTTGTTTGTATGACAATTACTCTATGAACCTTATATCTGATGATCATGCATAAAACAAAAGCTTACTACTATTTTATTGGTGGTATAAATAAGACCTGATATATTCTTGTGTTCATCAAGAAATTTTTGTTAACTATATGATCACTATCCTCGTATATTTTCTGTTAATTTTAAATTTTTGATTGTCTGGCTTGGGTTTGAATAAAATCATGATCAATTTTTTAAATAAAAAAAAACGGAGGATGGCTTAGTATCATGATTAAAAATGATGCATCCTGGAGTGTTAATATATTTGCATGAGATTATGTATATTAATTTTGTTTAATAAAAGAAGGGGGGAAAAAGAGAGAAAAACAAATTTTGTTGATTTTCCTTATTATAGTCATATGTGGTATGCTATTGTTGATTGATGTTAAAGTTAAATTTGACAAGTACTTACGTGAGTTTCCTAGTGTATTTAATTTGTGACCATATACTGTTTTAAACTTGCACCAGAGCATGTTATACATCTTGTTTATTTTATGTAGAGTTTGTTCTTCCTTGTATGCATGAATATTATTATGCCATAACTTGAAATCATATATTAAATAGTTTCGAGCACTCGCAAATTCTAAATGATCTATTTCTCCCTATTATGTATTTTATGCATAACTATTTGTCTTTTATGCATTTATATTAAATATCGAAAAATGGTACATGCAGCTTGCCTATTTTTCATGTCTTATTGTATAAATTGTTTAGAATTGAAATTATGTTGATAATTTTTAGCACTTTGTATCTGCAAATCCTAAATGAACTATTTCATGTGATATGTGCCTTTCTATGTGTTTAAAATATATATTAAAAATGAGTGCCATTTTGCAAAGCTATTTGTTTTATAAATTATAACAATTTTTTGTGTTTTATAGTATTATATACAATGTCAAATCTTACAAAACTTGAGTTCAACGCACTTGATGTCACCGGCAAAAATTATTTGACATGGATTCTTGATGCTGAAATCCATCTTAGTGTTATGGGTCTCGGTGACACCATAAAAGAAGGAAATAAAACCTCCGAACAAGACAAGGCAAAGGATTTGATATTTCTTCGCCATCACCTTGATGAAGGCCTAAAAACTGAATATTTAACTATTAAAGATCCATCAATTCTTTGGAAGGATCTCAAAGAAAGATATGACCATCAAAAAACGGTGATACTCCCAAAAGCTCGCTATGATTGGCTACACTTGCGATTGCAAGATTACAAAAGTGTGAGTGAGTATAACTCTGCCATGTTTAAAATTACATATCAATTGAAATTATGTGGCGAGAATATCACCGATAAAGATATGTTGGAAAAAACATATTCCACTTTCCATGCCAATAATATGCTCCTACAACAGCAATATCGTGAACGTGGATTCACAAAATATTCTGAGCTGATTTGTGTATTGCTTCTTGCTGAGCAAAACAATGAACTTTTGTTAAAAAATCATCAAGCACGTCCAACTGGCTCAACACCATTCCCTGAAGTGAATGCGGTGACTAACAATGAATATGGAGATAATAAGCCATTTGGACGTGGGCGTGGTCGTGGATATGGACGTGGACGTGCCCGCGGTCGTAATTTTGGGCATGGTCGAGGACATAATCATCAAAATTTCACCAACTTTAAAAGGAAGCCTCACCACCAGAAGTGGACAAAAAAGGAAGAGAAACCCGAGGGAAGTACAATGGTGAAAAGGGTTGAAAGTGTTTGTAGTCGTTGTGGAATGAAAGGTCATTGGAGACGTACATGTCGTACCTCCAAGCACTTTGCTGACCTTTATCAAGCCTCTTTGAAAAATGTTGAAACTAATTTTGCTGAACAAAATGATCCCTTGGGAATTGCTCATCTTGAAGCACACCTTAGTGGTGTGGATCCAGTTAATCCTTTGGGACTCACTCACATGGAAGTTGGTGATTTCTTTGAAGATGGGAATGATGAGATGGCCAAATCTGGTGGTGGCAATAATTAGACCATATATGAAAACTTTGCTTTTGCTTATTGAATATTTCATATTTCTGTTCGAACTCTATAATGATTAATGACTTTGCTTTATGCATTCTATATAATTATCTTTTAGCATGAATGAGTTGTTTTGGATATTATTCTAATCTTCATTCATATATTTGTTTTGTGAAGAATTATGGCTAGTAATATCTCATTATGTGCTATGAAAGATGAAGAATCGTTTTGTTTGGCGGATAGTGCAACAACACATATAATTTTGAGAAAGAAAGAATATTTTTCGCATCTTATATTAGCTAAAGCTAATGTAAATACAATATCGGGTGCATCAGATATTATTGAAGGCTCCGGAAGAACAAGTATAGTGTTACCTAATGGTACACATTTATTTATTGAGAATGCCATGTTCTCCACCCGATCAAAAAGAAACCTTTTGAGTTTCAAAGATATACGCCACAATGGCTATCATATTGAAACAACAAACGAAAATGACGATGAATATTTATGTATCACGTCTATAGTCTCTGGGAGAAAGCAAATAATAGAAAAACTTCCCTCTTATAAATCTGGATTATATTATACCTCTATTAATCCAGTAGAGACACACATGATAATGAGTCAAAAATTTGCAAACCCAGAAAACTTTCTTATGTGGCATGATCGCTTAGGTCATCCGGGTTCAACAATGATGCGAAGAATTATTGAAAATTCAAATGGACATCCTCTAAAGAATAAGATTGTTCCATTGTCCAAAGATTTTTCTTGTGTTGCTTGCTTTCAAGGAAAACTAATAACAAAGCCATCGCATGTGAAAGTTACGATTGAGTGTCCATCATTTTTGGAACGAATTCAAGGAGATATATGTGGACCTATTACACCATCAAGTGGACAATTTCAGTACTTTATGGTACTTATAGATGCATCAACACGTTGGTCGCATGTTAGTTTATTGTCCACTCGTAATGTTGCATTTGCAAGACTCCTTGCTCAAATAATTCGATTAAGGACACAATTCCCAGATCATGCAATTAATAAAATTCGATTGGATAATGCAGGAGAATTTACTTCTCAGTCTTTTAATGATTATTGCATGTCAATTGGGATTGATGTGGAACATCCGGTTCCGCACACGCATACCCAAAATGGTTTAGCAAAATCTTTTATTAAGAGACTACAATTGATTGCTAGACCCTTGCTTATGAAAACAAAATTACCAAATACTGCTTGGGGACATGCAATATTACATGCTGCATCACTTGTTCGTTTAAGACCGACTGCTTATCATAAATATTCCCCAATGCAGCTTGTAAATGATCAAGAACCAAATATTTCTCACTTGAGAGTTTTTGGGTGTGCAGTTTATGTTCCGATATCTCCTCCCCAACGAACAAAAATGGGACCCCAAAGAAGATTAGGGGTATACGTTGGGTTTGACTCTCCCTCAATTATAAAATATTTGGAGCCCATGACTGGTGATTTATTTAAGGAAAGATTTGCCGACTGTCAGTTTGATGAGACATTTTTTCCTGCATTAGGGGGAGATAAGTCAAAATTTGAAAAAGAAAGACAAGAAATTTTGTGGAATGCAGCATCTCTGTCTCATTATGATCCTCGCACAAATCAGTGTGAACTTGAAGTTCAAAAGATTATCCACCTACAAGAGGTTGCAAATAAATTGCCTGATTCATTTACCGATGTTAAGATAGTAACGAAGTCACATATACCGGCTGTCAATGTTCCTTGTAAAATAAAACTTCCTGATGAAGAAAATAAAGTCTTGCTAGCAAATGAGTCTAAAGCACGCCAGAAGCGTGGTAGACCTATTGGATCCAAAGATAAAAATCCTAGAAAATCAAGGAAACTTGATAAACAAGCTGGTACATCAAATGACATCATTCCAAATGAAATAGAATTGATCACTGAAAAGACGTCTTCAAAGGATGATCAAACACCTGAAATCGAGGATAATGAAGAGATCTCGATAAATTATATCATTTCAGGAAAAAGGTGGAATAGAAAAGAAATTGTCATGGATGACATATTTGCATATGCAGCTGCACTTGACATTTCTGAAGAAATCGAGGATCATGAACCTAGATCGATCTATGAATGTAAAAGAAGAAATGATTGGCCAAAATGGAAAGATGCTATTGAGGCAGAATTGAAATCACTTGAAAAACGTCAAGTATTTGGACCTATTGTCCAAACACCTGCAGTTGTGAAACCCGTTGGATATAGATGGGTATTTGTGCGCAAAAGAAATGAGAAAAATGAAGTTGTGAGATATAAGGCACGCCTTGTTGCACAAGGCTTCTCACAAAGACCGGGAATTGATTATGAAGAGACTTATTCCCCGATAATGGATGCAACAACATTCAGATTCTTACTAAGTCTATCAATTTTAGAAGGGCTCCGAATGAATTTGATGGATGTTGTGACTGCTTACTTATATGGGTCACTTGATAATAACATTTACATGAAAATCCCCGATGGATTAAAAATACCTGAAGCATGTAGTTCGAGACCCCGAGAAATTTATTCAATTAAATTACAAAGATCATTGTATGGGTTAAAACAATCAGGTCGAATGTGGTATAATCGCCTCAGTGAGTACCTTTTGAAAAATGGATATGTTAATAATGTAATTTGTCCATGTGTTTTTATTAAAAGGACAAAAATGGGGTTTACTATAATTGCGGTTTATGTTGATGATATAAACATCATTGGGACCCAAGATGAGCTTAATGAAACAATTGAATATTTGAAAAGAGAATTTGAAATGAAAGACTTGGGTAAAACAAAACTATGCCTTGGTTTTCAAGTCGAACATCTATACAAAGGAATTTTTGTCCACCAGTCATCATATATTGAAAAGATCCTTAAAAGATTTATTATGGATAAAGCATATCCTATAAGTACACCTATGGTTGTTCGCTCACTTGAAAAGAAAAAGGATCCATTCCGCTCAAGAGAAGAAGGAGAAGAACTTCTTGGTCCCGAAGTACCATATCTTAGTGCCATTGGTGCACTAATGTACCTTGCCAATTGTACACGACCTGATATTGCTTTCTCTTTTAATTTATTGGCAAGGCATAGTTCTGCTCCAACTGGAAGACATTGGACTGGTGTGAAACAAATTTTTAGATATCTTCGAGGTACAATGGATATGGGTTTGTTTTATTCTAAAGACTCAAAAGTAGAATTAGTTGGTTATGCAGGTGCAGGTTATCGATCTGATCCCCATAAAGGTAGATCACAAACAGGTTATGTATTCACGTATGGTGATACCGCAATATCTTGGCGGTCTACAAAGCAAACACTTGCAGCAACTTCTTCGAATCATGCTGAATTATTGGCACTACATGAAGCTAGTCAAGAATGCGTGTGGCTAAGGTCTTTGGTCCATCATATTCGAGAATCATGTGGTCTTTCAGTCAATAAAGGAAGTCCTACTGTTTTATTCGAAGATAATGAAGCATGTATTACCCAAACTAGAGAAGGCTACATCAAAGGAGACAGGACAAAGCACATTGATCCAAAATTCTTCTTCACCCATGAACTTCAGCAAAGGGGAGAAATTGATGTCTGTCAGATCTGCTCATGTGATAATCCGACTGATTTATTGACAAAGGCACTTCCTACATCTCCCTTCGAGAAGTTGGTACACAAGATTGGAATGTGTAAACTTCGAGATTTATGATGATTTATATAGTCATGCTAAAATGAGGGGGAGACACTTCACTTTAGTATATGTACAACACATCTACTCTTTTTCCATCACTAGGGTTTTTCCCACAGGGTTTTTCCTAGTAAGGTTTTAACGAGGCATGGTGTTCGTACAAGTCATCCAGGGGGAGTGTTATGTAATAATTGGATGACTTTTGGCTTTTAACTTTCCTCCATTAATATTGAGACTCTTGACCATTCATTGTACTTGTAACTTACCATTCATTGTACTTGTAACTTAAGACTCTTGGCTCTACAAATTCATGTAACCTACAAGCCTATAAATAGGCACCATTCTTAAGCTTGTAGATACACAATTTCTCTCAATGAAGTCTATTGTTTATCTCCTCTAAATACTCTCTATATTATAATATATTCTTATCAATCATTAGATTTTAATATTCTTATCATTCTTATTATATTAGAAAAACTTTTTGCAATTTTGAATTTTAATAAATAAAAAAGAACTAGAAAATAAAAAATAATAAACATGAATAGACTTTGTCTTTGTAACATCTATTTTTTCTGGATATAAAAATGTAAATCTGAAAATAACATCTTCTAAATAAACAAATTCTTGTTCCATTTAAAAACAATTGACAATTGCATATAACAAAATATCACTGTCGATGCATATTTTTTATGAATTTAATAAATAACTAAGAACTAATAAACTTGATTTGAAAAAATAACGCCAAATTCAGTTATTAGAAGCAGTGTTCCAGAAATCGGTAGGTGGTCCACGGCCTTTGGGGTACCGCCTAGCGCCTAATCGGTTAGGCGGGGATTAATCGGTTGTATTTAAATATTATTTTTAATATTTTATTTATTAAATATTTTTGCCAATTTTTAAAGTTTTCAACATTTTTTACCGATTTTTGACCGCCTAAACCGTTTTTTGACCGCCTTTCAACCGATTTTTGACCGCCTAGACCGATTTTATCCGTTTTTTGGCCGATTTATACGAAAAACCGTCTAAATCTCCGCCTAACCCCGCCTCGGGACGTTTTTGTGACGCCTAGCGCCTAGGCGGCCGCCTAGGCGCCGCCTCAACCGATTTTTAGAACACTGATTAGAAGTTAACTAGCTTATAACCTGTACAAAGGATTGGTTATTTTTAAAATTATTAGCTTATAATCCGTGCAACGCACGACAATTTTCTAATATCTATTATATATTAATTTTTTTAATATTTATTTATTATTAGTTTACATATTAAATTGTTATTAAAATATTTCCTTAAAGCTTTTTTCGCCCTCGCTTTTTGCACTTCCTCATTTGATTTTATTCCTTTGCAATAGTCGTCTTGCTCTTGTAAATAACAGCATCTTCTTTCTGCACAAAGAAAAGCAAACATAAGCTCAAATATAATTGCGTTATCTGGCTTGCTTATGTTGGTGAGGATGTTATAATCATAATGGGAGGGGAGTATATATAAGCTAAAAAGTAGGAGTATGTTATTGCCACTTAAAAGTAAGAATATCTTCGTTGTGTGTTGGAACATATAATAATCATTGTTGTAAAAAGTGGAAATCGAACTTAATCGGTAGAGATACTGAATAGCGATTAATTAACGATTAATATCGATTAATTTCGATTAATTCCAACTAATTCCGATTCGAAGAGGCATCGAACAACGATTAATCCCGATTAATCGCCGCTTTTCAGAACACAGATAATAACCAAATAGCCAGCCATTAGGTAGATTTATAGAGTTAAAATGATTGAGTTAGTTAGGGATGGCAAAATAATTCGATCCGATTAATACCCGATCTCAAACCCGAAATTTTGGATTTACTGAACTCGAATTTTTGGATTTGGATTTAATTTTTAGACCCGAAATTTTTTTGATTTGAATCTAGATATCATGAAACCCGATCCGAACCCGAAACCCGACCCGAACCCGAAACCCGAAAAAAAACCCGAATATATGCTGGATTTTGGTGTTTTGCTTTAGGGACTAAGTTCTCATTCTAAGAAGTTCTCTTTAGTAAATCACCAAAATCCAGCAGAATCACTAAATCACAAAAAAATATTATTTTTCACTGCCACGTCACTGCTGACAGCAGCATGATGACATGGTAGTGGGGCCCATAAAAAAAAATTTGGGAAAAAAAGTTTTCCCAATTTTTTTGTAGAAAAAAAAAATTTAGCGGGAAAATTTTTAAAATTCAAATTTTATTTTTTTTTTAAGTCCGGCGGCCGGATTTATAAAAAATCGGGGGCCATCCCCGATTTTTTAAAAATCAGGATAAGTTAGGGTTTAGGGTTAAGTCCGTATACGGTTTATTCGTCATTATGAATATTTCTAAAAGCCAAAATGGAACGGTTGAACCCAAAAGGTTAACTGTTGTGTTTAGGGAAAACGCTAATCTAAGTGATTTGTGGATCACCATTTTTTGGCGAAAAAACCAACCAAAGCACCATTTTTTGTGGGAAAAAACGTGCCCAAAAAAAATTTCTTAAATTTTTTGGCGGGAAAATTTCTGTCATGTCAGCATGCTGATGTCAGCAGTGATGTCATCATGCTGATGTAAGCACTGACGTGATTTTTTATTTTTTTTATTAATTTTAACGATTTGGTGATTCTGCTGGATTTTGGTGATTTGCTTTGGGGACTAAGTTCTCATTTTAAGAGATGGTTCTCATTTGAGTACTTGTATATATATATATATATATATATATATATATATATATATATATATATATAAGAGTAGGGAGCCTGAGATACATCTCAGATAAGTTTCCTGAGATACACAAATTTTGTATGCAAACATGGAGGGCTTTTTTGTAAAATCATGATTCATTTAAAATTTTATTAAATAGCCCTACGGGCCCAATAAATTTAAACTTCTTTTTTTAAGTATCTTAGGAAACTTCCCTCAGGTTAATCTCAAGATTCTTTTTTCTATATGTATATATATATATATATATATATATATATATAGTTGCACTCCATAGCAAACACCTTATATAACAAATAATAAAGAACACCTCATATCTAATATAATTTAAGAGTTCCGTCATAGCACCCAATACAAAAAGTTGTTATTTTTTACCCTTTAGCAAACCAGCAAAAAAAAATTGAAATTTTAATGTTCATTGATGACGTCATCAGTTGAACAGTAATTTTCAAATTTTTTCTTCTTTTGCAAACTTGATGAAGGGTAAAAAAATAACAATTTTTTGTATTGGGTGCCCCTGGCGGGGCTAAAGGATCTAATAGATCTAAGGTGTTCTTTGTTGTTTGTTATATAAGAGTGTTCTGTATGGACCAAAGGCCTATATATATATATATATATATATATATATAGGTTTTTGCTCAAATACAAACCACTCTTAAAATGAGAACTATAAACCAACACAAAATATATTATATTTCATATATTCTAAGGGCCCCGCCAGGAGCACCTTCACAAAAATGTCTTATAATTCAATCCTCTATCCATTCATCAAAAAAATAAAAAAAATAAAAAAATAACTGCAGCCACGTCAACATTTTTTTTTTAAAAAAATTTATAATTTTTTTATAATTTTTTTTTCGATGAATGGATAGAGGGTAGAATTATAAGACTTTTTCGTATTGGGGTACCCTTATTTAGGTCATTAGATTAGCTTAAATGTTGGATTGGAATTTGGTTTTTAGGTTTGTATTATAAGAAGGTTTTATTGGAGTAGCCCCCTATATTATATATATATATATATATATATATATATATATAGGCAAGTGCTCAAATACAAACCACTTTTAAAATACAAACCTACAAACCAACACTAAATTAATTATATTTCATCTATTCTAAGGTTCCCGCCAAGGGTACCTTCATAAAAAATGCTTAAAATAATTGGCTCTATCCAACACAAAAAAAAAAAAAAAAAATCTTGCCGTGGAAATGCGAAGCATTTAAGACAGTAAACGGATGAGTTAGGTAGTCATGAGGGCCGAAGGCTCTCGACACACCCGTCAATCGTCTATTACCTTTACCATTGATTGCCATTCCTCACAACTTTAGAATGATAAAGGCGCGAAGCGCCGTACAAGAAGGTGTGAAGCGCCGTACAAGAAGGTGCGAAGCACCGTTAACCAGTGAAATCCACTGCCACGTCATCACGTGAACAGTGATTTTTTTTTGTTGGATAGAGCCAAGTATTTTAAACGTTTTTTGTATTGGGGTACCCCTAGTTTGGTCATTAGATTAGCTTGAAATATTAGATTATGCTTGGTTTGTAGGTTTGTATTTTAAGGAGGTTTGTATTGGAGTAGCCCCCTATATATATATATATATACTAAATTTAATTTAAAATTTATACATATCCAAGTATTCATGCCAACTATTTTTGTGATAATATTACCTAATTTTCTAATAATTTAATTTTCCCCTTTTTTTAAGTAGTTTGTGGAATTACTTGATAAATTAAATAAAATTAGGAAAAAAGTAAAAATTTGATTTAAAATTCATACACAACCAAGTAGTAATATTAACTAATTATGTGAAGAATTTTCCATCCATTTTTAAATTTTAAGTAGTTTTTAAAATAAATTAAAAAATTAAATTAAATTAGAAAAAAGCCAAACTTTGGATAAAAATTCATGCACACCAAATTAGTCGTATTCACTATAAGTATGAACACTGCAAAACAACTAAAAATAGTATAGTGGTAGTAGTAGTACTACTAGTACAAATGTTAGAAATTTTAGAAATTATAAGTTTAGTGGTCGATAGTCGACTAGGGTTTAGGGTTTCTAGGGTTTCAATTTTTAATTTTTTTAAAAATATTTCTAAACGATCCAACCGTACGGATGTTAAGTTCTGTTACTTATTGGACAGCAACACCTAAAATGGAAGAAAAATTTGAAGAAACGGCTCGACAATTGCGTAATACAAATACTAAAAAATTAGGACTTGATTGTGCAACTAGATGGAATTCTACTTACTTGATGCTTGAAACAACTATGTTGTATAAGGACGTTTTCACTAGACTGGGTCAAAGAGATACTCAATATAAAAATTCTGGTCATTGCCCTTCGAGAGAGGAGTGGGAGTTTGCTCAAGATGTGTCTGGTAGATTAAAAAAAAAATCAAGGCGATTGAGATCTTTTCTGGGATGAAATACCCTACTACCAATCAGTGTTTCATTAATATATGTGAGATTCGACTTGCAATTACAGATTGGCGTAGCAGTTCAGATTTTTACATTCAGACCATGGCTGAAGAAATGTTGATAAAATTTAAGAAGTATTGGGATGTAATACATAGTGTTGTAGGGGTTGCTGCGGTGTTGGATCCTAAATACAAGATGGAGGTATTGGAATTCTACTTTAATAAGATATTTGGAGAAACTTCAGGGGTTAAAGTTGACAATGTTCGAGATCTTTGTTATTATTTGCTTAAGGAGTATCATGAAAAGCTTGTTGTCGGTACTAAAGGCATAGGTGATTCATTTTGTACACGCTCTGCATCTACTAATGAAAATGTTTCAGAGTATGATTTGTTTATAAGTACTAAAAATCGGAAAAGAGTGGACTCTGTAAAGTTAGAGTTGGATCATCACTTGGATGAGGATGTCGTGCAAAAAAGAGATGGATTTGATCTATTAAATTGGTGGAAGGTAAATGAGATTAAATATCCAAATTTGCAATGCCTTGCAGCTTGCTCGTGATTTCCTAGCTATTCCGGCATCGACAGTAGCGTCATAGTCTGCATTTAGCTATAACAATAGGTTGGTAAGTCCGCATCGCAATAGACTTAGTCCGAGCACATTAGAAGCTTTAATGTGTGCTCAAAGTTGGTTGTGGGCTGCTGAAATGCAAGGTATTCGGATGTTAATTTAATGATTTGTAGTTATGTCCAGTTCTAGCTTCCTTTTATAATGTTAATAAATAATTAAATAGTGTTGTTTCGTAGTTTTAAATTAATTATAATAAATATTTTCAGGGGAATCATCTGATGGATATGCAACTATATAGATTGATCACGAATCGGAAGATTCGTGTGTTACATGGGAGGTATGAAAAGTCACTGATCACAAATTAAAATAATTTTCACTTCCCTGTAATTTTTTGAATGAAAACTGAAAAATATTAGTAAATTTTTGCTTATGCAGACTTGGTAGTAAAGTCATGTACTGTTTTTCTGACCAAGTATGTTCCTTTATCAGGTATGGTCATTGGTTAGAAGATTTGATCAACCGCAGAAGTACAAGCCCTTTGTTAGCAGGTGTGTAGTGCAAAGTGTTGACAGATAGTTCTATTCTTATTAAAGTTTACTACAGTCTATGGTGTGGACAAGTTTAATCATGGAATTGTGGTGATATATCCATTCTTGTCATCTTACTATAGGACAAGTTTATAGTGCCACATTAGTAAACAAAATGTAGTAATTTGTGTATTCAGTTGGTAGCATTACTCTGTTGGAAATACGGCCACTTTGATCAGTAAACAAAATGTAGTAGTTTGTGTATTTAAATGTTTTGTCTGAGATTGTTATTTGACCTCTCTTGCAGGCTTTGTGGCTGGATTAGTGGATTCTTGCTGCTGTGATGTAGTGCTGAATTAGTTGGAGCTATTACTCTGCTCGATTAATTGATGCTTATTTTAGGATTTAAAATAGTGACAAGTTTTCTGTAGTCTTTGCCATTTTGAAAGTTTGCTGAACTTGATCATGAAGTTGTTTGTGTTATTCAGTTGTTTTGTTTGAGATATTTGGATTGATGTACTTAATATTTTCAATTTTAGGAGTTCTGCAAACTTATTTTAAGGGTGGATTTCTATTTTCGGATTTTCGGGTTTTGGATTGTATCCGAATTATAATATTTTTGGATTTTCGGGTTTGGATAGTACCCAAATCATAATATTTTCGGGTTTCGGGTATATCCGAAAACCGATTCGAAATCCATTGAATCGGGTTTGGATTTCAGTTTTCGGGTATTTTTCGGGTTCGGATTGGGTTCGGGTATTGCCCAAAAAATCGGGTTTTGATTTGGATAGTGCTAAATCCGATCCGACCCGATTGCCATCCTTAGAGTTAGTGGGATACAATTAAAAAGATATAGGTAACGATTGCGATATTAAGGAGGTATAGTTCAACATAAAATAATCATTATTAAGTCAATATAATATTTCAAATTTCAACATAAGATTTGTAGTACACTGCCATTCTTCTTCTTCATCTTGTGGTGAACAGAATACATAAAATGGATATGAAGTTACTGTTGCATCCCCACTTTTTAAAAACTACAAAAACGTTATCCTTCTATAATTAATGCAAAAAATTGTTGAATTTATATTGTTTTAAGGAATCGAAAACTTTGAGGTACAATGAGATCAAATTACCCTTTATTAATAGAGATACCAAATTACCTTTCCTTTTTAGTTAAAATCTTTTAATTATGTGATTTTTTATAATTTAAGTTTTGCTTAATTTAACAATTAAGTTGAATCTTCTTACATACATCAATGATTACTAAAATATAACATTTATTTTTGAAAATAATTCATAAATCTTATTTAAAATATTTTCAAGATGCTAACTTTTTTATATATAAAAATAGAATATTACACATAAATTGTAAAAAAAAAACACTTTGTATTTTATTAACTAGTTTATAACCCGTGTAACACACAACTACTTTTTTAATTATTTCCTATTATATAATAAGAGTAAGAGGGATAATAAACGAGTACTACCATAGGCCAATGATTCGCTCCTAACAACAACATATATTTTATAAATTGAATTTAAAATCACTAATACAAAGCTTAATTAATAATCGCACCGAGTTTACACTTTTGATTTGTTTATGCCTCAACCTAAAAATCTTCTAATCATATTCTATCTATGACTGCTTTTGTGAATAAATATGTTATACAATAAAATTAAGAGGAATTATATCCTTATATATAATAAGCGTAAAGGGGATTTTATCCATAATTTTTGTTACTATACTATCAAAATAATCTCAACCGTCGAATCTAATATTTTAAAAATAGGCCATCAAGATTATATTATATTAAAAAGAAAATTATAATCTAAAAATGATGTAATTAAAAATGGTTGTATTAGAATTGAATTTTATTTATTTATTTATTAATATTAAAAAAAGTTCATGTTTACTATTTTGGCTCTATCTCGACATCTAGAAATCAGATTTGGATGATTTTACAATCACGTAAAGCTCATAAAAGTATCTTTAATTTAATGATGAATTAACAATTATTATTAAAATAGAAATACTCAGAATCTCTAGAGAAAATATAATTATGAATTTATACATTAATTTCATTGTAGAAGACCTACATTAATAATTCTATTCGATGTGAAAAACTAAATTATATATGATTTAAATCATCAACATACACTTTTTCATATTCCAATATAAATACACATTTTAGTTTACATGTTAAACAATAAAATATTTTTTATGTTAGATCCAACGTTTTTCATCTTTTTTATTTTATGATCTAACGGTTCTTATTTATTTTGTGGTACTGAAAACCAAAACCAGACTACCGACTATCATAGTTTTGGACAAAATCACTCTTACACTTATTATTAAAATCGTATTTAGTTGTTAGTAGAACTATCTTCAAATAATAAGAAGGGCATTTTGATAATCAAAATTAAATATAAGTAGATTTCATAAATCGACTAGAATTTTCAACGTAAAAAAATGTAAAATTCTTCAATCTTTTATTTCTGCGTAGTTTTAATTGGAAAATAATTGTTAAACCGTCACTAAAACAAAGATTATTTTGTTAATTTCACGTGGGCTGTAAAATCGTCCAAATCAAATTTTAAGAAGTCAAGATAAAGCATAAATATTGAATTGAACGTGTAAAATCTTATATATATATATATATATATATATATATATATTAATATTTTAACAAAAATTTAATATGTAAATTAATAAATATTGAAAAGGAACCGTACGTTGCATGGGTTATAAGTTAGTATCTATAATTATATTAATATTTTTAATATTTATATGATATTAATTTACATATCAAATTATTGTTAAAGAATTGATATATATATATATATATATATATATATATATATATATATATATATATATATATATATATATATATATATATATATAGGCAGATGCTCAAATGAGACCCTATATTAGAATGAGAACTGAGACTAAATCTGAACCACTCAACTTTATAGTAACTTTTAATCTGGACCACCCAATCCTATATCCCTTTTTTAATGACATCATTTATTTCTTTATCCTACCTGACAGCTCATCCACCCATCTTCCTCGATCTAATCATATTTTCAACTATTTCTAATTTCTTCTCTCTCTCTCTCTCTCACTCTCTCTCTCTCTCTCTCTCTCTCATCTTTCCATACATATTCAATTTTTCTCAGTTCTACTACTTACTTCTTCGTCTCTCCTATCTTCTCTTGAAATTTATAGTGAAATCATTGTGTCGTATATTGAGGCCGGTTTGGAGAAAGTAGAACAATCAACGAGTTGATCTAGGAACGAGAAACGGAGATCTGTATAAACGACGTTAGAGATCTGGTGGATATGAAAGCACTGGTGTGGTGACCGGAAATTGTGAATCGGTGATGGATGGTGATTTATTATTAGGAGAATTGATTTTACACTTTCAGAGTGTAAATATGCAGGATATTTTGGTGATTTATTTCAAAATTTTGGTGGTTGATATTGAAATTTTATTGATTTGCTATGATTTTTTTTTTTTGATTTTCTTCAACTTTTAGTGATTTGTATTGAATATTTTGGTGATTCTGAAAGTACTGGTGGTGTTGGCAGTAATTAGTGTTTGGTGGTGGTGACAATAATTATTGAAGTTTTGGTGATTTTTGGTTTAAAATAGTGATTTTGTATGAAGGGATAATGGTGATGACGATGGTATGATGACGGTAGCCATAGCAGCGAATTGATGTTGTAGTGACAGTGGTGATGGTGTGTTGTTTTAAAAATATATGAGTATATTTGAAATTTAAAAATAATTAATTAAATATAAGTATAATTTAATATGGGGTCTTAGTTCTCATTTTAAGGAGGTTCTTATTAGAGTAGCTCCATATATATATATATATATATATATATATATATATATATATATATATATATATATATATATATATATATATATATATATATATATATATATATATATATATATATATATATAGGCAAGTGCTCAAATGAGAACCACTCTTAAAATGAGAACTTAGTCCCCGAAACAAATCACCAAAATTCAGCACAATCACCAAATCGTTAAAATTAATAAAAAAAAATAAAAAATCACGTCAGTGCTTACATCAGCATGATGACGTCACTGCTAACATTAACATGCTGACATGGCAAATTTTCCCGCCAAAAATTTGGTGATTTGGAAAATTTTCCCACCAAAATTTTGGTGATTTGAAAAATTTCCGCCAAAAAATTTTGATTTGGCAAATTTTCCCGCTAAAATTTTGGTGCTTTGGGAAATTTTCCCGCCAAATTTTTTTCCCCACCGAAAAAAAGTTTTATTACCCAAAAGGAAATTTTTTTGTGGGCCCCACTACCACGTTATCAGTGATGTCATGCTAACATCAGCACTGATGTGGCAATGGAAAATATTTTTTTGTTATTTGGTGATTATGTTGGATTTTGGTGATTTCCTTTAGGGACTAAGTTCTGATTCTAAGAGATTCTCACTAGAGTAGCTCCCTATATATATATTAAAAAGATTTTACACCTTTAATTTAATATTTTTGTTCTATCTTCAATTCTTAAAATTTGATTTTAACGATATTACATTCCACGTGAAATTAACAAAATATCCTTTAATTTAGTGATAGTTTAATAATTATTTTCCAATTAGAATTACGCGGAAACAAAAGAGAGAAGAAACTGGCGATTTTTTACATTGAAAATTCTATTCAATTTATGAAATCTACTTATATTTCGTTTTGATTTTCAAAACACCATTCGTTAAAATTATTTGAAGATAGTTTCACTAACAACTAAATACAGTTTTAATAATAAGTGTAAGAGGGAATTTGTCCAAAATTTTGGTAATCGGTAGTGTGTCTCAGTACGACAAAATAAATAAGAACCTTTAGATCTTCAAATAAATAGATGAAAACCGTTGTATCTAGCATAAAAAAAATTATATTTTAATATGTAAACTAAAATGCTTATGTATATTGAAATATAAAAAAATGTATGTTAATGATTTGAATCATATATAATTAGGTATTTTAAATTGAATTATACGATCAATGTAGATCTTCTACATTGAATAGGATTAATGAAAAAAAATTATTATTGTATTTTCTCTTGAAATCTTGAGTGTTTTCATTTGGATAGTATTTATTAAAGCATCACTAAACTAAAGATAATTTTATGAGCTTCGCGTGGGCTATAAAATCATCCAAATCTGATTTCAATATCTCAAGAGTGAACCCAAATAGTAAATATGAATTTTCTTTAGTATTAATAAACAAATAAATAAAATTCAATTTTATTACAAACATTTTAGATTATAATTTTCTTTGTTAGATTATAATTTTCTTTTTAAATTCAATTTTAATACAATCTTGATAAAATATATCTTTTTCAGATTAGAATTTTTTTTAATATGATATAATCTTGATCGTCTATTTTTAAAAATATTAGATTTGACGATTGAGATTATTTTGGCAATACAGTGACCAAACTCAAATTATGATAAGATAACGAGTGCAGCGCACAGCTCCTTTTTTAATATCTATAATTATATTTTTTTTTAATCTTTATATGTTATTAATATACATATCAAATTATTGAAATTGATATATATATATGATTTTACACGTTCAATTTAATATTTGTGCTCTATTTTGAATTCTTAAAATTTGATTTGGACGATTTTCTAGCCAACATGAAATTAACAAAATAATCTTTAATTTATTGATGATTTAATAATTATTTTTCAATTAAAACTACGCAAAAACAAAAGAGAGAAGAAATTGACATTTTTTTACTTTAAAAATTCTATTCGATTTATGAGATCTACTTATATTTCGTTTTGATTATCAAAATACCATTCTTATTATTTGAAAATAGTTCTACTAGCAAGCAAATACAGTGTTAATAATAAGTATAAGAGTGATTTTATCCGAAATTTTGGTAGTCGCTAGTCTAGTCTTCAGTACGACAAAATAAATAAGAACCGTTAGATATTAAAATAAATAGATGAAAAACGTTGAATCTAGCATAAAAAAAATATTTTATATTTTAACATGTAAACTAAAAAGTGTATTTATATTGAAATTTGAAAAAATGTATGTCAATTCTTTAATCATATATAATTAATTTTTCTACATTGAATAGGATTATCAATGTAGATCTTCTATACTGAATAGGATTAATGTAAAAAATCGTAATTATGTTTTCTCTTGAGATATTGATTCTTTCCACTTCGATTATAATTGTTAAATCATCACTCAATTAAATTAAAAATAATTTTATGGGCTTCGCGTGGGCTATAAAATCGTCCAAATCTGATCTCGAGATAGAGCCAAAATAGTAAATATGAACTTTTTTTTAATATTAATAAAAAAAATCAATTGTATCATTTTTTAATTGTATCCTTTTCAACTTATAATTGTCCTTTTAAAATTCAATTATAATACAAACTTTTTTAATTATATCCTTTTTAGATTATAATTTTTCCTTTTGATATTGATCGTCTATTTTTAAAATATTAAATTCGACGATTGAGATTATTTTGGTAGTACAGTGACTAGTATTATGGATAAAATCCCTCTTATGCTTATTTTATATAATGATATAATATAATTAAATAAAATAGAGTATACTAATTTATTATGGATATAATTTAATTTTATAATATTATTTAATAAAATTTTTAGTAGTAATAATAGTTATTCAATAAATGACATGTATTGTTTAGAACTAATGATTTAAAATTTTAATTTAAATTTGTTGTTGACGGGATTCGAGATTTGAATTTTTAGAAGAGGGATTTAAATCAAACTACTAACAACAATTATGGGTAAAATAGCTAATTGGTCACTATAGTCGCTAATAACTTGCAAGTAGGTCACGAAGTTAAAAAAGTTTTCAATTCCATAACTAAGTTACACGTATTTTTCAACCTATCATTAACTCAGAAATAAATTGCACGACCGTTAAAAACCCTTGACTTTTAACGGTGCAACGTTAGTTGCTTACGTCCATCACGCCAGGTAGGCTCCATGTCACGCCGCCTCAGCACAGATGTGGTTAGATCTATACCCGACACAACCATACCCAACCCAAAAAACATAACCCCATTCAGATAAAATCATTAAAATTAGAAATGAATTACCTCAATTAGTCTAAACACAAATTATCTACACAGCTGCATCGTTCCGCCGCACTACACAGCTGAATCGTAATAGTTAGAGGGTGTGAAGTCGGAGGAGAAGAGGTGAACGGCGGTTGAAGAAGAGTTCGGTGGTGAAAGGAGAAGAAGACTGGGAGGGGTGAGGATGGTTGTGGCCGGAATTGGATGAAAGGGAGAGGTGATGATGGGTGTTGTGGGGGGTTGAGGAGGTGAACGGAGGAGATGTTGGAGAAAGAGGATGAAGGAGGGGTGAGGATGAGTGGGGCTGTGGTGAAGAAGATGAGGTGGGTTTGAAGAGGAGCTGAGGCGGTGTTGGGTGGCTGTGTAGTGTAGCGAGATGGGTGGCGATGGTTTGAAGCGGTGAAGAAGGTTGCAGACGAGGGTGAATGTGAAGGTGTAGTCGAAATCGGAATGGAAATGGGGGTTTGAAACGGAGACGAGTAGAATAGTGTGTTGGGTGAATGTTGGGAAAGGCTGGGTTGACCAGTTGGGGATGGAGACAGACAAGTTTCGCGAGAATTGAAGTCAAGTTGCTTGATAAATGGATTTCATATCCATTTAGAGCATTCCAAATCGGCTTAAATTGATTGCTTTGGCCTCAAGTTTGTCGTAGTTTTGATGTGTTTTGCTTAATTGTGCAGGGTTGAAGAAATGTTGATTAAGGGTGTAGTTTCCGTCGTTTTGGAGTTCATTTATGAAAAGGAATGAATAATGGAGGCTAATGTCAGCTACCAAGATGTATACAAGTCAAGAAGGATTAAAGACGGAAGCTCATGCAAAAGGAACGAGAAGAAAAGTCTGAAAAACGAAGAAATAATGTAGAAAAAATCCATCAGATTGCAGCCAGGCAGTTTGCACAAGATTTTGAGCAGACTGCGCCATAAATGAGGTTTTTATACAGATTGCGCCCGTGCAGACTGCCCCAAATTCGCGCAGGGCGCGCCAGAAGTCGCTGAAAAATTATAGTTTTGCCCTTTTTACGATTTTGGCCATATATTGAGTTCTACAAGTCCGTTTTGGACGATCTTACAGTCCACGCAAAACTAACGAGATTCTCTATCATTCTAAAGTGGTCCAGATGTCAAAACACGAATGGAATGGCCCAGAAATACTAAAGAAAAGGCAGCTACGAATTTTCCTTCAAAACAGAATCAGTTTAGGAAACGCAATTCTATTATAATTCTATTTTGGTATTTCTTGTTGGACAAGACTTCTAGAGCCTATATAAACACATCCTACCCATGTAAATCAACATATCTTGTCCATAATATAGCTTAGAATTGCAAGGGAGAAAATGGGAACAAGATTCAATGCTCGTGACAAGCAACGGATCTAGATCTACTTCATCTTTTGTATCATAGATTTGTTTTCTCAACTCTTTGTTTTATTAATATTATTAATTTCTTTCATATCTTGTATTCTATCATGGTTTCATTAGATCCCATGATGACGAGCGGTTCGATTATGAACTAATCGTTGTCATGGGATTCTAACGGATTTATTTATGGAACTTAGTATCTTGATTGCTTAAAGATCTGTGTGTGATGTATATTTGATATCCTAGTATGGTTATCCTTAATTGATAGATGCGTCATGAACATCTAATTTGTTAATCTCTTGTGAAGTGAAAGTGGATCTTGAGATTAGAACTTGCCATGCTAGCATAGGTTCATGATTGTTTATCAACATGATTCGTAGTATGAGATGAGAATACTTATATTGCCCTATGTGATCAATATGGATAACTTGTTCTTCAACCGTTATGTTTTCAAATTCAATAGACATATAGGGTCTAAGCATAATTGGTATCTATTCATCTTCTATCTCTTTTGTGGATGTATGGGTAGTTTGGTATTCGTATACTGAGAAGTAGCGTATACTTGTTTCGTGTTATCCGATCAGATATCATAACCATTGCATATAGTGATTAAAGGCATCAGATCTAAGCGAAGTATTTAATGAAGTTAGGATCCCATGGTTTATCTTGCATAAGTAATTAGATTTTAATTCTCATTAGTTAAGTAATTTTTAGTTTAATAATTTGCATCTTAGTTTAATTTAGATAATCAAAACCCAAAATTGTTATTTGTCTTAGGAGTGAATAATAATCATACATTGTTGCATAGGTGCATGAACTGAATTGAAACCTAACCAGATCTCTGTGGGAACGAACTTGACTTCTATCTATATTACTTGTGACCACGTACGCTTGCGTGTTTTAGTGCAAACAAGTTTTTGGCGCCGCTGCCAGGGATCATCGGTGTTTTATTTTTGGTTTATGTGCTTGTCAATAGTGGTCGTTAGAGTTCACTGACTCGGATTAGTTACTTATCTATTCTTGTGTAGTTCGTTGGTGTTTCAGGTACTTGTCAGAGAGCGTTGACTTTGAAGATGGATTTTCTAAATTACTGTGGAGTTCAGCAGGTGGTTAGTGTTTGTGAGCTATGTGCGGGCGCACATGAGACGAATCAGTGCTGGAGCAACCAAGGTGGTATTCAACAACCTCAGCAGCCTTATCAACAGTATCAAGGTCGACAATATGGAGCACAGCCTTACTATCCTCAGAATTTTCTGCAGCAGCAGAACTAGGATTTTCAGCAGCAGCTAGGGCAGAATTTTCTGCAGCAGTATGACCCGTGGCAATCTGAACCTATGAGTTATGAGTAACAACCATATTTTCAATACCATCCTCAACAGTACCAGCAAGATGTTCCAGATATGTCATATTTCTTTGGAAGTGAAGAGTTTCAACATCAGCAACCTACTCCTACTTTTCAGTCAGATGAGGTTGTTACTATGGAGGAGCTTAGGATGCTTGTAAAGAGTAGTGAGGAGTCTATCAAATCTTTGGAGATTCTAGTTGCTCGAGTTGTGAGTGCTGTGGAACAAGAGAAACAACAATTCATACTAGAGGCAATTCCAGAAAATAACTGTGACTTGGAGCAAGGTACTGCATGCATAATTGAGGAAGAAAAATTCCAAGGTGAGGTGAGCGTTCGCAAGCCATGTGAGGAATTTGATCATGCTAGGATGGTGGATGATTTTGAAAAGGCACCATTTGAGACAGACACTGATGAGCTGCACAAATTTCAAGAATTGGTATGTGCATACCAAGAGGCTGATGAACATGGGAAAGATGCAGGTCTTCTACTTGTCTCAGAGTATAAAGATGGAGGTAGCGCATTAGAGCCAATGGAGGAAGTTCTCTTTGAGGAACCAAAGGCTTCAGCAATTTACATTCACCATCCTCCATTATATTCAATCGAAGGCCGCGAATGTGTGTTGTTCTATAAATTGATAGATTTTGGGTCAACAGAAGAAGGCATTGGAACAGGACATAGTTGTTATACGAATAGGCCAAGCGAGGAGAAGGAGCAGAAAGTGTGCCGCCGTGATGACGATGAAGTCTCACGAAGAGAGGACCAAGCAAACTATTGTCATCCTTAATGGAGGCTTGGAAGTAACGTCAAGCTAATGACGTTAAAGAAGCGCTTCTTGGGAGGCAACCCAAGCATTGTTGTATACTGGTATGTTTTCTACTTTCCCTCGTATTTACTTCCATTCAATAAGGGCATTGAATATTTTAAGTTTGGGGGTGGTTTGAGGGATAAGTAGTGTATGTAGTTGTGATTGTTAGTCATTGTGTTCATGTAGGATTTCATGCTTTGCATATTCATAGTATTTCATGCATGTATGTCTGTGTTATCTACGTTTGTTCCATATAGGACATTCTGTTTTTTTTATTTTCGTATACCATGTGAGTCCATTATAGTTGCATATTCATGGCATTTTTTTTTCATGATCCCTTAGAACGAACTGATTCTGATTGGTAGGATACTTGTTTTATTGAGTGTGATTGATGATGAGTAGAGGGTTGATTTATAGTTCTTATGAAATTGACTTGCATGTTTCAGAAACAAAAATTTTACACAGTCTCATTGGGTGCTTTTGGGCTAGGTTAAGGTCATGCTTGTTTGGATGCTTTGAGATTTAATCACTTGTTTATAGTTAGAATTTGCGTTATTCCCTTTATGGCGTAGGATCACTAAAGTCTAAGTTTGGGGGAAAACAGGGATTTCATGCTTAGTTGTAAATATTGTCAATAATGGTTAGGCGTCAAATGGCTAGTAGCCGGCTCATATTTATATGAGTAGTCTAGGGTTGGAAATGAGAATTCTCATTCCAGATTGCAAAAAAAAAAAAAAAAAATTGAAAAAAAGAAGAAAAAAAAGAAAAAAAAGGTCATGTAAATAGTTTAAATGCAAAATTAACCACGAGTGAGCTCTTTAATACTCGAGTAATTAAGTCTGAGGGGACTTAGTCCTAGTGACCTAAGGCTTTTATAGTCTGGGATCCACTGACCTAACACTCGCTACATGGGTATTATTGTATAAGCCTTTTGGGGTCCCATTCATTGCACGGTTAAATAAGCATGCTTGTATACTATGTGTCGTAGTATAGTAATAAAGCATGAATTTCTGTCTAACTTGAATAAGGATGGAGGTGTTTCTAGGTTTTGGAGTGTTTACCGTCTATTCTAGTTATAAACTTGTGATTGTCTTGGCAAAGAATATGTATGATTTTTGATCTAGTTTGGGAGTATTTCTGATGAACATCGCACACACGCACGTTTCTGTACATGTATTGTTAGTATACGGGGACTTAGTCGAGCTCTATTTGGATTTAGTTGCATTCTTTGAGATATTTGCTTGCTAGTTGGTTTTAGTTAGTTTGAAGGGGATCTTTGCATTTTCATAATTAGTTGAATTCATGTATTGCATTGCATTGGATTTTGTGGGTACATTTGCTATAGGCCCTCACGAGACCTTACTCGTCCACTAGGGCTGCCTAGGGGTTTAAAGGGCTTGTTGCATATGCCAAATGCAACCGTGATCACCTACGGAAGTGGTACTAGTTAGTTAGATAGTTTGTAATTGTTTATGCTTGAGGACAAGCATCGGTTTAAGTTTGGGGGTGTGATAAATGGATTTCATATCCATTTAGAGCATTCCAAATCGGCTTAAATTGATTGCTTTGGCCTCAAGTTTGTCGTAGTTTTGATGTGTTTTGCTTAATTGTGCAGGGTTGAAGAAATATCGATTAAGGGTGTAGTTTTCGTCGTTTTGGAGTTGATTTATGATAATGAATGAAGAATGGAGGCTAATGTCAGCTACCAAGATGTATAAAAGTCAAGAAGGATTAAAGACGGAAGCTCATGCAAAAGGAACGAGAAGAAAAGTCTGAAAAACGAAGAAATAATGCAGAAAAAATCCATCAGATTGCAGCCAGGCAGTCTGCACAAGATTTTGAGCAGACTGCGCCATAAATGAGGTTTTTATACAGATTGCGCCCGTGCAGACTGCCCTAAATTCGCGCAGGGCGCGCCAGAAGTCGCTAAAAATTACAATTTTGCTCTTTTTACGATTTTGGCCATATCTTGAGTTCTACAAGTCCGTTTTGGACGATCTTACAGTCCACACGAAGCTAACGAGATTCTCTATCATTCTAAAGTGGTCCAGATGTCAAAACACGAATGGAACGGTCCAGAAATACTGAAGAAAAGGCAGCTACGAATTTTCCTTCAAAACAGAATCAGTTTAGGAAACGTAATTCTATTATAATTCTATTTTGGTATTTCTTCTTGGACAAGACTTCTAGAGCCTATATAAACACATCCTACCCATGTAAATCAACATATCTTGTACATAATATAGCTTAGAATTGCAAGGGAGAAAAGGGGAGCAAGATTCAACGCTCGTGACAAGCAACGGATCTAGATCTACTTCATCTTTTGTATCATAGATTTGTTTTCTCAACTCTTTGTTTTATTAATATTATTACTTTCTTTCATATCTTGTCTTCTATCATGGTTTCATTAGATCCCATGATGACGAGCGGTTCGATTATGAACTAATCGTTGTCATGGGATTATAACGGATTTATTTATGGAACTTAGTATCTTGATTGCTTAAAGATCTGTGTGTGATGTATATTTGATATCCTAGTATGGTTATGCTTAATTGATAGATGTGTCATGAACATCTAATTTGTTAATCTCTTGTGAAGTGAAAGTGGATCTTGAGATTAGAACTTGCCATGCTAGCATAGGTTCATGATTGTTTATCAACATGATTCGTAGTATGAGATGAGAATACTTATATTGCCCTATGTGATCAATATGGATAACTTGTTCTTCAACCGTTATGTTTTCAAATTCTATAGACATATAGGGTCTAAGCGTAATTGGTGTCTATTCATCTTCTATCTCTTTTGTGGATGTATGGGTAGTTTGGTATTCGTATACTGAGAAGTAGCGTATACTTGTTTCGTGTTATCCAATCAGATATCATAACCATTGCATATAGTGATTAAAGGCGTCAGATCTAAGCGAAGTATTTAATGAAGTTAGGATCCCATGGTTTATCTTGCATAAGTAATTAGATTTTAATTCTCATTAGTTAAGTAATTTTTAGTTTAATAATTTGCATCTTAGTTTAATTTAGATAATCAAAACCCAAAATTGTTATTTGTCTTAGCAGTGAATAATAATCATACATTGTTGCATAAGTGCATGAACTGAATTGAAACCTAACCAGATCTCTGTGGGAACGAACTTGACTTCTATCTATATTACTTGTGACCACGTACGCTTGCGTGTTTTAATGTAAACATTGTTGGTGGTGGATTACGGGAAATGGGTTGTGAAGGTATGTTGTGGGGTGAAACAGAGGTGGAGTAGAGGTTGAACGGAGATGCTGCAAGCGGCGGAATGAAGGAGGTGCCTTGAGATGGGTAAAGGGAGGTTGAAGAGGACGGGGGATCTGCCAAGTAAGCAAGTCAACCTAAGCAAAAACTTCAGAAATATAACGGTACTGACAGGAGTGATGAGAGTGCAAATTTTTAAGTACTTCATTAGTTGACTGATTTTTTTTTTTTTTTAATTTCGTGACCTACTTGTAAGTTATTAGTGACTACAGTGACCACTTAGCTACTTAATTGCATATTGCATCCCCTTGGTTTTGGCTTATTGCACTTTAGGTTAAGTTCTTTGACAGAATCAATTTGCATCCCCATACTTTAAATCTCGATACAATTTCCACCCATTTGATGTTTTTCAGTTAAATTTGATTGTTACAATTAGTCAAATAGTGGGTATTTTGGTCATTATAATTAATAATAATTTAAAAATTGAAGAATTTGAATTATTGTAATTATTTTAAGATTTTTGTATTTATCAAAATTACATCTTTCTGATGACCCAAAATAATCATTTTTAGGATCAAGTGGCCCAAAATACTGATTCTGAAAAAAATGGCTCGAAATACCGACGGGATACGGAGTTTCGGCCTCCGTATTATCTGAACACGTTACACGGTCTACCGTATTAGCTGGATACGGAACACGGACTTCCGTGTTATGCATGATACGGACGAGCGTGTACCGTGTTCGTGCTGCGCACCCGCCTAACACGAGACACAGTACACCGTGTTACACATAACACGTTACACCGTGTACCGTATCATGCACTGTTACGGAAGACGAAGTACCGTATTACCCCTCATATCACGGTACACGATTTAACGTGTCCCGTCAGTAAATAGGGCCAACCATGTTCAAATATGCGTATTTTGGTAATTTTTTCTGTAATTTATAGATTTTTCAAAATATAATTTATAATTTTCAGATTTTTCAGAAAAATTAAAATATATATTATTAAAATTTTCTTAATTTATTACTTGAAATATAAACTATTATAACTATAACTTTAAAGTATTCAGTATAAAATATTACAAATTTAAGATTTTTTTTTAATATGTTTCGTATTTATTTCCGTTTTTTCCAATTTTTAAATTTTATTCTTTTCATTTTGAAAAACTTTTTTGTTCAATATAGTAGTAAATGACTAAAATGCCCTCATTTTGACTAATGGTAATAGTCAATAGCGATGGAATGAAAATTGCGAGAGAACTCAAAATTTTGGGATGTAAAATGCATTTTAGTCTAAATCAAATTTATAAAAGTCATTTTTAAATCCGCTTCATTATTCAATCTAACTCGGCCACTGAGTATAGCTCAACTCAAACTCGGTTCTCAAACGATCAAAATCAGGTAAAGCATCAATGTTATTGAAAATGCGCATAAATTAATAAGAATTGTTGTTTGTATGTACAGTATAAGTTGTAATTGTAGATGTCTAAATCTTTCTGCTACTGAATCTGTGAATGATCTTTAGCATTTTAAATTTTAAGCTTCTCTTAATTTATACAGTATTTGTGTGCATATTTTATGTGCAATTGGTAGTGCATTTCGGGTGTTTGATAATATTCGTGTGAGAAATTTATGTTATGCCCTAAATAAGAATACGAAATGTGCTTGATGTTTAATCTCTTGAGGCTTGTTGTTAAATATTAATGTTGGGTTTTGACTCCTAGAGTTGGAAAGAGCTTCTTTCGAGCAATTGTTACAGATTATTGGAAACTCGTTACCTTATATTCTGAGTTTGGATTAAGAGCTGTAATATTAGGTGGATAATGTGGTGCAGTTATACATTATGCATCGGTTTGCAAACAAACTCTCTAGGACTGCATCGTCTTTGGTGGGGAATTTTTATGGCAGTGCTTCATTTCGTACGAAGAAATGTTTCACTTGTTCTTCTCGGCCTGTAGATTTTCAGACTTTCAGAAAGCATGCTTTTCCAGGTGGTTTTGTGAAGTGGGGTTTACTTGGTTCATGTAGGAATTCAAGTTTTGCCACTGGGTTTACACCACTGAAAGCAAAATCGTTGGGCTCAATTATTGATATTGGGAGGGCAGAGCATCAGTCGCCTGAGGATCTTGCAGCCATTTGGGATGATGTAATTTTCTCTTGCATTATTTCTTTGATCTTGTATAGTTTCACCTACCTATTTTAGCATAAAAAATCAGGATTGTTGATTTGTTGTTCCCCAGCATCATTATATAGTAGCATATATGTTGTGTAATATCTACATAAACCAGTAACATGTATATGTTACCAGTAGACAATATATTTCGTGGATTCATTTAGAAAGCCAACATCAGCTTATGTACTAAGGGTTTCTTAAATTGAATTTGGATCCAGGATACATCCGCATCTAGCTTTAGAATCTCAACTAGGGAATTGGAAGTATTGTTTGTTACATGTTCTCAATTTATATAAGTGAAGTGGAAGTATAGTACAATTTTATTTAGAATTTAAGTGTAAACTGTAAAGTGAAATAGTTCATGACACGCCATTGCTTACTCCAAGTGAATTATTTAATTCTATAATGATGTTATCCAGTTATTGTTTTTAAGTGAAGCGTTAAAGCCGAATAGTCAAGCTTTCTCTATCCGTTTACTTGTGCATTTTTAAAATGTTAAGTGAATTTCATGCTTAATGTGATTGTTTTGATGTAGTATCACTTGGGAAGAGGTCACATCGGTGCTTCAATGAAAGCAAACCTGTATCATCTGTTGGAGCAAAGAGCGGCTGACTGGTACCTAAAATAACCTTTGCATCTTTTACATATTTATGTATTATACTCTTAAATATATGTACAGTATATGTATTCCTGCAGCCGATATTTTGTCATGCCGTTATGGAAAGGAAGCGGCTATACAACAATGTTTGCACAAGGTTTGTTCCTTCCTTCATCTGCTATTCTGATGTTAAACTTGTATAAAATTTCCACTACTGAACCTTGCAATATCTTGACATTGCTTTTACCTTTTATGCGAGATACTTTGGTGTAGGATATATATATTGCACGGTGACGGTATGGTTCCACAATGTTTAAGAAAAACTATTCTGGGAAGATATTTTATTTGTCAAAAATAATTTATAAACTTGTTGGCATACCTTGACCTGTAAATCTTTATATCGCTACGTATCAGTGTTATAATTTACCAACAAGTACAGGTTACTTCTGTAGTATATTTCTACAATCTATACACAAGTGAAGCATATATGTTAGATGCGCTGTTGGCGTCAAAAGTCATTATACTTCACATGCAAACAGTCAACTTATTGTGCACTAAGAGACTTGTGGCTTTTTAGAACGTCCCGACTAGTATATATATTTCCTGTTCATTTTTGTAGTGCAGATGCCGTACATGATCTTCACTGGTCTTGAAGATTACAAGGCAAGGGGAACTCAAGCTTCTCCTTACTTCACAGTTTCCTATTACACTGAATTTGCAGAGACCAAGGACTTGGTTCTTATACGCGGGGATGTTGTATTTGCTAGTAAGCTTACGGACGCAGAGGCAAAGTGGCTTTTGGAGACGACTCAAACCTTTTACCTGAATGACAAGAGATACAAGTTGATTGAGAGGTTCAACAAAGAAACACGTGAATTTGAGTTTTAAGATGTTTTACAAGCATTGGATATACCATCGTTGTAGTTCTTTTCCTTTTTTTAGGAACTCTCGCTCAAGCAATGTAGAAAGAAAAGGATTTGATGCGTAGAAAGATAGCGGCTCTTCTTGGGAGTGTGATCCACATGGGAGATGTAGACTAAAGTTTGTCAAGAACTTAAGTTAGAGACCTTTTTTGTTATTCATGTTGAGTGCATAGAATGTACTAATAGATTGGGCTGGCAATTCTGCGAGTTAAAGCTTAATATCACTTTTAAGTGGAGACAGTACTGCAAATCAGGTAATTTATTGGTGCTTCCACCAGAACCGAGCGAGGTAGTTAAAATCTTAATATTTAGCGGTTGCAATTTTTGATAGCAGGTTGTAGCCATATCATTTTCTGATGATATGAATGGATACAGTGTTTGTAATGAATTCGAGTATGACATATTTAAAGTTAAAAATCCAGTATGGAATGTGTTGAGGTAATTTCCACATGGAAACAGTGATTTGTAATTTTGTATCATTTCTGGCACTACCATAAACACCATCATTAGATGAAATAATAATATTCATGATAGGTTTTGTTTATTTTTTGATTAAAATGAACCACAAGGACGGTACAAATTACATAGTAGAGGGAAACCGAACCTGTAACATATTGTAGGACATCAGTCTTATCTACATGACAACATTATATATGATTCAATCTGTACCACATATGTAGTGATAATTACAATCCTTTATATGTAATAATTACATTGATTTAATCTACAGAATTCTTGATGCAAATCTATTCACAGAACTGGCTATGGTGGACCTTTTTCTTATAAGCAGCATTGATGAGCACAGCATGCAGTTCACAGGGCATTCAAGTATTCACCAAGGGATTTTTGGAGCCGCCTAATAATCTCTCGAGTACTATATAGCAGTGAAATATTAACAATCTTGGTCCGGGAGTAGTTATATGCCACATGCAAGTGTTCATATAACTGTGGCGAAACATATACCAAATAACAAAGGCTGGAAGTGCCCACTGATAGCAGATACAGGCCCCAGAAACTGTGCCAAGTCAAACTCTCAGTTTTTTCAAGACTCTGGGTGGTTAAACAATCAGAGGTGGGAGCGAACCAATCAATTTCTAATTGTTTAAGCCTTCCATTCTCCAACAAGGTAAGGATGGCTTGGGAGGCATCAGCTGCGAGTGGAGAGCCTTTCTGGAACACCTGCATTAAAAGCATGATAAAAAGCTTAGCCCATTTGAGTTCGCCTAGGAAAACGATTGAAGACCTTACTAGTATATACCATCTTCAAGAAACAAGAGGTTAAGGTTTGATCCTTAGTGGATGCATGAATTTGTGGATAATCCTGACATTGTAGGCTTGTAGCTTAGTGAAACCCCTTATTCCGACGATGGTATTAGTGGTGTAGACATGAGCATTTGAAGATTAATCATTAAATACGTGCTTGAGATGTAAAGGTCGCTTTATAAAAAGAGTTCATTAAAAGTAAATTGACTACTTACAAAGCCGAGTCCTCCAAATCTGTCCCCCCCATATCTGCCAGAGCTTCCAGCAACTGTGTATCCTTGGCAATGGTGGTTGAGAAAAGCTTTTTCGTAAGGGACTTCAAGAAAAGCTGCAGTGATACTCCCGCTCTCAAATTCTCCTGGGTAGTTGTATTCGCTGGATATGTGCTTAATATTTACTGGATTAAAACCAAGCACATTCTCGAGGTATCTTTTAACAAAAGAAGAGCCATCACAGCCAACTACAGCGTTGTTCTTCTTTAGCCAACCTATATCTGTGACGTTTGGCTCAAGCCTTGGGGCAGTAAGCATTGACGATAAAGTTGCAGTGTAGCTAGAGGACAATGCTAACACAACAAAAAGCCACACCGAGACTGCAACACGAGCATGATTATTGTAGATCTGTTCCCCTACAAGTTTTTTTCATCTTGTTAAACTATTTTTACATAACTCGAACTACACCTATATGCAAAAAAATGTATAAATATATGGTGTTCTGTTAAACATCATGGCATATGCTAATCTCAATAAAACAATGGTACACCAGCATCTAACAAGTTGGACTTACTTTCTGGCTTATCAAAGGCCTTTTGGGGAAAATTTCGGATGCGAAGATTGAATTCTTAATATAAGCAAAAAACAGAAAATTGTGAATTCCACATATGGCAGGAAACTTACTTTGAGCAAAGAAAAGCGAGGACGAGGTAAACCAAAGGGCAGTGCTTAGCTGATAATGCCAGGGGCCATAAAATTCTGGATTCGATTGACGCTCTAACAACCAGACTATCAGAACAGTATACACTAAGATAGCAGCTGTCATTCCCCACATGCCCTTGCTGAAAGGCTTCAAGAATATCCATGCCTTCTCGGCTTGAGGCTTCACCGGTACTATCATAGTCAACCCTGACTCTGCAAATGGTTGTGTGAAATCTACATATTTTGAACGATTTGCTAGTATCGTTACGTCGCCAATGACAGCGTCAAATGTCTTCAATCATATTTGTAATACACAGATAAGCACTTAATTTCACAAGAAGCAATGAACTTCTATTATAATAAATGTTATCAAAAGATGAAGATAAAAAAAATATGTCAAAATGATCACTGATATCGTAAAGGCAGTTACCGGATGTTCTTAATGTAAAAGCAAAAGCCCTAACCCAAGTGCTTATTGCCAGGCTCAAACATAAAGAAGGCACTTCAAAACTCATTTCCTAAGGCTCTAAACACTCTTCCGCGAAAATACATGACAAGTTAGCAGTAATTAAAGGTACCAACTACCAATCATACTTTGCAGTATTAGGGAACCGACAGTTCCCTAATACTAGTGCAGTGTTGCACACTGAACGCTAAATTACTGTTTCACTTAGTAATTAGATTTCTGCTTGTAGGCAGAAAAATAACGAAAGGAACTTACGTAGTACTGATAAGTGCACCTAGCAAGAAAAATAATACTGATAAGCTTATTCCAAGACGAATAAAATTAAAATACTTCTTCTAAATATGCTTACGGCAAAGATTAAGAAGTAAAAGGTACTCTACGTAAGAAAAGTCTGTACATAATGTAGGGATTCCAATGTATTTAGCATATACATGTTAGCATGTTAAGGTTCATCTTAAAGGAGAATGTTAGGGATGCAGTAGTTACCTTGTCAGCAACAAGATCAACCAGATCATCATATGTGCCATTGTAAGGTATAAATTCATAGGGTAGTGAATAACTTTTTTCCAAGAGTTTTAGCACCTCAAAGAAAACATCAATGCAGAAACCAGAATAGTTTATCTCCTTTGAACTTCCGCTCCACTTGACTTTCACAAACTTCTCAAAGGAAGTTTCACCTGGAACAGCAAATTTCATTGGCTTTGCCTCGGTAGGCATTGACCATCCTTTGGGAATTCTCCTCAGACCCCCTGGCCAATATACTAAATTAGCCAAAACTTCCATGCTGCCACCAATAATTTTATCAGCACTTTCTTTGCTTACAAGGTTGCTTGAGAAACCAAAGTTTGTCGACCAAAACCCCAACTCTTTGTACCTTTTACCAACAACATTTACAATTCTAAATTCGGAGGTCTGTGCCAGCTCTCCATTTCTAAAATGAACATCACCAGTTAAACCAGTAAAATTCCCTTTTAAAATGGTATCAAGGAGTGACTTTGACGTGTTATTGCTACTGCTTAGTTTATTTATTGCGCTCGCAAGGAAAACAATGGTATCATGTGCCCTTAAGGCATAAATTCCCACATCAGAGTTGTCTTCTTCAGGGTACTCTGATCTGAATGATTTTCGAAATTGCTGCTTAAATTGTACGAAAGGGCCATTGTCTTCAGAAATGTGCGTCTTGATTCCCAGAGCTCCTTCCATGGAAGAGATGACAGATGTACCGACAGAATCAAGAAGACTTGTGATGCCTTCAGTCAGTATCCATATGGAATCTTTCCCTACCAAGCCCATCTGTTTTGCTTCTTTGAACAGATCAATCGCCATTGGTACTGATGCCTGAAGAACAATAAATACCCTAGACTGTTTGCACAATAACTTTGCTACCTCTTCTCGGATAAATTTGTTTTTATTAGGCAGTGAAGAAAAAGGTGGAAGAGCTAAATGATATTCGATATCTACACCAAAACTTTGAAGTGCCTCCGTCAGTGCTACAAATAACCCCGAATCGCCACCATACATGTCAGATTCATAGATTGGAATAACCCTGTGCCAGTTGAAGGAGTGAACAATAGCTGCAATGCATCTGATCTGCTCATTGATATTTGTGTTCATCTGTATCATAAAAGGCCAAAGTAGCTGTGCGAAGGGTTTCTTAAGAGCCCCTGAAGCAAATGAAACAATTGGCACTTGAGCTCTATTTGCAACATCAGCAACTACAGCTGCTTGCTCCCATGTTTCCATGCCAATAATTGCTTGAACATTCTCTTTAAAAAGTTCTTCCGCTGTATCAAAAATCCAAATCACCGTGAACATAGGTAGAAAAAATAACGAACTATGACTACAAACTACGAAGAACATCAGCACCCACGCCAATATAACATTACACGATGCATAAAACTGTATAAGAATCCGAACTTCATTGATAAAAAGCATGCATGTCAAAAAATTTATTAATTTTCTTTTTCTCTTTCGGCTGTCTTGCAATCACTTTTTTATTATTATTAGAATTCAAAGCCTAGCCTAGGGGTACCCCTCCCCCATTGGCAACTAGAGGTTAACTGTTCGAGCCTCGGTTGAGGCATGTGTGCATGAGTATTTAAATTTCTGTAATTGACCATTCTCTAAAAAAACCTTTATTGGGGACCTTGTGGAGATCCTTGTAACCACACTTCTCTTGACAAATAACGCACTGATGAAACAGATAATATTATCCCATATATCATTTAACTCTATATGTTTTAATTATCATATAAAATATTTAAAGAGTCTGGGATGCGAAAAACTTACCAGTATGAGCTGCTCTGAGGGGATTACCACAAGAGTCACGAAAATGGAGATGTAATATTTGATGCATTGAGTTGTTATTAAAGTTAATAGCGGCTACTTTCATTGCTACCACAATTTCTTTGCCAACGCGAGTCTTAACATTAATAATCGAACCAATGCTTATAATTTCACTTTGAGCTGAGATGATAATTCCATCATCGGAAAGAATGAGGAGTAAAATAATGAGAACTGCTGGGAAGAAATGAGAGCCTAGCTTAAGAGGCATAGAGAAAGTACCAACGAAGACACTCATGCCTGGCTCCTTCAGGGTTAATACAATTTTTATAAAACTTGTAAGTTAATATTTGATACTCCGTATAGTTTAAAGTGCCCGTGTATATGTAGGCTGTAGCGACATTTATATAGGTATCTTTTACACCCATGAACCATGATGATATATGAATCTACCTAGAGATTTGATGGATTTAGATCGAAATTGCATCATCTTTTCCAGTTCGACAGGAAGATGTTACTACTGTCTATACTCCAGCAAAAAAGACGAAGATGTCCATATCAGTTTAAACTCTTTTGTCACCTCAACTTGCTTTCTTGCCCATGTCAATTTCCAATTTCATTTAAGAAATCAACACATATCCATTTTTGAGGTACACGTAGCTAAATTACAATATCGAGACTTCTCTGATCCTGGTCTGTTTGGTAGTTTTGTCAATTTTTTTGGTTTGATTAAGATTCACAGTCTGACTTTAAAGTTCAAAGTCAAACAAATAGAAGTAAATTAATTCAGAATTTACAGACACGTACTGTTGTAAGTTTGTGTGTGGACAGGACTCAGAAAGTGACTTGTGAAAGGAAATTTGTGTCATCTCAGCACTTACTTTCCTTGGGGATTTGAAACCTCAATTTCCCAAATGCAGTTTATCGACAAAACTCTATCATAATAACTAATATCCTTAGAATCTTACAAGGAAGAAGTTAAAGACTGACCACAAGTTACATAATGCACGCATGGGAAAATTCAGATTACAAGTTGCATGTCTTACAAAAGTTGTGGAGCTTAAAAATGCACAAGAAGATTCGTAATAAGTAATAACTGGAACAAAAGTAATAAAGATTCCCTTCACAAGTCTGAAATTAGTTAGCAAAATAAATTTTGATTACTTCAAGTTGTTTTGATTGGGACCATGAAACTTTATCGTGGAGAAAAAAAAAGACTAGAAAAAAATACCATCTTTTTGTGCTTGTCAGGTCCCAATCAAGACAACTTCCAAGAAGTGACAAATAAAATAACCATAAAAATATTAAGCTTATACTAACAGATCTTAGTAATCCATATTTTGGTCTGTGACAACTTCTGGTGCGCCTTGCATATTCATAGTATTGATGCCTCCATGCAAATGTTGCTCTTCATTAATCATACCTGGAGTGAATCTCACAGATGTTCTTTGGATGTCATTGTTAGAATGGTGCGGCTCTGCCTTGATCAAATTATTAGGCAAACAAGCATTATCCTCTTCTGAATCTTGAGTTTTATGATCCGCATTATGGGAACGGTTAGCAGCAAACAAAATATAAGAAATGGTAGAAATGGCAGCTGAGAAGAAGTATAAACCCCAGAAACTTTTCCAGCTCAAGCTATCAGGATCTTCTAGATCATCTTGCGAAGCTTTGCACTTGGAGGACGGAGTGAACCATTTCGCATATAATTGCTTAAGTGCCCCATTTTCAGATAATGTTAATATCGCTTTTGATACATCAAATGTTAATGGAGATCCTTTGGTAAAAACCTGATACACATAATAACGAGTTCATGAAAAGGTGCCTCAAGGCATGCATCACATATTTGTTTCATAAGGTTGTAGGTTCTTGAGTAATAATAGCACATAAGAAAAAATTATCTAGTACTCCATATTAAGCCTCAAACATGTTATAGGAGAGTTGGCAAGCGAACCTATTTGTTATTATCATCTTGTACTCCTCTTTATTTGTTTTCATAACTTACTAAGGCACTCCTCTTTATATGATAATTGATAACTTATGTATAAGCGAAAAAAATATTAAAAATAAAGAAGATTAGTTGCAATACTCACAAAGCCTAATCCTCCAAATCTGTCTCCTTTATATTTCATGTCTTTAGGCACCGTATAATCTTTGCAATTATGACTGAGGAAAGCTTTCTCATAAGGAAGTTCAAGAAATGCTGCTAAAATGTTGCCTTTTGCAAATTCACCTGGGTAGTTATATTCACTGCTCACATTTATGATGTTTTCAGCTTTAAAACCAAGAACTTCCTGCAAATATCTGCATACAAATGAATCAGGAGCACATCCAATTTTCGCGTTATTAGTCTTTAACCAGTCTATATCCGTTATGGTTGGTCTAAGCCTCGTGACAGTTAATTGTGAAGATAGACTGGCTGTATAAATTGTTGTTAGGGCCAACACAACAAAAAACCATGCGAATGCTACCACGCGCGTGTAGTTGCTATGCCCCTCTTCCCCTGTATGCCAGATCAACAGTTCCAGTTAAGCAAGGCTCAAGGCTTACTTTTACAGTACTAGGCTAAATGTTATTGGCGCTGTTTATGGTTAAATGGCATATGTTTTCACTTCTTAACTTAGTAAACTTACTTTGAGCAAAGAAAATGGTAGAGAAGGTAAACCAAACTGCAAGACAAAGCTGATCATGCCAAGGTCCTTGAAACTCTGGATTTGTTTGTCTTTCTAATAGCCAAACTACAAGCACTGTGTAGATCAAGAGAGCAAAAGACAATGCCCACATTTCTTTAGTGAATGGTCTCAAGAATATCCATGACTTGTCGTCTTTTACGGGAACTATCACGGTCAAGCCTGATTCATCAAATGGTTGTGTGAAATCCACGAGGTCTGATCGTTTTGCTAGAATGGTGATATCCCCAACAAGAGAATCATAGGTCTACAATAAATAATAGTAGTACATATAGTAGTTAGCAAGCAAAACATGTCTCTTAATATCAAAACAAACAATTGAGATGGTTTGTCATACCCCGTTAGCCACGTATTCAACCAGTTCATCGTAAGTACAATTCTGAGGCCTAAATTCAAAATGCACTGGATGACTTTTTTCCAAAATTTTGAGCACTTCGTGGAAAACATCAATGCAATAACCAGATATGGGATGCTGACCCAGGCTAGAACTTTTGTTCCAGTCTACTTTAACAAATTTTTCGAAGTAAGCTCTACCAGGAACTCCAATAAGTAACTTCTTCCCACAGCTGGGCATCGACCATCCTTTTGGAACTCTGCTAATGCCTCCTGGCCATCTAACTGCATCGGCTAGCACCTCCATATTGTGGCTTCCAATTATGTGTTCGCGGCTACTCGAATTGAGAAGACCCTTACGAAATCCAAACTCTGGCGACCAAAGTCCAATATCTGTGTAGCTGTTTGGCACAACATTTACAAGCATATACACGGAGAATTTTGACAGCTCTTTGTTGTGTAAATTAATTCGATTAGTACTTAGACCCGTGAAATGCTCAGCTAAGTGTGTGTTTAGCAAATTATATAAAGTTCCATTGTGGTTACTACTTCTAAGCTGCACTAGGGCCCTTGAAATTGCAGTAATACTGTCGTAAGCTCGCAGAGCATGAAGGCCAATATTTAAGTTGTCTACATTGGGATATTCTAATCGAAAAGCTTTCATGAATTGGTATTTGAAGAGTAAAAAATCAGGGCTTTTCTCAGAAAAATATGGCTTGATTCCTAAAATACCTTCCATAGAGGCGATGGAAGATGTGTTTAAATATTGAAGGAGGCTTGCAATATCGTCCATTACAATCCATATCGAATCAATCCCCATAAGTCCACTTCTCTGTGCCTCTTTAAATAAATGAGTAACCATTGAAATGGATGACTTAAGAACTATGAACACTCTAGAGTTTTTGCTTGCCAACTCCTTCATGTCATTGTGAATAAAGCTTTGTGGATCGGCCATGATAGAAGAAAATGGTGGAAGTACTAAACGATGCTCAATTTCTACACCAGAGCCAAAAAGTGCCTCAGATAAGACAGCAAAAGTTCCAGAATCACCACCATTACTGTCTACCTCATTTATTGTAATGATTTTTCGCCAGTTGAAGGAACGAATTATAGCTACAGCACATTGAATTTGTTGTGTGACATTGCTGGACATTTGGACTAAATAATGCCACTGAAGTGACTTGAATCGTTGTGGAATTGCATCTGATGCAAATGAAATGACTGGCAGTTGAGCTTGGATTCCAATTTCAGCTACCAGATGAATATTATCCTCCACTGGCTCCGTGTAGACAAGGGCTTGTGCCTCTTCTCTTAATAGTACTGCAGCTGAATTTTACAAAAATCTTCGTGCTTCAATAGTATGGCATTAAAACATATCGCACTCAAGAAATAAGAGAGACTATATAATGTAACTCATCAAACAAAAATAATAAAATATCCCTATATATAGCAAATTAATATGTCCAAACAAGTATTCTGAAATTCTCACTACACCTGTAGCAAACGGTAAACATTGCATACATTACTAGTAAGTAGTAACGTCGAAAGTCACAGAATAAAAGCAATATTTTTGGTGTGCATAACACCATGAAAATGTATAGCCAAAAGCGAGTAAAGAATGATGACGAACCTGCTGCTTGGAGTGGAAGTTCTTGGCTATCGTGGAATTGAAGAAAGATCTTATCACGCGTAGAAGTACTGTTGAAGTTTCTGGCTGCTATTTCCATAGCTACTTTAGCTTCTTTTCCGACACGGGTACTGCTGTTGATGATTGCAGAAATTCTTATGGCTTTGGTTTTCGCAGCAGTTCTGTGGCAGGATACTATCATCACTAGGAGGAAAACGGTGAGAGTTTTTTTATTTATACATCTTAGCTTAGAGGCCATTTCTTACAATGAGATGGTAACAAAGTTTCCAGCTTACCTTCTGTTTGCCTTAATGAAACGTGCTGAGAAATTAACAAGCATGAAGTTGTTTAAATTACTCGATCTCTCTAGTATCAATCAGTTGTTGATATTTCTTAAGTTTATAACGGGCCGGGGATGTCTTTATTAGGAATAGACAAGGAAACGATATTTACGGTAGAGGGACAGTTGTAACTTGTAAATTTATTATTTTATCCCAACATAGATTTGTACTTTCGCTCTTTTATCAGTTCATCCCAGTTGAGATTTGTACAATGATTGATGATAACAAAGTTTAGATAAGTTATCCACTAGAATATAGAAAGCGTTTAAAAAATATTTGTACGCGGGCAAGAATTTAAACATATAGCGTTCCTTTTTGGCTGTTGTACATGCTTGCAAACTGATTATTCTTCTAGTTCCTGCAGTTTCCACGCATTGTGGAACGATGGATCAGTTTATAATCGTATATATAGATTTTAGCACAAAATATTAAAGAATTGAGGAAACCACAAAATACATATTTATGGCCATAGGGATTTTATGAGTAATCCCTAGTGATCATCTCAAAGTTTATCCTCAGTTTTGTGTGTTTGGGATTCAATATCTTTAAGTGTTTAGGTCAATTTGTCATTAAATTCTCCTTTTCTTTTTTCAATCCTTTTATCTTATTTTATCCTCAGTTTTGTGTGTTCGGGGTTTGTCTGAAGGCACGGTCATAGAGGAGTTCATTTGTCCAGGCATAGCGAATGAGGTTTCAGTCATTGATTCCTGAACCGTTGCCCCGTACGCGTAAACCGTAGAGATCGAGTTCATTGTCTGGCAAAAGAGATCTTACCAATGCAATGCCATAGAATTTCTCGTACTTCTCGCTCGACCAACCTGAGAGTGGGTATGGTACATTAACTATACTATCTATACTATTATATAAAAGCCGAAACATTAAAAGTTTAGTCGGTTGGTCGGTCGGTACGGTACATGGTGATTTTACTTATTTACCCTTACTCAATTACAGATAAAATCCATTCTAATCAATTTCCTTTTTTAGGTTAAACATACTATCATTTATATTTTTCAATAACTAAATAATTTCCTTTTTTAGGTAAAATACAATATCTTTTATATTTTATCTAACTAAAATTTCTCCTTTATTAATCAATTTTCTTTTTCAGGTTAAACATATTACCTTTTCTATTTTTCAATAACTAAATACTTTCCTTTTTAAGGTAAAATACAATATTTTTACATTTTATCTAACTAAAATTTCTCCTTTTTTAAAAACATTACGAGCAATTTTGTTTAATAAAATAACATAATTATATTATAATTACTATTTGTTAGGCCGAATACACAATTAATAATCAAATTCGTATGAGAGTTTAACAAGTAAGATGATTATGCACTTTAAATCTTCTGATATTAAAAACCCTCTTCGTAATGTAAACTATCACAAAGAGCTGCTAGGTTACAAATAAAGATAGTTCGATGCACGATACCCTTCTAGAGTTAACCTAACTGTATTTATAAAATATACAGCTTCGATACAATCTCTAATTGATATTCCTAATAATCAGCTATACAATGATATCAATTACAGATTGGCACACGTCTCCTAAGTCAACTCGATCTCTTTGATAGCTATCCAGTCTCCAAAGATCTCGTTTCCATATCAATCTTCAATTGATATCTAATATCTTCTGTTGACTCCGTACGCGCTGCTTCTAGACAGACTTTACTAAACTCTGTCCAGCTTCCGTCAGTCAGACTTTACTAAACTCCGACTTCCTTCCAGTTAAACTCTGATATATCACTGTTACACTTAAACACTGAAACATTACATCAATTATATCTAACATTATCCCCCAACTTGTTCATTAGCAAAAATGCACAAGTTAATAGATAATTGATGATGTCAAAAACAAATAATCATATACAGTGTTTAACAACTAAACAGAGTTTAAACTGATACTTAACAAAATTACAGAAAATATGAAAAACTTACAGAGCATAAATTACTTAATCCTTTCAACATCCCATGCTGTCCTCAAATACTCTGTTAGCAATCTCTCTTCTGTATCTTCAAGTGCTCTTTCCATCTCTAGCTTGATCTCTCGAAGCTTAGAATCTGTACCATCTGTCTGATAAATAGCTGATCTCAAATCATAGATGCTGTTCTTCTTCATTTCATTTCCAAGTCTGATAAAGTATGACTTTTCTGATTCTGAATTGAATTCAAGCACAGTGATACCCAAATCAGTTCTCAGCTTAGCAATGTTTCTCTTCATTTCAACCATTCTTCTTTTGTAATCTAAGTACTTTGGTACATATTCAGACTTGTCTTTAATTCCACAAATCATCTTTGATCTTTCCATCTGGTATCTAAGCACTTCTGCAGCTCGGTAAGTACGACTGTTATTCACTTTGAAAATATGTAAGACATACTGCAGTTCTTCATACATTTTCAAATGAATATCATGCTCTCCAACTTTGTAAACAGTCCCATCCTCCATGAAATACAGCAGAAAGTCTTCGTTTAGACTTCTTTGATGAATCAATTGTATTGATTCCAGCTTGTCCAAATTAACTTGAAGGACACCCTTGCCTGGAGCAGCCAGAGATGAATGATCTCTAGGAGTAATATTCAAAGTCCTTTCTCTGGTTTGATCCTAAACCAGCCAAATCATGAGGTTGCTTAGCCATCATTGCTCTGCTTTGAACAATATCACCTCCTTGAACTTTCTCAGTATTCTCAGGAATAGTAGGTCTCACAAAACCATGAATTGGAAGAGTAGTTTGTACAACATGTGTAGAAACAGAGGTTGTAACTTGCCTTGACTTCTTTAAACTCTTACCATCTTCAACAACTTTTTCTTTAAGCTTTAATCTAGCCTCATCTGCTGTTGGCTTTCTTGAATGAGACAATCTCTGATCAGCATTGACATTTTCATTAATCTTAATGCCTTTAAGAACAGGCCTTGATGCCTTTTCATCTTTCTTCTTGAATTTCCCAGAATTAAGCTTTTTCTCATGTTCAGCTTTAAGTCTTAGCTCTTCAGCCTTTACATCTTCTAGAGTGACATCATTTCCATGTTCTTCAAGAAACATGTTTGCAGTTAACTCTGTATCATTCTGTGGACCTTCAGCTGTGTTTGCTTTAGCAGAGTTTACTGTAGCAGAGTTTACTTTAGACCTTGTAATTGTTCTTTTGGGTCTATCAGATCCACCTCCATCTGCAGCATCATCCTTCCTCTCAAAGGATTGAAGTTGTTTGCAAGCAGTTTTTGCAACTTTCTCCCCCTTTTTGACATCATCGGGAATCAGAATGGAGGTTAGCAACTCCAAAGAGTTTGCAATGGAATCTATTTTAACAGACAAGGCAGACTGATTTTCTTCAACTTTACCCAGCCTGGCAAAGAGATTGTCTTGAGCTTTAGAAAATTTTGTAGTCATGAGTTTAGACTCTCTTTCCATTTTCATTTCTCGAGTTACGATCTCAGTCCTCAAGTCAGTGATTGCCTTTGTAGTTTCATCAAATCTACTATCCAGAGTTTTGACTTGAACTACAGTTGCTTTTAAGCAAGAAAGAATCTCTGGATTGGAGATAGTATTGGCAGTTTGCTTAACAAAATTAGCTGCTCTCCCTCTTGGAAAAATGCAATCCTCTTTATACCAGTCAGCAGCAAATTTTGCAAGTTGTGCTTTTTCAATTTCATGAGACTTACAAGGTTGATCGAAAGAGGTATGTTTATTGTCTGTTTGCACTGGTGCACTCAGAAAAGAATCAGAGTTTGCACTGCTTTCACCTTCAAGTTCAACACTTGCAGCTTTAGCATGTTCATCTTCAAGTAAAACACTGTGCTGAGCATTGTCAGCCACAGTTTCTGCAATTTCTTCTGCAGCCTTGTCAAGATTTTCTTTATGTTGCTCAGGCTCAGCAACAGAGTTTACATTTTTGTCATCAACAAGCAGAGGTTGAGAAGTAGCCTTGGTTGCTTGATCAACCTCATCTCCTCCTTCAACAGTCTGGTGAGCATCTGAGAGTAACTCTGTATGTGATGCTACAGTTTCAGAAATGACAACTGTAGGTTGATCAGCTGCACCAGTTGCTTCATATTGAGCAAAAATAGATGAGATGGGATCAGAGAATGGCATGAATGAATCAAGAATATCATCCATTGGAGAAAAGCCATCTCTAGTATCCTCTTCTGCAGGCATTTCAACCTCTGCAGGCATTTTATCTTTTTCAGCCTCAACAGTAGGTGTTTGCTGTGAAACCACCTCTGGAGTTTCAACATGTTCATCATCAGAATCAGAGATTACTAATTTTCTTCTCTTAGCTAGAGGCACTTCATCTGAATCCTCTTTACTAGATTCTGCCACCACAGAGGGTGATTTAGGTCTTTTTGCTCTTTGAATCTTTCTTCTAGCATAAACAGCTCCAGGAGATGTCTGTTTTGCTTTGATATTTGTCTCTATTGTCTTCTTAACTCTTGCATGTCTTTCAGTGGTTGCTGCTGATTGCTTTACTCGGCCTCTTTTTGCTTTAGGCTGTGATTGTGGTTGAGATTGTGATGGTTCAGTGTTTAGTTGTTGAGTGTGTGAAGATTGTTTTGTGATTGGAGATTGAGAGTTTTGGGTTGGAGCAGTGTTTGTGATTTGTGATGGAGTGTTGTGAGTGGATGCAGGTTGTTGAGTAGGTACAGTGTGGGTAGGTGATGTAGGTGGTTCAGTGTTTAAGGTTTGAGTATGATCAGTGTTTAGTGGTTCAGGTTGTGGTTCTGGTTGTGGTTGGTCTTGAGGTTGGTTGAGAAAATTCTGCAAAGCAAGTGGCAGAACAAAGGCAGGTAGGTTTTCTTTACCAGCATCCTTATTAGTCATATCAGAGAATATTCTCTTGTTGACTCTAAAAGGCTGAATCACATCAGCTTCAGCAATCTCTAAACCAGATACACAAGCAGTGAATAGCATTTGACAAAATCGAGCAAAATAAACTGTAGTAGACTCTGACAGTTTATCACCTAGATTCATTAGAACATATCTACCAAAATCAAAATTACTGCCATAAAGTAGAGAATACCCGATTTGTAGACTGTCCATTGGAATAGCATTATATAGATAGTATAAATATATATACTAGCTTATAGCCCGTGCAAAGCACGATTTACTTTTAATTTTTTTTAATTTACTTATATTTTAGTATATATAATATTATAAACATTAATTTTAGTCATCTTTCTACCATCCTTTTTAAGCAAGTAGAGGTATATAAAATGATCAATATTATAATAAACAAAATAAGAGACTAAGGGTATTTTAGTAAAATGCTTGTAAAAGGGTGTGCATGGAAAAATTTAGGGTGTGCATAAATCAGCACCCTATTATTTTTGTCATCATTTTACGTTAAATTGTGGTATTAAATATTTTGTTTTTGAGGGAAAATTTGTGATATTAAATATAGGTCATGACTAGACTTGACAATTTGACACGTGACACATGAACACGACACGAAACGACACGAAAAATACAGATTTGGATTTTGATTTTTGATACATGAAATATTTAGTGTCGGATATGGGTTTTAATTTCGGGTACACGAAAGTACACTAAATAAAGATGTTTATAATTTACTAGTTATGATTTTATGTATATATTAATATTATTTTTATAAAGATATATAATTTAAACAAAAATATACATATTTACAAGTTTCTATAGAGTTGTAGTCAAATTTATATATGAAAATGTAAAATATTTAATGTATATTTTATATGAATATAATATTTACTAATAAATTTTAACTAAATTTTATTTTTAATTTTATATAATATATACACGAAACACGACACGAAAGTACACGAATTCATTTCGGATGGATACGGGTTTCACATTCGGTACACGAATTCATTTTGGATGGATATGGTTTTCACCTTCAAATAAACGAAACACGAAAATTTATGAAACGAAAGTACACGACACGATTGTCAGGTCTAGTCATGAAAAATGCTTTCGATTGAAAAGTTGAAAAAGTCCCCCATTAAAGAAAAGCATGTCCCATACTTTTGACAAAAACCATTTTTCAATTTTTACGAGAAATAATTACCGATTTGAACATCAAATCTCAACAAAACTTATCAATTTTTAATAACAATTCTAAACACAACCTTCGTTGCCCTCGATGGCTTCAGTGCAAGTACTCAAAAGTAGGTACCACCAAACGGCAAACGGATACAGAAACTCCCGCCAATCCAACCTGTAAGGAGTAAGGGGCGGATCCAGAAAAATTTTTGAGTGGGTTCCTGCTTCCTTGTATAAGCATATTACTCGGTCACTCGGCCCTCAACACTGCACTAGTAGCATATTAATGAACAGGGGCAGAGATTTGGAAAAGGGTGTTTTATTTGTTTGTTTTTTTACTTGCTGCAATAAAATTATACATGGTATTTGGGTTTTTTTAATGTTTTGGGCTACTACCTACTGGGGTTTTAAAAATAATAGTGGGTTCCGTTTTTCTTTCAAAAGAATTAGTGGGTTCCTAATAGAATTTTCATTGGTTTTTCTTCAAAATTTTTAAATAAATGGGCTCAATATATGATTCAGTGGGTTCCAGGACACCCATAACCCAAGCTATGGGTCCGCCCCACTAAGAGTATCTCCAAGGGCAACCCCTATTTTCATCCCTTAAAATATAGTAAAATAATGATTACTCAAAATATAGGTAACCAAAAAGTTGTTTTGCTCCAATGGTGTTACCTATATTCATTACCTATAACTTAAAAAATAATATTTAATCAATATTTTAGGTAATATAGAGAAAAGATGAGTATGTTGGCATAGATATATATTATATTATAAGGAAAAAATGATGATGTGTCGTTATAGGGATTTGAATTTCTCTCCCCTAAATATGGGGTTTGATTTTCTCTCCCTTAAAATTTATAGGGGATAGGGAGTCCCATTGGAACATCATCTTTAAGGCTGAACCCCTAAATTATGTACACCTAAGACAAATATAGGTAAGGATCCTTTGGGTTGGAGTTGCTCTAAGGACCAACCTTAATGATTGCCTCGTTTTGTTTCATCTAAAAACAATAATTATACATCAATCATATACATTATAATCACTACATAAACACACACCATCACGAATAATTGAGTTCCTTGTTAAAAAAAGTAGTAATAATTTATCAATATGGATAATAAGTCGGTAATATATTATATTATGCAATGATTTGAGATATTAGATACCGGTAGCCATTATAATCATAATTAATCGGCTCCTCTAAAATTTTAAGGGGTTAGAGGCAGGGGCGGATGCAACAGGATCTGGTGGGGGCCAAGGACCCCACTTGATTTTTTTTTTTAGTCTAATACATATATAACAGTTGAGTAGATGTTTTACAGGGCCATATTGGAACATAGTTGAGGCCAATACATCCAGAAATAAAACATCAATATTGGAATATAGTTGGGGCCAATACATTCATAAATAAAACATCAACGAATCTCATCATTACAGATGCATGGGCTGACTTCCACACGTAATAGTTATATTTGAAAATATTATATTTTTTCGAAAATATTAAAATAGTATTAGATGATTAAAAAAGTTTCTTGAAGGCCCCCAAATTTTTATCAAACCATTTATATTATAACATTTTTGAAATATTAAAAAATGAGATTATACATATAATAAAAATTAACTTTTGGTATTGGAAAAAGGGTTCTATTATCAAAATTTTCTTAATTTCGTCGAAAATGTTGCTTCGATTCAATGTTCATGAAAATTTTTTGGACCCCCCTTGACGCGGACCTTGGATCCGCCACTGGTTAGAGAAAACCCATTTATAGATCGAAAACTTGATCATGGTACGTCCATTTTTTGACATTAATTTATCATTATAAAAATATTGGGGATTGTAAAGAATACCATTTTTTTGACATTAATCTATTATTATGAAAATATTGAGGATCGTAAAAAATCGAACCTAAGATCTCCGCGTACCTGAATTTTGATACCATATTAATGTTAGAGAAAGTTTTTACCATGATATTATATTGTATTCTAATGATCATACATATTTTGTAGTTTGTTCTAGTGTCGTTTTGACCTCCTATTTATTGAATAAAAACAAAGTTTACTATGAGCTGTACTACGGTTTGAGACCCGTAGATAAGAGTATCTTGGATGGTATCGTCTAAAAATGGTTGGCTAAATCGGATAAAATATTGAAAGGCATATGACTCAGCCTATTTGTAGTTAGAGGATCCTAATCAACTTAAACCAAATTGTAATAAGTAAATATACATATGAACTGTCACAGGAATCTCAAGAAGTATTATCTGTCAGAAGAAAGAAGAAAAGTCAATCTATAGTTTTGATGTCATACACTGGAAGACGATTCAGTTATCTGATCAAGCCCCAATACAGCATTGAAGTTAATGGATTCATTTGAACAGTGACAGAGATTTATCGAGTGATAGTTTGAAGATCAGTTACAGTACAAGAGAATTGAGAGAAGAAATAAACCACAACCTAAAGTCAAAGTGAAGAAGCGTCATTGAAGTTAGTCGTTCATGAACCAGACAGTACATCGAACGTCAACACAAATCAGTGAAAATTCTTTACTACCTTTAGTGGTTTGTAAGAATTAAATTAATTATTTATTGATTTAATTAAATTCATTTATAATTGATATAAATTAATTTAGTTGATTTAATTAAATGAATTAATTCTGGTAGAATTAATTTATTAATTAAATTAATTATTGTATCAATTAAATATGAATTAGTTAAAACATTAACTAATTAAATGGATCAATAAGACTTAAAGAAAGAAAGTTGATTAAGTCTTGGAGGAGGTAAAACTCGGTAAGACTTAATTTAAGTCTTACTGATTGAAGCCTTTTCTGATTTAAGTCCTACCGACCTGATTTAAGTCCTACCGACCTCTGCCAGCTGTTATAAGTCTTACCGAAATTCTGGTAAGTCTTACCGACACATTTTAGGTCATAATGGAGGTTTGTGTAAGTCTTATTGAAGGAAAATCAAGTCTTGGAAGCTGTTTAAGTCATGCTGAAGCTATTAAATATCCTACAGAAAGCCAGCAAGACCTGTTGTTGATATAAAAGATCAGAACAGACCAGATTAAGTCATAACGGAGAAAACACAGCAGAAAACATATCATCAAGACCAGAATTCTCTCTCTCAAGAACACCAAGAACACCAAAGCTTAAACAATTCCCAGAAAATCAAGTTCTTCATCTTTGTGATATTCTATCCAATAGAACTTGTTTATTTGTGATTCTTGTACTACTAGCGAATTAAGTTTCCTAGTTCTTATCTTGATTATTATTAACTAAATTAGAAAAGTTCATGTCGAATTTTCTAATTAGTTATTAACATCTTGATAAGTTGTTATACTGATTTTGTAACACCACATCAAGTTAATATACAGTTATATTCAACTTGAAAAATTGTGTTAAATAATTCCGCAGATAAATTTGTCTTTATCAAATTTAATTTAAAGGACAAATTTCGATAAAAAGGTAAAGATTGTATTCAACCCCCCCTTCTACAATCTTATCGGACCTAACAATTTGTACCAGAGCCGATTGATTGATACACAAATCAACGATCCCATTTTACTCGATTAAAAATCATCCCCGAATTTTTTAACTCTCTTAAAAAATTCATCATGTCTTCTAAAGTCGGAACTGTGAAAATTCCCATTTATGACAAAAACAGTTATGATATGTGGAAGAACAAAATGTTAATGTTCCTCGAGGTTGCAAATCCTAAATACATGAAAGTCTTATCAGAAGGATCAATAATACCTTTTGGATTAACTCCTGAAGTTGTTACTGATGGAAAAGTTGTTACCCCTGCAAAGCTTGTACAAAAAGATTCTTCTGAATTCACTCTTGCTGAAAGAGAGGAAGCTGGACTTGACATTAATTTAAGACTGATTTTAATAGATTCTCTAGACTCTGTGATGTACAGTCATGTGATTAACTGCAAGACAGCAAAGCACATGTGGGAAACCATTGAAACTGTGAATGAAGGAACAGAGGAAGTTAGGGAGAATCGACTAGAAATTCTGACATCTGAGTATGAACACTTTCGATCAGCATACAATGAAAGTATTCAAGATATGTTTGAAAGATATAACAAACTTGTCAACAATTTACAGATGCATGGCAAGTACTACACTCAGAAAGAGATCAACAGAAAATTTCTACTGTCAATGCCTGTTCATCTAGAACATAGAATTACAGCTATCAGAGAGTCGAGGAATCTAAGTGAAATTACTGTAGAAAGACTCTTTGGTGTTTTAAAAACCTATGAACTGGAACAATCTCAACAAAAGGAGATTTATGGAAAAGGAAGAATTGCTAATACTTCTACAGCTCTTATTGTTGAGAACAAACAGGAAGTGGAAGATAAGGTTATTCAACCTTGTAGCGTTGACAGTGGCAAGCTGGAAGTTGAAGTTGGTCAAACGAATGCTAGTCCAGATGAAGGTGACTTCTATTCATTAGAAGAACTAGATCAGTTGGAAGATGAGTCCATGGCTTTGTTGGTAAGGAAATTCAGTAACTTCAGATTCAGGAAGAATCCCAAGTTCAGGTACAAATCTAACAATAACAGGTTCCAGAGAGGAGGTTCTTCATCCTCAAGTAACAGAGGAGGTTACAAAACTGGAACAGTTGAAAGAAGTAAAATTAGATGCTACAACTGTAATGAACTTGGACATTTTGCTACTGAATGTCAGAAGCCAAAACAAAACCAAAGAAAAGACTTTGGATCTGAGAAGAAGAAGACAGGTAGAGCCTATGTGGCTGCTGGAAAGAGTTGGGATGATACAGACTCTGAAGATGAAGAGTATGGCAATCTTGCCCTGATGGCAAAATCTGATAACTCCAGTGGTACATCATCTGAGGTATCATGTACTGAAAGTCAATATATTTATCAACTTACTGATACACTAGGTAATGCTAATAGAGAGATTGAAAGGCTAAATTTGTTAAATACAAATCTTAGTAATCAATTATCAGAATTACATGATGTACAAAATTGCCATGTTATACAAAAATCAGAAATAATAATGCTAAAAGAACTTGAGAGGTCTCTAGCAGAGATAGTGGTTCAACAACGTGAAACAATAGCTGAACTAGAAATAAGGGTTAGTGCTACTTCTAATTCTTGTAAAGTGGCTAAAGAGTTGTTTAACCAACAAGCAATTAATCAAACTGTAGGAATTGGGTTTGATTATAATGAAGCTATTGGACGTAAAAGCATTATTACCCCTAACCGTGTCAGTGCTGTAGATAGGGGTATACCATTAGTGCTTAAGAGTGTTAGTAATCCACTCTTTAAGAAATCCATAGCAGAACCTTTGGATACAACATCTTTAATCATTAAGGAAGAGATGCGCATTGAGGATGTAGCTAATGGCGTAGTCTTAGAAAGTAATCAAGTTGTTAAAAATGATAAAGATAGAAAGACTGTGTTTGTAAAAGCAGAAAGAGTTGGTGAGTCTACTAGTTCATTGAAAACTAGTAGCAGAAGTAACAACATGAATAAATGCAACAACAAATCTACCATGCATGCTATTCCTGTTATTGATACTGCTCATAAGAAATGCGATGCTGTTAATTGCATGTCTTGTGCTTTTAATATAATGTCTGCTTACTTTAACGGTAATCATGCATGTGTTGATAAGAATGCTCCTAGACAGCAGATGAGCAGAAATAAACATGTTAGATCCAGGACTGTAACACCACCTAATTCTAAGATTAAGACTTCAAGTCTTTCTCAGGATATGGTGAATACATGGTTACCCAAGCTTAAACCAAAACAAGTTAAAGCTGTTTACAGGGTTAAATGTCCAGTACCTGAAGAAAATGTTGTTAAGATAAAAAGTGTTGCTTTACCTGATAAAGGTCAATTCTTTAAGTACTCCGGACCCAATCAAATTTGGGTTCCGAAGAAAGTCTAACCAATTTGTCATTGCAGGGTTTGAAACAGGTTGAACGAGTCATGTGAATTCTGGACAGTGGATGTTCAAGGCATATGACTGGAGATAGAGCCCTGCTGACAGATGTGGTGGAGAAGGCTGGCCCAGTCGTTACCTTTGGAGATAACAGCAAAGGTAAAACTGATGGATATGGCAGATTAGAAGCTGGAAATGTTATCGTTGAAGATGTCTCTTTTGTGAACGGCCTTGAGCACAATTTGCTCAGTATTAGTCAATTCTGTGACAGAGGTTATGAAGTTCATTTCAACAAGAAGAATTGTCTAATATCACACAAGAGAAATGAAAGGCCACAGTTGACTGGAGTAAGAAAAGGAAACTTGTACATAGCCAATATGAATTCTGGAAGCACAGAAGAAATTAGATGTTTTTATTCAAAGGCATCCACTGATGAAAGTTGGTTATGGCACAAGAAACTTTCTCACCTTAACTTCAAAACAATGAATTCTCTAGTGAAAAGAGAGTTGGTGAGAGGTTTACCTTCGATTGAATTTACTCAGGAAGGTCTATGTGATGCTTGTCAAAAAGGGAAGTTAAAAAGGGCAACTCACAGGAGCACTAACATATCATCAATAACTGAACCATTACAACTTCTCCATATGGATTTGTTTGGTCCAGTTAGTGTGATGTCTATGTCAAGGAAGAGATATGCTCTAGTGATTGTTGATGATTTCTCAAAATTCACATGGGTACTATTTCTGAACTCAAAAGATGAAACTCCACAACTGGTAGTTGATCACATTAAGTTAATTGAGCTGGATTCTAATTGTCCAGTAAGAGCTATAAGGTCAGACAACGGAACTGAATTCAAGAATGCAGTTCTAAATGACTTTTGCACTGAAAAGGGTATAACTAGACAGTTCTCGGCTCCCAGAACTCCTCAGCAAAATGGGGTAGTTGAAAGAAAGAATAGAACCTTGATTGAAGCTGCACGTACAATGCTAAGTGAATCAAGGCTTCCATTGAGCTTTTGGGCTGAAGCTGTCAACACTGCATGCTATACCCAGAATCGAACACTTATCAATAAAGACCTAATGAAGACACCATATGAAGCTCTACATGACAAGAAACCAACTCTCAAGTACTTCCATGTATTTGGGACAAAATGCTTTGTGCTGAAAGAAGGAGATGATCAAGGTGGTAAATTTGAAGAAAAAGCACATGAAGCAATATTTATTGGTTATACTAGAAGAGCCTACAAGGTGTATCTTATTGATCAACAGAAAACTTTGGAAAGTGTCAATGTTACATTTGATGACACAAAACTCCCAAATATCCAAAATGAAGATCCATCTGAAAAGCTTAAGTTTGATGATATGTCAGACTCATATTCAGATGATGACAATCAACCTGACGTTGTTGCTGATAATAATAATCCAAATATTGGTGGTAATGATCAAGGTGATGCTGGTGAAAACAATGATAATTTTCAAGACACCACTGATACTCTTGAACCATCAACAAGTCAAACTGGCAACAACTCAGGGGGAGATAATGAAGGGTCAACAAGTCATACTCAACATCATACTGAAGAACAAGGCGAATCGTCAAGATCAATTCTTCCCAGACAAACTGTTTGGAATAGAGCTCATCCTTTTGAGCTGATTCTTGGTGATCCAGATGTTGGTGTGAAAACAAGAAGAGCTTATCAGAATCAATGTAATTATTCTGGGTTTCTGTCTGTTATGGAACCTAAGAAAGTAGAAGAAGCTCTATCTGATCCTGATTGGGTGATTGCTATGCAAGATGAACTCAATCAATTTAAGCAACTAGAAGTATGGAAGCTGGTACCCAGACCTAAAGATAGAAAAGTGGTGGACACAAGATGGGTATTCAGAAACAAACTAGATGAAGATGGCACTGTGATAAGAAACAAAGCAAGACTGGTAGCTAAAGGTTATTCTCAAGCTGAAGGCATTGATTATGACGAGACCTATGCTCCAGTGGCAAGACTTGAGGCCATCAGAATATTCTTGGCATATGCATCCTATTCAAGATTCAAAGTTTATCAAATGGATGTCAAGAGTGCCTTTCTGAATGGTAAGCTAGATGAAGAAGTGTATGTAGAACAGCCTCCTGGTTTTGAAGATCAAGATCATCTGGACTATGTCTACTTTCTTTACAAAGCTATCTATGGTCTTAAGCAAGCCCCAAGAAAATGGTATGACACTCTTTCTGAATTTCTATTAGAAAATGGTTTTATAAGAGGTGTCATAGACAAAACGCTCTTCACTAAAAGACATAAGAATGATATAATACTAGTCCAATTCTATGTGGACGATATTATATTTGGGTCTACTAATGAGCTTCTGTGCAAGAAGTTTTCTAAGTTAATGCAGGGTAGGTTTGAAATGAGCATGATGGGAGAACTGAAATTCTTTCTTGGATTACAAATAAGTCAGAGACAAGATGGAATATTTATTTGTCAATCTAAGCACATCAAGGAGCTCCTCAAGAAATATCACATGGAGGAGTGCTCATCAGCAAAGACACCATCAACTATAGCTGTCAAAATTGGTTTATGTGAAAGTTCTGCCATGGTAGATATCACAGGCTATAGAGGTATGATTGGTTCATTGCTTTACCTAACTGCTAGTAGACCAGATATAATGTTTGCCACATGCTTGTGTGCAAGGTTCCAAGCGAACCCTAAAGAAATCCATCTCACTGCTGTTAAAAGAATCTTAAGATATCTAAAGGGTACGCCTAATTTAGGCATCTGGTACCCTAATGAATCTGGTTTTACTTTAATTGGATATACAGATTCTGACTATGCAGGAAGTGTTGTAGACAGGAAAAGTACATCTGGGAGTTGTCAATACCTAGGTGGAAGGTTGGTATCCTGCTTCAGTAAGAAACAGCAAACAGTTTCCAACTCTACAGCCGAAGCTGAATATATAGCTGCTGGAAGCTGTTGTGCTCAGATCTTATGGATAAGGAATCAATTAATGGACTATGGCATTGTATTGGAAAATATTCCTATTTTATGTGATAATACAAGTGCCATAGCAATCGCAAGCAATCCTGTGCAGCACTCAAGGACAAAGCACATTGACATAAGGTATCATTTTATAAGAGAGCATGTAATGAATGGTACAGTGGAACTACTATTTGTAGGATCTGGAGATCAAACTGCAGATATTTTTACTAAGTCGCTTAATGAATCCTCATTCACTAGAATTGTTAGTGAATTGGGTATGTTAAACAGTCCTAGTAATTAATATCTGAAATTTGATCTTTAATAATTTTACAAGTGATTTTTCTGTGAATATTTGTTGTTTGAAATCACTTGTATAATTATTTTACCATCTGATTTTCTTGTTTGTTTAATTACTTTTCACTTTGTTTATTCATATTATTTAATACTTCATACTTCTGTATTTTTAGAATAATTGTAGATATTTATTTCTATTTTAGTAATTAATTTATCATATGTTTTGTAATGTTTGTCCTGTTAATATTGCTTTGTTTTCGTTAATAGGTTAGCATATGGTATGTCTAATTATTTTTATTATTTGTTTAATTTTATAAAATATTTTTATTATTTTTTATAAGTTATTTGTATATTTTATAGTGTTTTTAATGTTTATTTAAAGTTAATATGACTTAAAATTAGGAAAAACAGTCATTAAGACTTGATTTAAAATCGGTATGACTTAAACAGGTTAAGTCTTACCGAGATTTTAAATATAAGTCATATTCGCAGGTCAGTTTAGATTAAGTCTTATTCACCTGTTTTTAGATTAAGTCTTATTCAATTTAAGTCTTGTCAGTTTTATTAGTTAAGTCTTTTTAGTAACAGTTTTTTTTTAGGTCTTGTTAATATTAAGTCTTAATTTAATCTTAGTTTTAATTAAGTCATAATCTACTGTAATATATATATAACAGTTATGTCTTAATAATTTTTAAGTCATATTCATTAATCAGTGTAAATTAAGTCTTAATCACCTGTAAGTTAATTAAGTCTTAATTACTTATGTTTAAGTCTTATTCGTATGTATGTATTTTTAAGTCTTATTTGTTTTAATATAGTTAAGTCTTAATAGTTCTCTTTTTAAGTCTTATTCAACAGTTAGTATATATAGATTGTAGCTAAGTTAAGTTAAGTCTTAGTTTCATTTTAAGTAATACTCTCAAGTTAAGTCTTAGAGTACCAAAAGATATACATACGATACATACACACAATCTCAGTCGAATTCATGCTCGATTTTCACTAGAATCTAACTGGAATCAAGCAATAAACACGTTTAATCGATTCCTTGTTTGATTATCATCAGTTTGATCACTTAAAATCGAGTTTTTGTTCGGTTTTCAAGAGTTTTTATTTTCGAAAAAAAACGATTTCAAGATCTGTTTTTGGGGAAAACTGAGTTCGATTCTTGGAAAACTAAAAATACATGTGTGTTTGTGTGTATGCAAGGATTGTTGTGTGAATTTTTCAGAATTTTTGAAGAACTTTTAATTATTTCGAATTTTTAATTAATTATTAATTCGAAAAAATTAATTTTTAAATTAAAAATTTGTAAAATCTGAAATTTTCAAGGAAATTAAATCTTGATTAAAATGGCTGATCGATTTGAAATTATTAAACATAATTTAATCGGTTATTTTGATCCAGAAAAATGTTCAGTTGAACGTTTTCGACCGTGGATTCGGTTTTTAAATGAAAATTCACTGGTTCGCAATGCTTTGAGATTAGATGCTCCTCTGAAAATTGAACCTTTGCGAATCATGTGTACTACTGCTGTCATTTCTAATGATAACAGATCTTTTGTCTTCTCTGTAGGAGATAATCAGTACACAGTGAATGAAAATACAATAAATACGGTCTTAAATTTTCCAACTGATAATTTCGAAGAATTACCATCAGATCAAGAAATGATAAATTTTTTAAATGGTGTATTCTATCAAGACAGTCCTGATCAAACTGTCTGGAATAAAAAGAACTTTGTTCAAGAATGGGATTATCTGTTTGACACACTAGGTAGAGTCTTTGCCAACACTACAAAAGGGAACTTCGGGGTATTACCATCTTTCTTGCAGCATATTGGATATGCAGTTGCACACAACCGAAGGATTAATATTGGCAGACTACTGTGTGTTCCGATGGTTAGAAGAATCATTAATGCAAAGAAGAATTTTGATAATGGACATAAAGTTTCATGTTATTATCCAAGATTATTCTCATTGATTTTTAATCATCTTGTGGAACTAGAAAACCAAGCCCAATTTCTGAATGGAGAATCACTGGCGTCAGGTAAACCTACTACCAGATTGTTCACTGAGTACAGCAACAAGCCAAAATTCACAAATATACCTGTAGTTGTCACCCAATATATGTCAAATTATATACAACTACCTGTTATTGAACCTGTACCAGAACCTGAACAACCAGAACAAAACCCTGAACCACCAGTGGAAAACATACTTGTTGATAATGAAAATCAAGGCAATCAACAAGTTGAACCTGCTCAGCAAATTGTTCATCAGCCAGCTGCTCTTGCTGTTGAACATCCAGTGCAAGAAACTGCATCTGTCCCTGAACCTGAATTGGATCAACCCATCTTATCAGAGACTGTTGCGGAATCAGCTGACCAGGTATTGCCTTCTGTTCCTCAAACTACTACTGCTTCTCAATCTGTTTCTGGAACCCAAGTGGTTGGTAGGTCTGACCAAGGGGCTGTAGTACCACAACCTCTAACCAAGGTCGTAGAGCCAAACACTCAACCACCAAAACTCATATCTTTTCACTCCAGAAAGAAATTGCAAGTAAAAAGAAGTCGAATCAGTAGTGACAGTATGAGTGAACCCACAGCTCTGCCTCTAGAAAAGAAAAGTAGAACTCAACCTGAGGCAACTGTAAGCCCGTCTGTATCCTCCCAACAGGATATGGAAATTGATATGGCCGTTACACAGTTACTAGAATCATCTTCTCAACAGGATGATTCTATTGAAATTCGCCATAGGGCCATGGCACCTTGTAGTGAGTCAAGCACACATCCTCTATTACTCACAATGGGGGAAGACATACCTTTAAATGAGTCTCAGGACACACTGCAAGGAGAGCACGTAGAAAAAGTGACAGTGCCTACCATAGTTACGGTAGAAGAGTCTTCACAGGCTTTAGAGGGAAATCTTGGTTCTCAGCCAACTTTAATAGAACCATCATCTCCCCTCCCAGGACAAACACTCCTGGCTCCCACAAGGGATTTTCCACTCGCAGTTTCGACTGGAGAAGGTGGAAGGCAACTTGATCAATCTACTACTGAAGCAATTCAGTCAACAATTTCAAATGTTCAAGTAGATTTGATTAAGGACAGGGATTTGCGAACTCCCATTGCACCACCACTGACCTTCCCAGAGGAGGCTAGGGTGATTTTACATGCAGGTACAAATCTGGAAGCAGCTAAGGAATCTGAGAGGAGTGATGTGAGGAATACTATAAAATTGAGTGAAACACATGCACTTCAGGTGAGTGGATCTCAAAGTGAACGTCAGGTGATCGCACACACTGATACATACACTCTCTCATTATTAGAAAAGATAAATGCTTTAGAGAAAGAACTTGCAGTCAGCAAGGCTGAAACAGAAATTCTTAGAGCACAAGTGGGTGAGCGATCTTCTACATCCACCTCTGTCAACAGTCAGCTTGCTGTAATGAAGAAGGACATAAACTACTTAAAGACATCTTTCACCAAGAAGATAGAATCTCTCGAACTCTCTCATGAAAAGGCACTTGATGACTCTGGAGATATTACTGTTGCTCAAGACATGTTAATTTCTGAGATTTCCTTGAAATTTGATAATCTACAGTCAGAGGTACAGCACAATCAAGAATCTACTGATTCTCGTCTGGACCAGATCGAAAAGCAAAATGTGTAACGACTGGGAAAATTACGTGTATTTTATTCTGTTAAAATATGTTTTTAGTTGATTTTATTGTGTTTTTATTTAATTTTTAATGCATTTAAACACATTATAATTTTTATTAAATAGGAAAATCATCCCATACGTGTTATGTGACTTCTGTGTAGCATAGGTTATTTTATTTTATTTTTCTGTAATTTTTATATTTTTAGAATACAATTATTTTGCATTTTAAATTCCGGAACCAGCCCCTATACTGAATCTGAGACCCTGTTTTTGATACCAATATTTTTATAAAATGGTAGGATGTATAAAAATGAATTTTGTTGTAATTTTTGTAATATTCACAATTTTTGGGAAATTTTGGCATATATATTATAATTGTTTAAAATTAAAAATATTACATTTTTATCTCATAAAAATTATTTTTAAGGCTTAATAATTTTAATTAGGGGCTAAAAATATTTTTGGAGTATTAATTTTCAGATTAGTATAAATAGCTAATTTTCTTATTAATTATTTAATAAAAATCAGAAAAATCAGTTTTTAATTTTTATTTTCTGAAAATTCTGGAAAATTGTTCTTGGTGTTCTTGAGGATCAATCTCACTTTTGACAGTGATTCCGGCATCCAAATCGTTCATGTGGGTAACCAAATTGAATCTCTTGATCTCTACTACATGTTTATGTGTGTTTTAACATCCTAAATTGATTGAATCAAAAATTTATAATTTTAGTTTAATATTCGAATTTTCTTGAATTTATTTTGGATTGTATACTGATTTGCTGTTGATGTGGTTAGTGTCTATAGATTTCTTATGATCTCAGGAGTTTAATCATGATTTTTATTTGATTTTTCATGCCCGATTAAAGTAAATCGAAAATTTGGGGGTGAGATATAATTTTCCATTTTCCGGATTTCTTGATGATTGTTTGGTGTTTTTGATGATTGATATGAGTCATTGAACTCCTGGGCTTTGATTTGGTATGTAGAACGTTTGATTTGGTTGAGAAATGAGTGAAAACGAATTTTGATCGGATAATTCTTTGAAGGTCGCCGGAATTTAATCGGGTTTGGCCGGATTTTTGATTCGGTTGATTCTGGGTTGGAATGAATTGTACGGTTGTGTTTAGGAGGTGATTTGGAGTGTTTTTGTGATTTAAAACGTATCAAATGGTACGTTTTTGGTGGTTGCCGGAGTTCGCCGGAAAATATTTCCGGTGACCGGATTCTGGTAAACTGCCATTGATGGTGGTGGTGTTCTTGAAGCATTCATGTGAAGGTGGTGATGAATAGTACCTGTTTGATCTTTAAAACCTTTTAACCTTTTCTGAAAAATGATTTTGAGAATTGATTTTTACTTTTTACTAATTATTTTTACTTTTATTTACTTTTATTTACTTTTAATTACTTTTAATTACTTTTATTTACTTTTAATTACTTTATAATTCTGAATTTAATTATAAATTTCAGAAATATTATTTTCTGAAAATGTTTGATAAATCATGAATTTATTTCTGAATTCCATTTTTATTATTTCTTTATTTAATTGTTTTTAATTCAAAAATAATTAAGAATTAAATACTTTTAATTATATTAATTAATCTCAAATAATGATTTAATTAATTTGATTATCTAATAAATGTAATTATTTATTAGATAATTTCATTAATTAATTATTACTTGACTCTAATTAATTATTTAATTTTTAATTAACCAATTTTCTGTTTAAAAGTGATTTAAAATAGAATAAAATTGTTCTAAAATCCTAAAAATAATCCGGGAAGGGTAAAAATAGTTTTAAAATTCTAAAATTGATTCTAAAACCGGATTAGGTAATTAGAAAAATATTTCAATGACCCAATAATTATCTGTAGGGTTTTAAATTATCCTTTTTAATCCAAAAAGGGTAATTTAAATTCTTTAAAAATTCCGAAAAATGTTCTAAAAATGTTTATAAGGGTTCTAAAAATACCTTGAGTGTTCTTTTATATGGTGAGTCATATCTGCTATGTAAATTACGTGTTTGATTACTCTGTACATGTTGTTATTTGATTAAAATATTTAGTCGATAGCCATGCAACGTACGGGTAGACCCTAGAACCGAGGTTTGATCAGTAATTGACCTTGTACCTAGCCAGATATTTGAAATAGCATGTTTTATTGTAGAAGTGGGAAAAACCCTAGCTAGTGGGCAGAGTTACCTGCAGTATTTCTAGAAGTGAGAAAACCTTAGCCAGACAGCATAAATTACCAGCAGTATATCCAGGCAAGTATTTTCTCCCTTGATCATCTTAAACACTTTTATCTTATGTTTCATTGATTCATATCATGACAAATAGTTATTGTTCAGAGCTATTTGTGATTCTTAAATATTTTTGTGCGAACAAAGTTACTTGATATTGGTACCCTTGATGTGGGGAATTGTTTAAGATAAACTCTTCATATCCTTATTATCGTAGTAAATAATAGGGATGTGGACTGTATGTGAAACTAAGCATTTCCTGTTGAATTCGGAAATTGCTCTATTGGATTTGGAAAATGATAAAGCGTAGGAGGCCATGATAGCTGTCATGGTCCAGCAATATTTAAGGAGGATATGGTAACCATTCCATCTTCCTATAGGCTAACATTACTTGCCTATTTTGGTACCCTCATGAAATCCGGATTATACACACGGGTATAGCTGTACCAGTGGAGTATAAAGGGTCCCATTGCTTTTGAACCTGATCAGGGGGCAATGGTGTTTCAGTTATGTATATCCAATCCATATCGCCCGAATGGCTATTATATATTGCGAGTTGACAAATGATTCAGTTCTGTGTCATGTCGAATGATTTCAGTTATGATCGAATTATAATTCAGTTGTTGATTCAGTATGCTTTATAAACTGTTTTACTTTTCAGTTGATATTATGCAGCATTTGTTCTGGTTTTATTTTGAAATTGTTTATATATACTTGCTGGGCTTTTCTTTGGCTCACTCTTGCTTTCACTAAACCTTTCCAGACGGGAAGTATGGTTCCGATCAGCAGTCCAGACAGTATTAGAGGGAGTCAGGGTGGTCGGGTATCCGCACCTCAGGCTGTGCAGGTACTTGTGCGTTTCAGTTGGCGCTAGATAGAATTTTAAATAAAACGGGATGTAATAATAAAATTGATTTAGACTGGTTTTAAGTTGACTTGATTTGGTGGTTTGTAATAAGTGACTAGTTTATTCTGGAATATGTCTGCTTGTATTCATGCAATAACCTGTTTTGCGATCTTTGGTGTGCGGGGTCGGTTGTGTATTCTGATATTTTTGGTTGTGTTTGGTTGGTGACCCCCGGATCTGGACCCCGGATTTGGAGGGGTGTCACAGTTGGTATCAGAGCTAACAGGTTATAGCCATTGAAATAAGCAGATATATACCATAGGAAAGATTAGGCAGATCACATGAGATAGGACGACGTTTTTGTGTTACGTTGCGTTTGATTTTAGTCTAAGCCTAAGTTGTGAGGTGATTGTGATATTATGTTACTGGGTTGCGCAGGTGTCTGTTGTGGTGACTGCACCGGTAGTTGCACCTCAGCCTATGCCGGCCCTGGAGTCAGTTACACCACCGTTGTTCCCACCTATGGATTTACCACCTATTCCAGCTATTATGGATCCTGACTACCCAGTGATGGGGGTAGACTATTGGCTGGGTTGGGAGTTCCCGCGGGAGCCGATGAGTCCCGTACCACCAGTTCATCCTGTTGATCCAGGTGAGTGGATGGGTTTACCAGTGCTTGGGGAGCCGAGTTATGTGGCACATTTGGGTATGGCTCATGAGGAGGAGATCATGGTAATTGACCCTCCAGCACCAGTCCCCGTACGGATGTTTGTTCCTGATCAGCAGCAGGGAGTAGTGATGCCACCCGCCTTACCTGAGCTTCATCTACCCGATGCGGAGGCAGCTATAGGAGGATTTCTCCTGCCAGCTGAGTTCACGGACCAGTCAGACCCCACTGTTCAGGGTCCCTATGTACCACTCTCACCAGTTATACCTTGGCATCAGATGCCACCAGGAGAGGAGAGAGTGCGTGCTTTGATAGAGGAGGTTACAGGCGGGGCAGAGGCTGAGTCGAGAGGTCATATAGGTGCACCGCACACTGTTCCTTTTGGTGAGTACCGCGAGCTCTGGGAGGCATATGACTTTTTGAGAGGGCAGAATATGGAGCTGCGTAGGGTGACAGGTCGTCCTGTTTCGGACTCCGAGATTCGTCATAACCTCCGGGAGTTGATTGCAGCCGGTACGTATGAGTTGGAGGCATTGAGGTTGGGTGATTCTGGTACTATCGATTATCGTCGGGCCTACCGTATCCTCCAGAGGATGTTAGCGGATCTTCAGCAGATGGTAGATCCCAGTTGGGATTAGAGACTGTGGGACAGAGACATAGAAGGAAGAATGCTATCTGTGTTTGTTTGGTTTTGGTTGTTTGTAAAATAGTGTATGTGTGTATTAGCAGCAGTTTGGTAGAATAAGTCGGGAATTTTGTTGTACATAGCCGACATTAAAGTCGTTAAGGTAGGTTATGAGCGATATGATGAAGTGAGCCGATCACTAGTCATGTATGACTGTAAGTGGTTATCTATATATCAGCAGTACTTTTGTAGTGTTACGTGTATCGATTCCATCCAGCATGCGTTTATTTTTTTTTTATTTTTTTTTCCAATTCAAGTGAATTAGTGATTGGGTGACATGAGTTGATAAATATTCTTGATTCATGCTTCTTTTCAATGAATGTCTATCAAAAACATGTGTAGCCAATTATTAAGGAACTTGTGTAATTTCCTTTACCAGATTATGGATAATCAGCAACCACATGGAAATCATGCGGGAAATGCGAATAATAATCAGAACGCCGGGGAGCAGGGCAATATTAATATGATGCAGCAAATGCTGGAGCTGTTCCGACAGCAGACCGAAAACCTCACTCGTCAGCAGCAACATCCGCCAGTACCCCAGGTGACGACCTTTAAAACTTTTCAATCTGTTAAACCCCCAGAATTCCAAGGCTCAGCGAATCCAGTTGAGGCCCGAGCTTGGTTAAAAGAGATGGAGAAAGCCCTTGCATTGGTGAATGTAGAAGAGAATAAAAAGACTGAGTTCGTGAGTTACTTTTTGAAAGGAGAAGCGAACTACTGGTGGGAAGCCAGGAAGGCTTTGGAAGGAGAAGGGGTAACTACGTGGGAAAGGTTCAAGGAGTTGTTTTTGGAAAAGTATTTTCCCCGCTATATGCAGAATCAGATGGAGATTAAATTTTTGGAATTAAAACAAGAAGGCAGTGCCACTGACTATGAAGCAAAGTTTACAGAATTAGCCAGGTTTGTTCCAGACTTGGTTGATACTGAAGAGAAGCGAGCAAGGAGATTTCAGCAGGGTTTGAAGCCGTGGCTCCGAAGCCGGGTAGCCGCTTTTGAATTGACTACCTATTCCGCTGTGGTCCAGAAGGCACTGATCATAGAAGGGGAAAGTGATAGCTCTCAGAAAGAAAGGGAAGGTAAGAAGAGGAAATTCCATAGTCAATCCGGGAATTCGTTCCAAGGCAGAGTGCAGAACAATTTTAGCCATGGACCAGCATTTCAGCCTAGAGGCAACGGAGGACCAGGGAATGGAACCCAGAATTTTGGGAATCAGGGGAATCGATTTCGGAATAGCAATCAACAGCAAGGAAGTCGGTTTTTGAGCAATAATCAACAACAAGGAGGTCGAATTCCAAACAATAATCAGCAACAAGGGATGCGACCACCCCTGCCAGCATGTGGAATATGTGGAAAGAACCATGGAGGTGCATGTAATCTGGCTAATGTAGTGTGTTTTCGGTGTGGCAAGAAAGGGCATTATGCCAACGGATGCGATATGCCAGCAGCTAATGGGATTGGTTGTCACAAATGTGGAAACAAAGGGCATCTTGCTAAAGATTGCAGAGTTAACTTAAACTCGGGAAACCAGAATAAAGCTACTGGGACAAATAATGCGGGGCAGCCAAGGGCTCGAGTTTTCAATATGACCATGTCAGATGCAGAGCAGAATTCTGATGTTATTACAGGTACACTTTCCGTAAACTCTACTAATGCCAAAGTACTTATTGATTCAGGAGCTTCTAAATCTTTTATTTCGGAAAAGTTTGCGGGTAAGCTAGAATGTGAATGTCAGTTATTAAATGAAGCATTAGTAGTAGAGATAGCTAATCAGGAGCGTATACCCGTTAGACAAATTTACCCAGCATGTGATATCGAAATATCCGGTCAACATTTTCATGCCAACTTGATTCCTTTCAAGTTGGGAGAGTTCGAGGTTATACTGGGAATGGATTGGTTGACAAAGTATAATGCCCAGATTGATTGTAAGAAGAAGGAGTTGAGGCTGAAGCTGGATGGGGATAAAGAAGTAGTGTTTCATGGACAAAAGCAAGTGAAGAAACTTTTGACTATGATGCGAGCCAAACGATTGTTGCGGCAGGGATGTAAAGCATGCTTAGCTTATGTAATGGATACCAATAAGGAAGTGCCACAGATAGAACAGATTCCAATAGTAAATGAATTTCTGGATGTGTTCCCTAATGAATTGCCAGGCTTACCTCCAGATAGAGAAATTGAGTTTGCTATTGATTTGGCACCAGGTACTGAACCTATATCGAAAGCTCCGTACAGAATGGCGCCAGTGGAAATGAAAGAATTGGCCAAGCAGCTGCAGGAATTGCTAGACAAAGGAGTAATCAGACCAAGCGTATCCCCATGGGGCGCACCAGTATTGTTTGTGAAAAAGAAGGATGGAAGCATGAGACTTTGTATTGACTACCGGGAGTTAAACAAATTGACGATTAAAAACAAGTACCCATTACCGAGGATCGATGATTTGTTTGATCAACTAAAAGGAGCATCATGGTTTTCCAAAATTGACTTACGATCGGGATATCACCAGTTGAAGATCAAGTCAGATGATATACCCAAGACAGCATTTCGTACGAGATATGGGCATTACGAATTTTTAGTTATGCCATTCGGATTAACCAATGCACCAGCCGCTTTTATGGATTTGATGAATAGAGTTTTCAAGAAATATCTGGATAAATTCGTGATCGTTTTCATAGATGATATTTTGATATATTCTAAGACAGAGGAAGATCATGCGGAGCACTTGAGAACAGCTTTAGAAATTTTGCGGAAGGAGAAGCTATACGCCAAATTTTCGAAATGCGAGTTTTGGTTAAGGGAGGTACAATTTCTGGGGCACGTTGTCACTAACGAAGGGATTAAAGTGGATCCAGCCAAGATCGAAGCTATTAAGAGTTGGGAACGACCAAGAACACCAACCGAAGTTCGAAGTTTTCTGGGATTAGCTGGATATTATAGAAGGTTTGTTAAGGATTTTGCTAAAATAGCAGCATCTTTGACAAAACTCACCAGGAAGAATGAGAAATTTGAATGGAACGAGAAGTGTGAGCAGAGTTTCCAAGAATTAAAGAAGCGATTGATGACTGCACCAGTATTAGTTTTACCCAACGAAACTGGAGATTTTGTAATCTATAGCGATGCATCTCAGAAGGGGTTAGGGTGTGTGTTGATGCAGGATGGCAAGGTAATTGCTTATGCGTCTAGGCAACTCAAGAATCATGAACGGAAGTATCCAACGCACGATCTGGAATTGGCAGCAATTGTTTTTGCACTAAAGCTTTGGAGGCACTATCTATATGGAGAAAAGTGTGAAATATTCACGGATCACAAAAGTTTGAAATATATCTTTACTCAGAAGGAGCTCAACATGAGGCAAAGACGATGGTTGGAGTTGATCAAGGATTACGACTGTACTATCAGCTATCATCCAGGCAAGGCCAACGTAGTGGCAGATGCACTAAGCAGGAAGGAAAGGTTAAATCTCTTAACCTCATCCGAGGAGTTGCTGAAGGAATTCGAGAAATTGGAAATAGAGGTCCATACATCAGAAGAGACCAGTGAAGTATTGTATGCCATGACCTTTCAACCAATGTTGTTGGAAAAGATCCGTAGATGTCAAGAACAGGTAATGGACCAAGACAAAGCAAGTTTAACTGGAGAGGAAATCAGGAGTCAAAAGGATGATAAAGGAATTCTCAGGTTTTCTTCACGTATATGGGTGCCTAATGTCGCAGAACTGAAGGATGAAATCTTACGTGACGCGCACAACTCTAGGTATTCTATTCACCCTGGCAGTACCAAGATGTATAGAGACTTGAAGCAACACTTTTGGTGGCCCGATATGAAGAAAGAAATTGCAGAATACGTCAGCAAATGCTACACCTGTCAGAGAGTTAAAGCTGAACATCAAAGGCCAAGTGGATTGCTACAACCTTTGGAAATTCCAGAATGGAAATGGGAACATCTAGCAATGGATTTTGTAGTAGGACTTCCGAAGACTAAATCAAACCACGATGCAATCTGGGTGATCATTGATAGGTTGACCAAATCAGCGCATTTCCTCCCAATCAACGAAAAATTTTCGCTAGAGAAACTGGTTCAACTATATTTGAAAGAGATTGTAGTACGACACGGGGTTCCCGTATCTATAGTATCTGATCGAGATCCTCGTTTCAATTCAAGATTCTGGAGGCAATTTCAAGAAGGTTTAGGAACCAAACTAAACATGAGTACGGCATATCATCCTCAGACGGACGGGCAAAGCGAGAGAACAATCCAAACCATTGAAGATATGCTAAGGGTATGTGCCCTAGATTTTAAAGGTAGTTGGGATGAGCACTTGCCACTGGTGGAATTCTCATACAATAATAGTTACCATGCTAGCATTGGAATGCCACCATATGAAGCTCTTTACGGCAGAAGATGTAGATCTCCGGTGTATTGGGAAGAAGTAGGAGAACGCGCAATCCTAGGTCCAGAACTACTCCAACAGACGAAGGAAAAGATTGGATTGATACAGAAAAGATTGATTGCCGCTCAAGATCGACAGAAGAAATACGCAGATCAAACCAGAAAGGACCAGAGTTTTGAAGTTGGGGAATTGGTATTGCTGAAAGTATCACCATGGAAAGCAGTGACCAGATTTGGGAAAAGAGGTAAACTCAATCCAAGATATGTAGGACCGTTTGAGATATTGAAGAAGGTAGGGAAGCTGGCTTACGAACTAGCATTACCGCCTCACATGCAGAACATCCATAACGTATTCCATATATCGATGCTGAAGAAGTACAATCCGGATCCAATGCACGCAATAGAATATGAACCTGTAGATATTCAACCTGATTTATCTTTTATCGAGCAGCCAGTTAAAATATTAGATTATAAGGATAAGGTATTAAGAAATAAGACAATACCTCTAGTTAGAGTTTTGTGGAGGAATCCCTTGGTTGAGGAATCAACATGGGAAGTAGAGAGTGAAATGCGAGCTCAGTACCCTCAGTTATTTTCTTAAGTAGGATTCTAGGGGCAGAATCCTTATAAGGGGGGAAGGATGTAACGACTGGGAAAATTACGTGTATTTTATTCTGTTAAAATATGTTTTTAGTTGATTTTATTGTGTTTTTATTTAATTTTTAATGCATTTAAACACATTATAATTTTTATTAAATAGGAAAATCATCCCATACGTGTTATGTGACTTCTGTGTAGCATAGGTTATTTTATTTTATTTTTCTGTAATTTTTATATTTTTAAAATACAATTATTTTGCATTTTAAATTCCGGAACCAGCCCCTATACTGAATCTGAGACCCTGTTTTTGATACCAATATTTTTATAAAATGGTAGGATGTATAAAAATGAATTTTGTTGTAATTTTTGTAATATTCACAATTTTTGGGAAATTTTGGCATATATATTATAATTGTTTAAAATTAAAAATATTACATTTTTATCTCATAAAAATTATTTTTAAGGCTTAATAATTTTAATTAGGGGCTAAAAATATTTTTGGAGTATTAATTTTCAGATTAGTATAAATAGCTAATTTTCTTATTAATTATTTAATAAAAATCAGAAAAATCAGTTTTTAATTTTTATTTTCTGAAAATTCTGGAAAATTGTTCTTGGTGTTCTTGAGGATCAATCTCACTTTTGACAGTGATTCCGGCATCCAAATCGTTCATGTGGGTAACCAAATTGAATCTCTTGATCTCTACTACATGTTTATGTGTGTTTTAACATCCTAAATTGATTGAATCAAAAATTTATAATTTTAGTTTAATATTCGAATTTTCTTGAATTTATTTTGGATTGTATACTGATTTGCTGTTGATGTGGTTAGTGTCTATAGATTTCTTATGATCTCAGGAGTTTAATCATGATTTTTATTTGATTTTTCATGCCCGATTAAAGTAAATCGAAAATTTGGGGGTGAGATATAATTTTCCATTTTCCGGATTTCTTGATGATTGTTTGGTGTTTTTGATGATTGATATGAGTCATTGAACTCCTGGGCTTTGATTTGGTATGTAGAACGTTTGATTTGGTTGAGAAATGAGTGAAAACGAATTTTGATCGGATAATTCTTTGAAGGTCGCCGGAATTTAATCGGGTTTGGCCGGATTTTTGATTCGGTTGATTCTGGGTTGGAATGAATGGTACGGTTGTGTTTAGGAGGTGATTTGGAGTGTTTTTGTGATTTAAAACGTATCAAATGGTACGTTTTTGGTGGTTGCCGGAGTTCGCCGGAAAATATTTCCGGTGACCGGATTCTGGTAAACTGCCATTGATGGTGGTGGTGTTCTTGAAGCATTCATGTGAAGGTGGTGATGAATAGTACCTGTTTGATCTTTAAAACCTTTTAACCTTTTCTGAAAAATGATTTTGAGAATTGATTTTTACTTTTTACTAATTATTTTTACTTTTATTTACTTTTATTTACTTTTAATTACTTTTAATTACTTTTATTTACTTTTAATTACTTTATAATTCTGAATTTAATTATAAATTTCAGAAATATTATTTTCTGAAAATGTTTGATAAATCATGAATTTATTTCTGAATTCCATTTTTATTATTTCTTTATTTAATTGTTTTTAATTCAAAAATAATTAAGAATTAAATACTTTTAATTATATTAATTAATCTCAAATAATGATTTAATTAATTTGATTATCTAATAAATGTAATTATTTATTAGATAATTTCATTAATTAATTATTACTTGACTCTAATTAATTATTTAATTTTTAATTAACCAATTTTCTGTTTAAAAGTGATTTAAAATAGAATAAAATTGTTCTAAAATCCTAAAAATAATCCGGGAAGGGTAAAAATAGTTTTAAAATTCTAAAATTGATTCTAAAACCGGATTAGGTAATTAGAAAAATATTTCAATGACCCAATAATTATCTGTAGGGTTTTAAATTATCCTTTTTAATCCAAAAAGGGTAATTTAAATTCTTTAAAAATTCCGAAAAATGTTCTAAAAATGTTTATAAGGGTTCTAAAAATACCTTGAGTGTTCTTTTATATGGTGAGTCATATCTGCTATGTAAATTACGTGTTTGATTACTCTGTACATGTTGTTATTTGATTAAAATATTTAGTCGATAGCCATGCAACGTACGGGTAGACCCTAGAACCGAGGTTTGATCAGTAATTGACCTTGTACCTAGCCAGATATTTGAAATAGCATGTTTTATTGTAGAAGTGGGAAAAACCCTAGCTAGTGGGCAGAGTTACCTGCAGTATTTCTAGAAGTGAGAAAACCCTAGCCAGACAGCATAAATTACCAGCAGTATATCCAGGCAAGTATTTTCTCCCTTGATCATCTTAAGCACTTTTATCTTATGTTTCATTGATTCATATCATGACAAATAGTTATTGTTCAGAGCTATTTGTGATTCTTAAATATTTTTGTGCGAACAAAGTTACTTGATATTGGTACCCTTGATGTGGGGAATTGTTTAAGATAAACTCTTCATATCCTTATTATCGTAGTAAATAATAGGGATGTGGACTGTATGTGAAACTAAGCATTTCCTGTTGAATTCGGAAATTGCTCTATTGGATTTGGAAAATGATAAAGCGTAGGAGGCCATGATAGCTGTCATGGTCCAGCAATATTTAAGGAGGATATGGTAACCATTCCATCTTCCTATAGGCTAACATTACTTGCCTATTTTGGTACCCTCATGAAATCCGGATTATACACACGGGTATAGCTGTACCAGTGGAGTATAAAGGGTCCCATTGCTTTTGAACCTGATCAGGGGGCAATGGTGTTTCAGTTATGTATATCCAATCCATATCGCCCGAATGGCTATTATATATTGCGAGTTGACAAATGATTCAGTTCTGTGTCATGTCGAATGATTTCAGTTATGATCGAATTATAATTCAGTTGTTGATTCAGTATGCTTTATAAACTGTTTTACTTTTCAGTTGATATTATGCAGCATTTGTTCTGGTTTTATTTTGAAATTGTTTATATATACTTGCTGGGCTTTTCTTTGGCTCACTCTTGCTTTCACTAAACCTTTCCAGACGGGAAGTATGGTTCCGATCAGCAGTCCAGACAGTATTAGAGGGAGTCAGGGTGGTCGGGTATCCGCACCTCAGGCTGTGCAGGTACTTGTGCGTTTCAGTTGGCGCTAGATAGAATTTTAAATAAAACGGGATGTAATAATAAAATTGATTTAGACTGGTTTTAAGTTGACTTGATTTGGTGGTTTGTAATAAGTGACTAGTTTATTCTGGAATATGTCTGCTTGTATTCATGCAATAACCTGTTTTGCGATCTTTGGTGTGCGGGGTCGGTTGTGTATTCTGATATTTTTGGTTGTGTTTGGTTGGTGACCCCCGGATCTGGACCCCGGATTTGGAGGGGTGTCACAAAATGCACACCAGGCTAAAGGGTTAAGACATTTGTTTAATCTTGTAAGTCAAAGTCGCAAACCTACAAATGAAGAAATTGAATTCTTTACAAGTAAGGGTGGTGATGATGATGAACAGGATCCTGAAGCTGGGGCAACTGATAAGTCTGTAGAGGATTCCTCAACTAAGGGGGAGAAATCAAAGGGGTCACAAGATAAAACTACTCAAGAAAGAGAGGGAGGAGAAGGAAAATCTGGTAAATCTGACCAAGGTGAAGTTAAGAGGAAGAAAGTAGTTGAAGAAACTGAAGAAGAAATTCAAGACAAGAACACAGGTTATTATTACACGGGTGAACCGGATAACTTCGATGTTTTTGCTGATCTTGAATTCCCTGATCAAGGTGAAGAACTTCCTGAACCAGATCTTAGTCACTGGGAAGATGAAGGACCAGTGATATCCGAATTTGAAGCTCAACAAGCTGAGAAAGAATCTGAAGAATTATTTGCTCAAAGGGAAGCTAATTTGCAACTGAGAGAAGAAAAACTTCAAAAATCTTTAGAGCAAATTGCACGAAATGAAGAACTTCAGAAAGCTGAACAGCAAGCATTACAACGACTACATGCTATAAATGTTGAGAAGAGAAAAACATACATCAGACTAAAGAGCGGTGACAAATGGGAACGTGCTCAAAGAGCAATTGATTCACCTCAGAGTTCTGATTATGAAGATCGTCGTCTTGGACAAATTCTCGAAGAATTCAAATTGGCAAATCCAATTCACGAAATGTATATAAAGGCCTTACCGGTAGAAGTCATCAGGATAACTACTGCATTTGAACCCAAATCTGATGAGCTAGTAATATTTGTAGATTGTCATAAAGTTGGAACATTCAGAGTATCTATTCAGTTCTTTTATGACAGATCACTGAGAGAGATATGGGTACTTAGGCCTAAGGTAAGAACATCTTCTGAGCTAGGTGTATTGTTACATGAAAAGTTCAAAGAATTTGCTGAAAGAGCTGGACCAGAAGTGATTAAGGAACCTCCACAAGTAAAATTTCTTAAGGGAGAGGTACTTTACACAATCAATCTTCAGACAGATGAGCTATACGAACATCATGCAAAGCACTTGGTATATGCTGAATATGCTCTCAGAAATCATGGATACTTGACTGAAGAAAAGGTAATAGCTGCAGATCACATTCGTTCCTATGCACAAACGAACATAAAAGATTACAAGAAATTTCAAGGTGAACTGAGAAAGAAGCTTGGAATTCCTTTAGTCTTACCTCAAGGATTGTCATCTAGAAGAGAACGTCTTGTTGATTCTGATCTACATATGAAACTTCAAGTCACAGATGAGCCAGAAGAAGGAGAATTCAGAAGGGAAGACAATTGAAGATAAAGAATTGCTCTACATGTTATATCTTTGGAGCCTAGATAAATCTTGATAGGAATTTATATCATATGATCAGTCTAGAGGATCATCTATCTTGTATTTATCTTTCATGTTTGAATCTGGCAAATGTTAAATATAAACCAGAACGTTTTTTTTATATTTACTTAGTATTTAAAGTTTTATCTTTCATTTGGTTAAGTTGGATTAGTTGAGGTATCCTCTAGGAATTTGCTTGTTATTGTCTAACAAACAAATAGGGGGAGATTGAAAGGCATATGACTCAGCCTATTTGTAGTTAGAGGATCCTAATCAACTTAAACCAAATTGTAATAAGTAAATATACATATGAACTGTCACAGGAATCTCAAGAAGTATTATCTGTCAGAAGAAAGAAGAAAAGTCAATCTATAGTTTTGATGTCATACACTGGAAGACGATTCAGTTATCTGATCAAGCCCCAGTACAGCATTGAAGTTAATGGATTCATTTGAACAGTGACAGAGATTTATCGAGTGATAGATTGAAGATCAGTTACAGTACAAGAGAATTGAGAGAAGAAATAAACCACAACCTAAAGTCAAAGTGAAGAAGCGTCATTGAAGTTAGTCGTTCATGAACCAGACAGTACATCGAACGTCAACACAAATCAGTGGTAATTCTTTACTACCTTTAGTGGTTTGTAAGAATTAAATTAATTATTTATTGATTTAATTAAATTCATTTATAATTGATATAAATTAATTTAGTTGATTTAATTAAATGAATTAATTCTGGTAGAATTAATTTATTAATTAAATTAATTATTGTATCAATTAAATATGAATTAGTTAAAACATTAACTAATTAAATGGATCAATAAGACTTAAAGAAAGAAAGTTGATTAAGTCTTGGAGGAGGTAAAACTCGGTAAGACTTAATTTAAGTCTTACTGATTGAAGCCTTTTCTGATTTAAGTCCTACCGACCTGATTTAAGTCCTACCGACCTCTGCCAGCTGTTATAAGTCTTACCGAAATTCTGGTAAGTCTTACCGACACATTTTAGGTCATAATGGAGGTTTGTGTAAGTCTTATTGAAGGAAAATCAAGTCTTGGAAGTTGTTTAAGTCATGCTGAAGCTATTAAATATCCTACAGAAAGCAAGCAAGACCTGTTGTTGATATAAAAGATCAGAACAGACCAGATTAAGTCATAACGGAGAAAACACAGCAGAAAACATATCATCAAGACCAGAATTCTCTCTCTCAAGAACACCAAGAACACCAAAGATTAAACAATTCCCAGAAAATCAAGTTCTTCATCTTTGTGATATTCTATCCGATAGAACTTGTTTATTTGTGATTCTTGTACTACTAGCGAATTAAGTTTCCTAGTTCTTATCTTGATTATTATTAACTAAATTAGAAAAGTTCATGTCGAATTTTCTAATTAGTTATTAACATCTTGATAAGTTGTTATACTGATTTTGTAACACCACATCAAGTTAATATACAGTTATATTCAACTTGAAAAATTGTGTTAAATAATTCCGCAGATAAATTTGTCTTTATCAAATTTAATTTAAAGGACAAATTTCGATAAAAAGGTAAAGATTGTATTCAACCTCCCCTTCTACAATCTTATCGGACCTAACAAATATTAATTATGTAAAATTTGCTGAATTAGTAAGATGTTGTGCTCCAATGATATATTGGTTATAATGTTGATTATATTGTAAATATAGTAAATTATTATTATTTCAAGTTATAATAAATGAAATATATTTTAATAAGATAATAGATCATATAAAATATTAATTACAAACCTCTAAGAGCATCTCCAACCATGCTAACCCCTTAGCTAAAAATGTTAAACATGCCTTAAATAAAAATTACTGAGATTGTGTAAAAAAAAATCATCTCCAATGGGACATTACTATTATCTAAAATTTTAGATAATCCCATCATATTGGCTATATTTGTCGAAACTCTAGAGGGACCTGTAATGAAACTCCATATCATCAATTACCATATTAAAATAATAGATTCTAATTTTAACAACTTGAAATAATAATAATAACATACTATTTTCAAAATTTAACTAATCATTATACTCAACTCCATTGGAGTACACTACCTTAGAGATTAAATAAATTTTACATAATCATTATTTTATATCATTTTAGCCAACCATTTTAGCCAATACCATTGGAGATGCTCTAAAAGGTTGGCCAAATATAACCAACAAAAAGAGATTATCTAAATTTTTTGCTAAGAATAATGTTAGAGTTAATATTATTTTACAAAATCTCTATAAATTTTATTTATGGTATTATATTTATGATTTTAGCTAAGGATCTACTACATCTACTAAGTTGGAGATGCTCTAATGAATATGAGTAATGCTAGGTATCCCAAATTGGTACCCAAAAATTACTCCTAAATGATGTGGCAAATCTTACATGACATAGTAAAAATTTTTGATTGGGTGGTTGGTGTGAATGCAGGGGGTCCGTTATTATTATAACGGATTAAATTGCTACACTCGATATTTGGGAAATTTTTTGAGAACCAATTTGGGTTACATACCATTTTCCAATGAATATATAGAGTAAAAAAGTGTGTTTTTGTATAGTACTTCTTGTTTGGACTCAAGAGCGACCCCATTTAGACTCTAAAATTGCAAGTGATGAAGTGAATATAGTGCATGGGCCATGGTACCTACCAATATTGTATACCCACCTTTTGTTCATTCTCATCTTCTTCTAGTACTTCTTGTCTTACACTTCTTTTTTTTTTTGCTAAAATCTTGTCTTACACTTCTGCCTCTACTTATACCACAGTTTCAACATTTGTTTGATCAGGATTTGGATTCACCCAAAATAATCCCTGTGAAGTATTCTTCTCTGGTGAGTTGTACTGCTTGTTTGCGTTTCATTTTCATATTCTTGATAATGTGTATAGTTTATAGCCATTTCAGTCCTGGTTTGCTGGTCATGGTTTCATTGTTGTGTATTTTTGTTGTTTATAGAACCACTCTTATTTTTTCCGTAAAATGGCTGTTTTCAAGGGATCGAACCTCTAAAATAGTGCATAACAAGTAGCCACTTAAATATCGCCCTAAGCACGACCTTAAATTTTGTTGTTTACATGTAGTTGGTTGTTGGAAGGGACTTGGGGGGAGTGTAGTCAAATATGATCCTAAAATGTTTAATTTTTCATAGATATGTTGGTGAACTTACGGATTCATCAAGTTTTTCTTATGCGATTACTTTGTATATTTGGTGTTGGAGATTTAATTCGGTGGGCTGTTCAATAGCGATGCATTTGATCTTTACCATACAATTTTATGTGCAGGAAAGTTTATTGAGAGATTAATTTATTGATAATGGGCTCTGGAGATTGGCTCAAAAAGATAATCAGCTTAAAGAAAGAGAAGAATATCAAGGAAAAATCCTTCAAGGTAGCTCTGCATATTAACTTCTTTTCATTTATTTCCAAACCATTCTGCTATATTTTTCCTGCATATGTAATATGTTTGTTTCCTTTGGTAATAGTATGGTGCCTGAACTTTAAATTCAGTCTTCTGTAATGTATCATATGTCTACTTGTTGCTATAGTCAGCTTTCCTCCTGAAAGTTATGCCAATTAAATTGTTACAAAAATGTAACTGTAAGACAGACATTGTGGATATATGATATAGTTTCATCCAGTGGCGGAACCAGGATTGTTTTGCAGGGGGCTGAAAAATGTGTTGACTCTCGCGCGAAGCGCGGGAAAAAATTTGGTACTTCGGATCTGGCGCGAAGCGCGATTTTTTTTTATATAGTTCGAAATCATTGCTTCATCTTGACTTATATCAATAAGAATAAGAAAAAATAATTAACCTTTATAAAGTGGTGAATCTCTTATTCTATGAATTTGGATGAGATTGTGTGAAGTTAGTTATTGGCTTGGCCAAGGCTTGGAAGTCTAAATTTCAAAATTAACCTAGGCTATTAAAAAATATATATAGTCATTTTAAAAATTTACCCCGGGCTAAAAAATTTTTTTTACTTAATTTTTCCGGTTCGACCCGGGCTAGCGCCTGGGCTAGCCCCCCCTTAGTTCCGCCCCTGGTTTCATCTTCCAAGCATCATCTTGACTTGAAAGTGAATGACAAAAGCTGGAATTTTTCTATAGACTATAGTTTAAAACTTTCTTACTTTTTCAACAAGAGGATGAAATATATCAAAAGCATTAGATTTCAATATTCCAATGTGTTTGTACTTAATATTACAGGATCAGTTTTCTAATTGCTTTCATTTTGCTATATTGCAGGAATATTCAGCTCCTAAATATAAAAATGGACTAAATGAGGATACCTCTTTCCACAAAGAGACCACTAATAATATTGCCGATAATATAGCTGATAAGAATCGTGGTTCCCTTGCCATACCAGTTGAGCATATAGCAGCAATCCGAATCCAAAAAGCATTTCGAGTATACAAGGTAATCTTGGCACTGGTACCATCTTGCTGTTTCCATGGTTATGCTTTTGTATCTGTATGCATTTTAATAACCTTTCAATTCGCATTATGAAAGCGTGATCCACTCAGTCTAAATATTTATCTTTGCTTGTTTGGGAGGGTCTTACATTACACATTCAAGTACTTCCCAAAACAATAGGAACTTACATGATCATGTTGTAGGCAAGAAATGTTCTTCGCTATTTGAAAGGGACTTTAAGATTACGTACCTTGACTCTTGGCAGTTCTGCAAGTAAGCAAGTTTCAACTACTTTAAGACACCTTCACGCATGGAGCGGAATACAATCTGAAATTATAGCACGTAGAGTAAGTATGGCAACAGAAGCTCGAATCAGACAGAAGAAACTGGAAAATCAATTAAAGCTTGACTCAAAGCTTCAGGACCTAGAGGTAAGTCTGTACAAGAATCTATTACTTGCAGCCAGTTTCACTTTAGACAATCTTATATATGTCATCTGAAGAGTTTCTTAGCTGACTTCTTGGAAAATTATGTCTAGTATTTTGTACGTGTAAATGCTGATTTTACCAACTAACTCACTCGTTTTGAAATCCAAGTTTGTTGGTGTTGGCTATGCATGTAGCGGTTGTTCTAAATTTTTATCCCAAGCCCACTGTTTGAGGTCACTTACCTTGCTCTTACCTAGAACATGACTGGATGTATCTGATATTTCAGAACATAAATGCCCTTGTCATTTATGTATGTTTGTGGATGTATTCCACTTGGTATAGTTCTAAAATTATACACAATGGATTGATTCATGCAGGTGGAATGGAGTGGTGGGACTGACACAATGGACGAAGCACTTGGAAAGATTCATCTAAAAGAAGCAGCAGCAGTCAAGCGTGAGCGAGCAATGGCTTATGCTTTCTGTCATCAAGTAAGCCAACACCTGTTAATTTTGTTTAAAATCACTGGTAGTTGAAGGATTAAATATAAGACACCATATTGCAGTGGAGGGCCACTTCAAATTCTGATTCAAACGATTATGGACTTGGCAAATCTATCTGGGGTTGGAGCTTGACAGAACGCTGGATTGCAGCTCGACCATGGGAAAGCAGAGCCCTTGTTCAATCAAGGCCTAAAAAAGCAGTGAGCAGGCAATCAAGCAAGAACGGTAAAAACCAGAAATCACCAACAATGAAACTAATGCCTTCAGTCAAGTCCATTTCACCTGATGCAAAGGGAACTATAAAAGCCCGGAAGTTGTCTTATGGAGCAGTACTCGACCAAGAGGCGACCTCTAATAAAGAACAGATGGCATATTGACTGCATGCCTATGTTTTTTTTTTAATTGAACACACACACCCAAGACAAAGATACAGTAATTGCTAGTAACCTTATTGAGATTTAATTTCTTTTTGTTATGTGCATAAATTTAGTGTGGAAACTGCATTTCAGAATAAAAGTCAACTTTTCCCCCAAAACCCACAAATTCATTGTAAATATCATCTGTTATTGTCTTATTGAAACATCATTTTTTCCAAACCATGCATGTTCTTGTATATTCCGATTAAGTGAAATATCTGGGATGTATGCATATTGTAGTCGATTTCTTTTTTTACTTATGTATTGTAATTTTCACGAAGTTATTCCCTCTTATTAGTACAATAGACCAAGAAAATTATTAATGATATACAAAAGAAAACAGAGGGAGTATTTGAATTCCGCACAAGTACACTAGAGAAAATTTATGAGAGCCAATTCTGTTTATTTATTTTTGACATCCCACAGTCAATTTTTTTCTTTCATGTTCATTGTTAAAATCTAAACCTAGTACAAGAAAAATTATCTTTAGCTGTGAAAATAGGAAAATCGATACATGAATGTTAAATTCAAACACGATCCATTAATAATTCGTGTCGTTCCATGTTAATGTACCTTTATTCGTATCGTATTTCGTGTAATTTTATATAAATATATAAATATAATAAATAAATAAAAACATTTAAATATTAGATTTTTCGATTAAATTTTTACTAGCTGACTCTTAAGTTAATAATTCGTAACGAATTAAGTATGGTCAAATATTGTTAAACTTAAACTTTAAACTATTTTCTATATTCTTTTTATAAAAATTAAATATACAACATTTATTTATAATATGTATTTATATAATTTTAAATTTTTTGTTTAACTATTTATATTTTCGTGTATTTTCATTTCGTGTCGTGTACTCAAGGATAAACCCAAAACCGATATTAAATTTATCCGTGTAATTTTGTGTTCATGAACCGAAAAAATAAACACAAATATTATATCATCATTTCATTTTCGTGTCGTGTACAAAATTAGCCAAACACTACCCATTTGTCTGTCCACTCGTGAGTCGTGACTTGGATTTGTTTAAAGGAAAATGAAAATTAATTTTGACTACTTGCTGAAAATATAAAGCTCAGGCACCAAGTCAATTTTAGCGCCAATTCTCACTTGCAAATATAAGGTACTCTCTCACTCTCACCCTCCCTCTTTCTCGCGCATCTTTTTCGATCTCATAAGTTCGGATCTTCCTGTTCAATCAATTGTATCTCAGTACTATATCTATCATTATATATCATTTTGAATCCTCTGATCTGTTTAATTCAGGTATATTTCCCAAAACTAATCTCTCTCTCTCTCTCTCTCTCTCTCTCTCTCTCTCTCTCTCTCTCTCTCTCTCTCTCTCTCTCTCTCTCTCTCTCTCTCTGTGTGTGTGTGTGTGTGTTCAACGTCTAATCTGCTTTATGCTTCTCATGCCGCTCCATTTTTGTGCATCAATCGAGCTCGGTCCATCACGTTTTCGATTTGAGATCACAGAATTGTAGTCACTGTGTGTTAAAATTGTAAGTCTCAGTTTTTTCCAAATTTTATAAGGATCGAAATTGTTTCGTTCTCCTGTCATTCAATTGGTGTCGCTGTAAGATCGTTGCAAATTAATGTAATATACTTATATAATTCATAAATGTATTGAATTTTAAATTGTTGATTCGTTGTAGTATCATATTAGGAATATCTAGTACGTTTTCGCATCCAGTCAATTTTGCACTTGTAGTTAGGTTAGTTTATAATATGTTGAATTGTTGATCGAATTCATCCTTTTAATAATGCTGTTGGTTAAAAATTAGAGAACATTTACCTTAAGTTCATTGATTTGAGATTCATCGATTTAACAAATGTATCTTAGAGAACCTGTGATAAACTGTAATTCCTTTTTTAACTAGTATCTAGCAGACTTTGCCAAAAATTGACGTGTTGTCACAAGTTCTGTGGATAATATGAGAAAAGTAAAATTAAAGCTGAAATTGTAACAGATCTCTTTGTTGTAGGATGAATTCTCTATTTTGTATTGAGAGTCTTAAAACGAGGTACTTCCGTCAATATAATATTATAATCTTTATGTTCTAATTCTAACCTTACCTTGGGGAACTGTTGCAGTTAAAGGATATTGTAATTTGTGTATATCTGTGCGTACATCTCAACTTGCAACTTGGATATATTATCACTTACAGAATCTTTGAGCTTTAATTGTATATGGATCCAATTATCTTTTTTTTTTTTGACAAATGATATGTGACGCTCTTTATTAGTTGAGGCTGCACCATAATATGTCAGCCTGCTATTTTAGCGGATTTATTTTTCATCTTCCAATTGCCATCATATGCATTCTTCTGAAGATTAAATACTTGCGTATACAAGTTGAGTAGTAGCTGCTATTTGATTTTAAGTTGGAAGTCTCTGTATCTGTGACCATCCGGCTGTTAAAATTGTAACTCTGTCATTGATATGCAGACTTACCTGACATAGTTGGAATTATAATTTTTTCTGAATTCAATAATAGTGAATAAGAAATTATAACTCATGCAGATGGCAGAAAAGAAGAAAGATTCCTCATCCGCAAAATCAACGGAGAAAACATCACTTTTAGGTAATTTTTAAAAGAGTTTTGGTACTGTTATGGTCTCCTTTTAAAATATTTGAAACGTGGAACATATTCCATTCAACATGGAATTCTATTAGCTACTAATATGCTATATGTCTACACGACTACACAATGAAGCTAATGAAGGAAAGAAATTGATCTGTGCTTTATACATCAGAAGATCTGGATATTGGAAAGGACTTCCTTACTTCATGGAAATCAATGTCGGTGACAGAAGATGATCCAATGGATTTTGATTTTTCAAAAGTCACTAAAGGCAACAAAGAGGCTTTCAAATTTGACAATATGTGAGCACTTTCTAACTGTTAAATAGGTGCTAATTCTACCGCAGAGTTGTTTTCTATCTTTCGATAATACTACCATTTTAAGCAGAGAAGGCTAAACTGTCATGCTTACTTTCATTTATCTTTGGTATGCCTGTTGCCTTAAACTTAATTGATAAATTTGCCTTCCCTGAAATTTTGCTATTCATGCACTTTATCTATATGAATTCTAGCTCTTTCCTGGTGATTCATTTTATTTATTCCCATATCCATTGTGATTTGTATGGGAAAGTGGGAGAAATCTGTAGCTTTATCACTACCTAATAGTACTTCTAAAGAAACTTTTTCTTTTTCCAGGGATATGGATTTCAATCTTGACAATGATTTTGGAAAAACATCATCATTCAACGTAGATATTCCGGACCTCGATGTTTCTTCTCCAGTGAAAAAGTCTGCAAAACCTGATGAGAAGCCTAAAGAAGTATCCACAAATGGAAAGACTCAGGGAAAATCGAATCGATCGACCTTCCAGTTTGATTTTAATGAGTATGTGCTCCATGGAAAATGTTAACGTCTTATCTTTAGTAAGTTTTCTATGATATTATACTTAACTGGTCTTGGGGTTTCTCCTATGTACATAGGTTTGATGATTTAGGTTTAGGGCCGAGCTGGATGAAGAAAGCTAAGCAAACTAATGCAAACCAAGATGACAAACTTTCTTTAAGCTCAAGTGGGAGTCTAGGCTTCAAAGAAACTACTGGAGCATCTGAGGGAAAGACCACTACAAAGTTTGATAGCCAACTTTGTGCAGAACCTGATTCCTGGAGTAAAGAAAAGTTGCAAACACCTTTGGTAGAGGTGCATATCTCTTCAAAATCAGAAATCTCTAAAGATGAAGCTTCTAACGTGGGGGCAACAGCTTCACCACAGAAACCAATTTCCAACTGCACACAAGAAACATTTCAAGACAATTGCCCAAAAGAAAGAATTACTTCTATAGAACCATATGGTAAGGAGTGTCGGAATTTATCTGTTCAATCTGTGTCCGAGAATTCTTTAACTCACCAGACTGCTAGTGATTCACAAGAGGAAGTTGGTTGTTTAGCTGGAAAGGAAAGAACAAACACTGGCAGCGAACAGAGTCTATTTCATGACAAAACTGATCTTGGCATCGATTGTGGGGATTCACAGATAGATAAATTGCCAGTAGATTTGGGAGGCTCACAGAGCAATGATGGTGAAAATAGCCAGTTTTCGGGTGATAATCCTGTTCAAGTAGACAGCAAATATGATGCTGAACCAGGTCAAGGTGATTCACAATTTGAAACAGAAGCTGATGGGGAGACTATGGATTTAACTTCGGAGCTTGTTACGCAATTAAACAGGTTAGATAACCAGATGCCTTACATAGTAAAGCAGTCATGCAAGAATATCGATCCTTTTAATTGGCCACCCTGAAAATGTTAATTAATTTGATCCTGGGACATGATATTTCTTAATCCAGAAAATGTACTCTTTCATCTGTGACTAATTGTCTTTGTGGAAATCATAAGCCTGAATGAAATGCGATATAATGTTTGGCCGACACTTAAAATTTGATGAGCCATTTTTTCTTCTTGTGGTGATTGTCGATATCGTTTATATACTTGATTAATGCCTTGAAACTGCATTTGTGCTGTTTACACAGTGAAACCTCAGGAGGTGGGAGGGAAATGTCAGATCTCAAATGTGTAACTGAAGTTGTCAGGTCAAAGTATTTTAAGGGATCAGATGAAGCAAAGTCGCAACTGCTGCATTTATCATTATCTCAGACGAAAATAGCAACCATTGACAGAAAGAAGTTTGAGACAGTGAAATTAAGTTGTGCAGATAAAGGGTAAGATATACTACAGATGTTAAATAAATTAACAGTCGTCAAAATGACAAACACCCTTTAGAAGTGGGGGTGATTGCAAAATGATCTTCTGTTAGGCACAATTGTCAACTTTATTGGGATATGAAAAAAAATTCTAAGCATATATATTTGTTCATATCATGCAGCGGAACCATGGGCGATAAAGCAATGCCAGATAAAGAAAGTTCACCCAACATCAGGTCAGAAATTTTTCAGGAGTTAGATGACGCAAAATCTCATCTGCAGCAGGATTCATTATCTCTGGTGAAGGTTGGAGCTATTGGTAGCCAAAGAATCACTACTACACAACCATGTCCTACAGATATAAGGTAAGCCATGCTATCAATGTCAAGTATAATAGCCAGTTATAGTTGATATAAACAACAATTATATTGTAACAGGAAACTTGACAATAAAATAGCGCAGAGTGGGAGCAAATTTGTTTCTCTTCCGAAACCAAGTTCACTTCCTAGAGCGCAAACTAAAGGTGACTCAATATATATAAGAAGTCAGGGAACCCCTAGCAATCAGACTAGTTACAGGTCAGGCTTCATACTGTGTTTTGCATTCCATTACAGCCAGTTTACTCCTTAATGCTCAAAATAATGCATGGGGTCAGAAAAATTACAAGTTCTGTGGAAAGGTGTTCTAAGTGGTTTGCACGCCATTCACTACAGGGGAGGTTTTGATTCTTATGACGCAAGAAGAATTTTGACTAGTACATCAAGGATTCATGCTATGGACGTTCCCAAAGGACAACCTGTTCTGAATGGAACTGAAAACAACGTGAAGGACCTTAATACCTTCAGGTGAAGCATCTATACTTGGGTTGCTCTCTTTAACTACACATATGTCAGTCATCTATCCATCAAACTTATGCAATCAAGATACAATAATTAAAATGGAAGAAGCCCCGGTGAAGGTGAGGCATACTTTCGATTTTGAAGCAGACTAAGCAAGTAAGGTTGACAAAACAACTTTAAATTTTCTTACAGGAAATTTCACAGCAAAGATGCACAAAGTGGGAGCAAGTCAGTTTTTCTTCCAATGGCAATACCAAGAGAGCAAATCGAAGAGGACTCGGTTCGGACAAAAAGTGAAGGGAATTATAAAGAACCGACTAGTAACAGGTCAGGATTCATACACTGTGTTTTGCATAATCCATTCCAACCCACTGACTAGTAACAGGTCAGGATTCGTACACTGTATTTTGCATAATTCATTCCAACCCTTTTATCCTTACTGCTCAACTATATTATTGGTTAAAAGATATTACTTGTATTACGAATAAGTGTTCAAACTGATTTTCATGGAACTAACCACAGGGAAGAATGCAATTCTGGTAACACTGGAAGAACTTTAACTGGTACAACATCAATGCTACATGATAAGGATGCGGCTAAAGGAGAAGTTGTATCCGATGGAAGCAGAAACAATATGAAGTACCTTAATACCCTCAGGTGACTTATCAATGCTTGAGTTTCTCTCTTTCTTGTTCCTTTAACAGTTAGTTATTGGTCAACTTATCCAATTAATTAGATACAAAACTAAAGTTGGAGGAAGCCCCACATGGCCATCTCACCTGATCATCTGAGTGGCTTCCTGATTTTTATTCCATTTAACCTTGATATGAATTTAGGGGAAGATTTTTTTTGTGGATGCAAGGGTCTGATATAGATAGCAGTGCCCTAGATATTGTTTGAATACAATGTTTTCATGATTACTTGTACTTTAGTGTAAAGTGTAAATATTATACAATCCATTCATAACATTTGTAATAGTTTTCATCAAAAACTGAAGTCTGTATACAGTAATTATAAGCCTTGACATTTGTGCTCCACAGCTCGCATGTTGAAACTTCCAGTTCAAATGAGAAGACAAATAGATCTGCTTCTCTGCTTGGTCTAAATCCTAGACTTCAAGTTTCAGGCATGAAATCAACCCGTAATAAGATTAACTCTCCTGATAAGAAAGAAGTGTCTCACCTCGAAGATGGTATTAGGGCATCTGTTCTTTCTAACCTTAATAATATAAGGTATTTCTAAGATTATGTAAATTGTGGTTACAGATATGGAGTCGGTCTTACTATTGACAACTTCTACTGAAACAGGACTAGTGAAACAATTTATCCTCCATTAAAATCAACTCTGCATAAGGATACTAAATTGTTGAGCAACTCAGGACAAGGTGCAGAGTTGAAAGAAAACACAAGACCTAGAATGGCTCATCATGCAGACACTAGGGAACAAGAACCATGGAGCCCAACTTTAAAGAGGAAAAAAATTGAGGTACCTGCATTACATCTGTCCCCATCTGAAAGAAAACAAATTCTGGAAAAACCCCTTTAACAAAACAGCAAGTGCAAAGATTACCATTAATCAAATATTGAACAGATACTTTCATTTCATTTAAAATAATAACTTTTCAGTTATACTGGTAATTTACTCCGATGCTCAAATGTATCGTAACATGCAGGAGTCCAGTGCAAATTTGGTTGTATTAAAACCAATAAAACGTCTATTCCTATCACCTGGCGGAGGCAGTTTTCAGTAAATTATCATCTGTTTTGTCATTCAATGAATTATACTTTTGAATGTTCCTGCTCTAAATACACATGTTATTTTCCTTCTTTAAGCAGAAATTTCAGAGGGTCGACGGAGATATTGGTTAATAAGGAGAATTTGCCTGATGGTATTACAGAGAAGGTTTTCAATAACTCTCAGACTTCATGTCTAGATCTTCCTCAGAGAGTAGATATGAAACAACTAGAAACTTTTTTAGAAATAAACAATGACACTAGTGTCGAGAGTGCTGAAGCATGTGCAAAGGAGCTTGATAATGTAAGCAAAAGTTATCTTTTCACTTTCAGTTAGCACTTCCCGTTCTTCAATTTAAATATAATTTAACCAAGTTGCACCAAGTAAAATCTTAATTATTTATATATTACAATGAATTGTTCATTAATATTCATTAAAATAAACCAATCTCATGGCGAATTTCAAATTTATGCCAGCAGCCAAAGCTAAGCTTGCACGGTGTGCAAGATTTTCTAGCATAAAAGTAAAACCTAGAAAAATTTTGTTTGAAATCAAATCTAACTTCAAAAAGAGTTGTAAGGAGCTAATTCCTACCATTTGTCTTAGTGTGCAGTGTGCACTGGTATGCGAGCATGAATCTGAGTACCTAAGTCTATGATTTCATAATTATTAGTATGTACACATAGAACTCCAACAAAATCTTTGTGGTGCTGCTTTCTGTGGCTCAGGAAAATCTACCCCCCCCCCCCCCAAATCCAGTCTGTAATGATACCCGAACCAAGAAGCTAAATTCCCTTTGATCCTAGGAAGATTTGTTTGGCATATGCAAAATTTTAGTGGACGAGTTTTCCTGTTAATGTGAGCAATATTCATTGTTTTGTAATCCCTAATAGTGCAAGCATTGTTTGTTGTTTCTGCAGTTGGTCAACATGCTGAAAAAGAAACATGTGGAAGCAAAGGAAATTCTAGTTCGGGCTGTTGTCACTAACAATAAACTGCTAATGCTGCACCACCCTATCTACGAGGAAAAGATATCCTTTAAATTTTTTTAACCGTTTCATTGTTATATGTGTTGCTAGTAATTGTTTCATTACTAAATTTGTGACAGAATTATATCTGAATTTTCCTTCACGCATGAATACTTTCGCATGATTGAGAAATTTGGTGCCTTGTGGTTGTCCAAGTAAAGCCTTTCATTTATAAGGTATCATCTACTTCTCTTACCCTCTCACTCATACTGCACATGAATATAAAATGATAGAGAGTAAATCTGTTTTATGTCCAGATTTGCATTTGTTTCCATCACTTCATATTTTTTTTCATCACTTCTTATTACTGAGAAAATATTATTTGTACGTACAGATTAGCTATCTCTTTCATCTTCTGCTCTATTTTGACAATTGTTGTATGTTTCTCCTTTCACTTTCAAGCACTTGTCAACCTGGTACACAAGGAAGCTGAGATGCCTAGCCTTATTCTAACACTTGCCGCCAACTTCTGCTTATCCTTCTGTCCTTCTCTTTGGGTAAAGGGATGAGTTATGCCTTCAGTTGTGCCCACTTGTGTCTCAACGTCTGAATTAACAGTTTTTTTGTGCAATTAACAGTATTAGCTAAAAGTATTTCATTGTGCCGTGTTACATAAAATTGCTGGAACGTATTGATTGTCAAACTGCTGGGGATGGCTATTGGGTCTTTGCAAACACTTGATGAACCCTATAATGTTTAGTATATACAAGATAATTTTTGAGCTTATCGCACATCTGGTTAAAAAGTACATGCTATATAAAATAGATAGCACACAGTATCTTACGAATCTGACATTACGTTTCCGACTCGTCTTAGTGATAGTTAAAAGTATCCATTAAATAAGATTCTTGACAAATTAGATTTACCAAGTATTTGTGGAATCTGAAGGCAAAAGAGAAAACAGAACAGTAATTAATTAAAAAATGGTATTGCTTCCAAGACAGCAGCCAAATTGCTAAAGATGGATATTATATAACCCAGCTATTCAATTCGAACCAGTGTCAAATGAGTATCATGAAGAGGCGTGGTTAACTAACATGTTCTTCCCAGCTACTCTTTATCCTCAGCTAGAAACAACACATCATATTCATTGTTTCCTGTTTGTCCCCAAAGCATAACAGAAGAACAAAGAAAATTGAATATTACCTTAGTTTGCAGGGAAGGAAGTACACCAATTTACTGTCATTAATGACCCCATTGAATCTCTTGAACTGTTCCATTACAATATAACTCTCTGTAAATCGACATTAATGTTCATCGAGATGATAATATTAGTAAAGATCTAGACAGGAACGGGTCATTTAAGCCTTCATGTATAACCTTCTTGCAGCTTGTCTTAAAATTATGTAAAGGTATACTAAAATATTGATTATCTGTGAGTTAAGACAACCTCATACTGATATGAAGCAGAAAAAAAATATACAAAAAATTAGCTCAGTAGTTTATTTCACACATTAAGGAGCTAGCATTTAACGCTATATTAATCTTTGATTTAGTTGAGTTTGATTGTTTTTTTTTTTGTGCTGAAATCGTCAATTGTAGTCTCTTTTTGAAATTGCAAGGGAAGATAGTTGTACATTTAACCTTTAAAGCTTATCTGACATCATAGGGGGAAAGTTTAAGGTAAGATTTGAAATATGCCACCCGTAGATGTACAAAAATATTTCACTAATATCTAGTTAAAATTCTATCTGCGTGAGTGCTGGTTTTTGTCTGTTAAAAGTGGCTGAATATTATATAGTTCAGATAATATTTAGGTGGCTTAATCATTCTGCAGACTTTGAACCTCTATTTTGTTTGGAATGGGCTTTGGCCTATCTGAATAAGTACATAGAACCACTGGAACTTTAGTGATATCGACCTTAAAATGGTATGAAAACTTGAACAAAGTGGGCTTAACTGAAAAGTTGGTTATGGCTAATGATCTCATTCTTTAGCTGCTTATGTCTCATTACTCCTTGCTTATCTATTGGCGTGATTTGCAGGACTTACTAAAGATTTTGTGTATTAGAACTCTTACCATATATGTACCTACCAACAATAAGGGTTGTAAGACAGTGACTGATGTTTTAGATTTAGCCGGAGTTGATTTTTTTCAAATTCCAATTATAATTCCTAGTACCAGCATATATATATATATAGGCTTTTGCTCAAATACAAACCAATCCTTAAATACAAACTACAAACTAACACTAGATTAATTATATTTCATTTATTCTAAGGTTCCCGCCAAGGGTACCTTCACAAAAAATGTTTAAAATAATTGGCTCTATCCACCAAAAAAAAAAAAAAAAAAACCTTGCCGTGGAAATGCGAAGCATTTAAGACAGTAAACGGATGAGTTAGGTAGTCATGAGGGCCGCAGGCCCTCGACACACCCGTCAATCGTCTATTGCCTTTACCATTGATTGCCATTCCTTACAACTTTAGAATGATAAAGGCGCGAAGCGCCGTACAAGAAGGTGCGAAGCACCGTTAACCAGTGAAATCCACTGCCACGTCATCACGTGAACAGTGTTTTTTTTTTTTTGCTGAATGGAGCCAATTATTTTAAACACTTTTTGTATTGGGGTAGCCCTAGTTTGATCATTAGATTAGCATGAAATATTGAATTAGTGTTTAGTTTGTAGTTTGTAGTTAATTTTAGTTTGTAATAGAGTAGCACCCTATATATATAAAGAAGAGGGCATAGATGGAGCTCTCATAATGCTCATCTTATATCACTCTACCCAGCCATTCTTCTCAGTAGATTCTCCCTAAGCTACATTAGAATATAATAGGAAGAAATTAAAGTTATAGGAGAAGGGTCTGCTGTAATGGTCATATTAGGCGCGCAAGTCATATGTCTGCTTGCTATTTGCTAGGTCAGGGGGTTAGAACATCTGGAAAGAGTCTCCTTATAACAGGAAATAAGGATAAGGGCAGACTTTCCTTGGACCCACTAATGCCGGAGCCTTCTGCAGTGGTGGATGCACAACCTACTCTAAATGGTCTGCTCTCTCCAGAAGAGAGAAATACATAATTATGACGGACAATAAACCTAGGAGTATGAGAATGAGCAATAGATATGAAGTGGTACTACAAGTCTATAAAGAAGCCAAGATAGGTGTGACATATGGAAGCCTCATGAGCAATAACAAACCTTGGTAGTGGAATCTCTTCCATGGCCAGATTATCTTTCTTTTTCTTTTTTCTGACATGTTAAGCCACGCCAACATTGTCATATTACAAATGAAAAGATAGGTGTGACATACTATGTGTCACAAATGAAAAAATTAATATACTCCTATAGAAAGGGAGAATTTATATATGACTATGGAGTTTAAGACTGCAAGACTAGCTTTGTATTAGATTGGCTGATTTTGTTTTCAAGTGATTTGCAAAACAGTTATATCTGAAGAAGACAGAATCTGGAGGACAAACAAAATCAAGTATTGTTAATTGTCATCTCCTTTTCAACTATTTCAGTATTAATATTTTTTAAATAGTATAAGCTTAGAGTCATCAATAGGGTACAAAAACAGTATGAGGAACATGAATAACTTGAGATTTCATGCCTGCCTGCTACTAATCTTGATTAGATTTTCAGGGTCTGAGACCCACCCTCTTAGTCCACCCACCGGAGGGAAGAATTTAGGGATCCATTTTTTTGTAATGTTTAGAAATGCCATGGATGCAAGATAAAGCCAACATAATCCCCAGAGATCCAGCCCAGGTGGACCTGACCCTGAACATCATAAGTAGAAAAAATTTAAGAAGCCAACGTTTTTTGTTTATCTCATAGTGGCTGGTGAGCTGACAAGTACTGTTGGTGGTGCTAAAAAAAACATCAAGTATCTAGCACACATTAGTAACAGTTCTACTGTTCTACATATACATAAAAGTTTGTTTATTGTCAGATTATATGAGAATACTAAGAAAATATAAAAGTGATCATAGTAGAGAGGAGAGAAAGAGAGAGATGGTGCAGTGAACTGTGTATTTTATTATACTACTTCTGTTGGGGATATTGTGTTATGTTGTAGTTTAGACCATTTACATAAGACTATATTTATAGGCTTCAATCTCACCAATCATTAATGTTAGTCAAAGATTATGGCTTGTCTAACTTGGTTGGTGGCCTAACTTGTCATTGTTTACCTCACTTCCTAGTTTATATTTAACACGCCCCCTCACTCGAAATCCCATCTTCGGATGAAAGACCTATCTTGGGATTGAAGAGTGGACACTAGTAGCCATTGAGCTTAATCTGAGCGTCCAACTATACCCATCTTTAGGAGCGATCGATCTTGAGTTTATTGAGTCTTTTGGGATACCGGTTATCGAATTTTCGACCACACAGTATATTTTAGCCCATGTCAAAAATACAGAATAATGAATATATTCGTGGCAGTGAACTGTGTGTATATATCTGTACATATACTACTACTTCTGTTGCTCCGCTGTATGCGTCTTGATGAATGAACTCGCTTTGACAAGGACCGTCACCTAATAACTTCGCTGGAACTTAGCCCTTCGAACTATTTAATTTGCAGAAACATAATAAAATGGTGGGATACTTTATTATCAACCAACCATCTAATTTTTCCTACAGCACAATTAAATCCATAATAGAGGCAAACTCTCAAAGTAAATTAACTACAACAGAATTTTCCCATAAGAAAATAACTGTCAGGTCTGGTGTTTTAAGCTGAAATTTTACTAGTGAGTCTCTCCTTTGAAAGCACAACACTAGTATGTATGGTTTCTGATTTTGAATTTGTATTTGGCTATTTGGGTTTATGTGTTTGGAATATATAAGTCTGGGCAGCTTTTGTTTTCCTTGAAAAACCACAAAACTTCAACTGAAAATCTCCTCCTCTCTACTCCCGCTTTGATACCATGTCGGATTATATGAGAATACTAAGAACATATAAAAGGGATCATAGTAGAGAGGAGAGAAAGAGAGAGATGATGCAGTGAACTGTGTATTTTATTATACTACTTCTGCTGCGGATATTGTGTTATGTTGTAGTTTAGACCATTTACATAAGACTATATTTATAGGTTTCAATCTCACCAACCATTAATGTTAGTCAAAGATTATGGCTTGCCTAACTTAGTTGGTGGCCTAACTTGATTGGTGGCATTGGTTGTCATTGCTTACCATGGTTGTCACGTCGCTCGACTTGTCGCGACTAGTCGACGACTAGTCGAGAAGTCGTTTTGTAATGGTCAACTGGTGAGCTCGACTAGCTTTTTGTTGCTCTTTCAGGCAGGCGACTGGTGATCGACTTGTCGACTGGGTCGACTAGGCGACCCAATAGCCCGACTGGTGCAAAAAAACCGACCAAGATTTCAACTCTGTTAGTTATCACAGACCTGTATTGCTTGACCCAACTGATCTTGCAGCTGAAAAAAAAGATGGGGGAAGATGGGTAGATGGCGATTGAAGAAATAGATGGGGAAGATGAAGTAGGAGAAAGTAGATCTTAATCTATTTTTGTGTATTATATATGTCGATATATATGTCGATGTATGTATATATACTAGTAATAGTTTGAAAGAGAGCAAAGTGAATACATATGAAGACGTGAAGTGGTGAACACAGTAGAATTGTAATGGTCAGTGGTCACATGGGCTGCACGCTTTTTTAGTTAAAATTATTATTAAAATAAACTTCAGTGGGTGGACATAGACCATATATCTATGCTTTTGATACTTTTAAGCTTCAATTAATATTATTTTTAACCATTATATTAAAGTCAAAGATGTGTCAAGTTGTACTCTGGCCTTGATGAAAAATCACGATTTACACATCACTTTAAATGATTAAATTTTGTCAAGATTGATTAAATAATTTCAAAATATCCAGTAACATTTAAAACAATGCAAAGTAGGATAATAAGAGAAGAAGACATGTTAGAAACATTCAAACATATATATATATATATATATATATATATATATATATATATATATATATATATATATATATATATATATATATATATGTGTTAAAATTACAATATTACATATATATATATATATATATATATATATATATAGGTTTTTGCTCAAATACAAACCAATCCTTAAATACAAACTACAAACTAACACTAGATTAATTATATTTCATTTATTCTAAGGTTCCAGCCAAGGGTACTTTCACAAAAAATGCTTAAAATAATTGGCTCTATCCACCAAAAAAAAAAAAAAAAAAAACTTGCCGTGGAAATGCGAAGCATTTAAGACAGTAAACGGATGAGTTAGGTAGTCATGAGGGCCGCAGACCCTCGACACACCCGTCAATCGTCTATTGCCTTTACCATTGATTGTCATTCCTTACAACTTTAGAATGATAAAGGCGCGAAGCGCCGTACAAGAAGGTGCGAAGCACCGTTAACCAGTGAAATCCACTGCCACGTCATCACGTGAACAGTGATTTTTTTTTTTTTTTTGCTGAATGGAGCCAATTATTTTAAACACTTTTTGTATTGGGGTACCTCTAATTTGATCATTAGATTAGCATGAAATATTGAATTAGTGTTTAGTTTGTAGTTTGTAGTTAATTTTAGTTTGTAGTAGAGTAGGAATATATATATATATATATTAATTTTATATTATGTCGACTAGTGTCGACTACTCACGACTCGACTTGCCGAGCACCCCGATCGACTCGACTTACCGACGTGACAACCATGTTGCTTACCTCACTTCCTAGTTTATATTTAACATTTACCCAATAGATTTGTCAAGTTTGTCTCTCGGAATTACTATGCTGTCTTATAACTTGTTTCTCTGGTTTTCACTGCATACTTATATGTTGCATCTTTTTGTGACGAAAGCAAGCCTTTTTTTAAATGGTTAAGCCATGGAGAGGTCATGTCTGGATTTAGAAAATAAAAACAATGGTTGTGTACTAAACAAAACAAACGATAGCCAAGTATATATACAAACACATATTTATTTGAGAAGCCTGGTCTCTGTCTCTGTTTTACATTATATAAACGAGATATCCTGTTTCTGTAGTTAAGTAAAAGTGTAGAAAACTTTCGCCCATAATATTTTTCTTTTTAGATGAACTTCACCGCGTAAGTTTAAATTGGGGTAAAATGGCTTAAACATCACTGAACTCACCCTCAAGTTGCAACTGGGTCATTGTACTCAAAAAGTTCGCAATCGACTAATTACACTAAATAAAATTTGCAATCAGGTCATTACACTGAAATAAAATTGCACAACCGTTAACTCAGGTTTGACTTTAACGGATTCCGTTAACTCATCTTTGCTAAAACATCACTGAACTGCCCCGAAGTTGCAATTGGATAACTGAACTCAAAAATAGTTGCATAAATGTCATTGCTATTAACAATTAATCAAATTTTTTTTTGTTTTTTCTAAATAAATTAATTTTTTTTTATTTTTTTACTAAATAAATCAGTTAGTTTTTATTTACTAAATAAATCCGTTATTTTTTTTGCTAAATAAATCAGTTAGTTTTTATTTAATAAATAAATCCGTTATTTTTTTTTTGCTAAATAAATCCGTTAGTTGTTATTTACTAAATAAATCCGTTATTTTTTTTTTGCTAAATAAATCCGTTAGTTTTTATTTACTAAATAAATCCGTTATTTTTTTGCTAAATAAATCCGTTAGTTTTTATTTACTAAATAAATCGGTTAATTTTTTGCTAAATAAATCCGTTATTTTTTATTTACTAAATAAATCCGTTATTTTTTTGCTAAATAAATCTGTTAGTTTTTATTTCCTAAATAAATCCGTTTTTTTTTTGCATCCTTTTTTTTGTAAAAATATGTACTTATTTTCAGAAAAAAAATACATAATTACGCATTTTTGCACCATTTTCATTTTCACTCTTAGGGGCTATTTGGAAAAGTTGTTTTTTAACCAAAATAAGGACTTATTTTTTACCAAATTTATAAATTTTACCAAATTATAGATTTTATTAATTTTATAAATTTATAAATTATAGATTTTATGAAAAAAAATTAAGTTCAGTTACCCAACTGCAACTTAAGGAGCAGTTCAGGTACCCAATTGCAACTTTTTATCATATTAACCTGATTTTCGTTTATTCCGTTACGTATTTTAACGGCCCGTTATGTATTTTAACGGTAGTGACCTAAATGCAACTTTTTATCAGTTTAATGAGTTGACTGCAACCTTTTTGAGTTTAGTTACCCAATTGCAACTTAGGGGGCAGTTCAGTGATGTTTAAGCCATTTAACCCGTTTAAATTGCCTATTGCAAGAGTTTTCGGTATTAAACTTTAAACAAAATAATAAAATATTAGACATGCTTACCGACCTTGAACATATTATTCATTCCGTCCCTCTCATTTGTTTACAAATGAGTTGATTACAAAGATTAAGAAAAAGTGTAAACCATCCCTCTTACTATTTGTTTACAAATGATTTGGTTACAGAGATTAAGAAAAAGTGTAAAGCAGTGGAGTAAAGTATAAAAAGTAAGTAAAATGGTAGGATCAATCAATATTTTATTTAATAAAGTGAGTTTTGTGGAGGAAAGTAGTGGATGTAATTACTTTTTATATTATAAATTTTTACTATTTTGGACAATTGAATATAAAGAATTAAGAGAGACATCCTAAAAAGAAAGTGTAAAGAAATAAGGGGATATTAGCAAAGTCTATTCTCCTTTATGCAGATAATGATGTACTTTATCACTTATCCACTGCTTTGCGAAGAGCAAGTTAGATGTGGATTTTCGGCTTAACCTCTTTCTCATAACTCATATACAGCCTTCACCTTTATTGAATCATGCAGTAAAAAATTAAAACCTGTAATTTAATAAAACTATGGACTCGTTTCCAGCAGAACTCAACCTCTGCCGTTTAAGTATTTTCGGATCAATATTGGTACTGGAATAGAAAATGATGCGAAATTAAAACATTTAACCCTCTGGCTTTGGTTTCGTCGTGTCGAGTTTTCAGATCGTGTCTTGTATTGCCTTCTTCATATTCTTGAGTGCTTGACACTTATATAACTTATCCACACTAAGGTAACTTTCACTTCACATATGGATAACTGCTGAATTGGCAACAAGCTGCCTAACCAATAACTTTTCATCTTTGCATCAGCAAGGCTATAAATTATTTCCAGTCATCTTATCGATCGGTTCTGATTGCTACATATATACTCTCCTGAGCTTGCTTATGTGTTAACCAAAAGCAAATTAATATCCCACGAGTCATTCTGTTTTTACAGCTCTGCTTTATGTTTTCCATGACAAAAGTTATATGGACACATCACCCTTTTTAATTACTGGCTGACATTTGTTAAGCTTCTCTTACTTCAGGATTGACAAGGTAAGTAAAACCATGGGCTGCAAAAGAAGACAAACTAAATGTGGCATTCGAATCACCTATACTGTTGTCAACTAAATTCTATATTAAAAAACCCGAAACTTCATCAGCAAGAATGCCTATATATATGATTTTCTTGCTCTGAATGTATGGTATCACATACTCTTAATAAAGATTGTTGCCTGAATATTAATTTTATCATTATTCATGGGTTGCTCGAGTTTATTGATGCTGTTATGCATTATATATTTGGTAATGCTTTCATTAGTTGCTGATGGTAGGTCTGTCAGGCCGATTGGGATTGCACGAAAAGCATTAGAAGAACATTTTAGGCAGATGATGATGATGACAGATGAAAGAAACTACGAATGGCCTAGTCGAGTAAGTCCGGGAGGTCCTGATCCACACCATCACTACAAGAATGACTAGCCAGTAAATGCAGTTTAGGGATCTGGTTGATTATCATCAATTTATATATCCTTGTTCAGGTTCATGTCATCTTAATAATGTTGATCTAGAATAAAACTGGTTTTACATGTGTATTCAGTTTTATGATGTTCCATTTGTAGAAGTGAGATTATATATATGTAATAGAAATTACATGAATATACATCTTATCAGATATTTTACCTTTCATTTTTGGATTAGATAATCCATCCCAAGCTGGCCTAGCCAGGTTGTAACTCGAACTGATGAACTGTACTGATACACATGTATGACTAACGTGTATAGAGAGAGAGGGATTTTTTTTAAAAAAAATTAATTAGGATTTACAAATTAATGAGTATCGTATATGTTCTAACAAATTTTGGGTTGAGCAAAAATCAAACCTAGAACATAGGATGATAAGAAAAAATAAATTTTTATCACTTGAGTTATTCCAATGCATCATCAAAGAAAGATAATTAAAATTAAATAAAAGGGTGATTATCTAGTATCTAGTTATCTATACGTAGAGGTGGCCAACTACGCGATCCGTGCGAGCCGGGCCGGGCTTGCACGGGTCAGGCTCGTCCCATGTGAGCACGGAATCGGCACTGCAGCCTACAAGCCGGTTCTGGGCCGGGTTTGAATCGAAAATTTTGAACACCGAACCGAATTCGCGGGTTGTTGGGTGTGCGTACTTATTTTACTACTATGTTTAATTTTGAAACATTGTAGTTAATTTTTTTAAAAAATGCTACTATGTTTTGTAAATGAATTAGTAGTTTAGTACTAACTGTCTTTGTATTCGTTGTAATATTACTATCTTTTCTTTAAAAAAGATAATATACTTTATTTTGGGTAAAAGAGGACGGTACATCATATAAATTTTATTAATTAAAAATTATTTTATAATTCGAGAGGACTCCTCTCTAAAACAACGGAACAAACCGCATCAACATATAGTAATACAATACAAATTAAATAAACTATCCAATATTTATACAAATTAAATAAACTATCCACTAATTAATTTATAATTGTTGTTCGCTTGTTGAGGTGCAAGATTCTGATACCATTATCATCCATGGATCGTCTTTATGATTATCTTCGTCTTCGTCTTTCTTTCCTTGTTGTCTTTTTGCGGCTTGATCCCAATCCTTTTTTGCAAACACAATCTTTACCTCGTCTGGCACAAGACTTGATCTCTTCTCGTTTAACACTCTTCTACCTGCACTAAAAGCGGACTCGGACGCAATTGTAGAAGTGGGAATGGCTAAAATATCCTTTGCAATTTTTGCTAAAACCGAAAATTGTAACTCATGATTCTTCCACCATGTTAGTATTTTCAAAATCATCATTGTTATAGGGAGAATATTGTATAACAATGTTTTGGAGGTTTGCTGGATTATCGGAGCAAAATACGGATATTTTGCTAACAAAAGAAGAACAATGATTAGGGTTTGTGTGTTTAGATGTGGCTGAGCTTGATAGGTGTTTGCAGGTTTAACTGTTTCTCATCCGTATCAAGGTGCCTACGTACCCTATTTATAGGGATCAAGCCGTACATAATTCTTGGGCAGCAAGTTACCTAGACGGGCTAGGGTTTTAGAAGACAAGTCATGACCCAAGCCCACTCATGTAGGGCTGATGTGGCAATGAGTCATTAATTATATCCATGATCCATGGTTTATGGAAGGAAACTGATGGTCTCGCACGGTTAGAGAAGTGAAGTGGAGCCTAGCACGCGACCTCGAGGGATCTGGCCATGCGAAGCGATCCTAGTGTCCAGCTACTCATGCGACCTTGGGTCTGGCCATGAGCCTTCCAGGAAAGAGTTAGAGATAGCGATCCTGCAGATGTGATGATAGCGCGAAGCGATCCCTGAGAGGGAGTAACAGCGAAGCGATCCCATAAACCGGATCATGAGCCAGGTGGCCCTGTAGTTTTGCCGGGCTGATTCCAATAGTGGACTTTGGTGGCCCAATTGTCATCTTCTAGGCCCATAGTCAATTATGAACCGTTAATTTAGCTAATTAAATCATGATAATTATTATGCCAGATTTGGGCATAACAATCATTTAACTCATAACTATAAGAAAAAAATTCGTTAATCATACTAAATGCAGAAGTAGGTACAGAAGATGAAGTGGAAATTCTACATTTTTGTTTTTTAGTTAATATAGATGAAAAGTACAATTAAACCTACTAACAGTACAACTACTCTTAGATGGCATAACATTTTGAGTTTTTGGAGCATACAAATCTACAAGACGATATAAGAAGTCTAAACATTTACATATAAAGCATGATCATATCATATTCCTAACACTTCACAATAATGCTCTAACATGTTTTCTTCTAGGCCCAATTGTCATCTTCTAGGCCCATAGTCAATTATGAACCGCTAATTTAGTTAATTAAATCATGATAATTATTATGCCAGATTTGGGCATAACAACTACCCCCCGAGTCCATGTTGTCATCGAAGATGCGATGTGGACTCAAAGAGAGGATGTATGAAACTGCGAAGCGAAGCCTTGGCCTTTCGTTGATATAAATATGACCGTTGGAGACGTCACGACCCCAAGAATGTGAAAGGGTTTGACAGCTGTTACGTCTCGAGATGTGTATCCAACGGCTGAGATCTTGACACATGTCCATGTCTTTCTCTCTCCTGGTGGGCTATATATACCCCTGTCACTATCATTTCCTTTTTTATCTTCACGAACACATTACCGAAGTGCTGCCAGTTTGCTCCCAGATCAAACGCGAGAAATTTTCAAGCTTTATCACCAGCGACCTCAAAGTTCTCCAGATTCCCTCAATTTTCTTCAAGAAAAAGTAAGTCCCCATTCTTCATTTGCATTTAAATTGTTGTTCTTCATCATACTTGCATGATTAAATAACTTTAATTGTATGCGATGCGATCCATTTTAACTGCGATCCCATATCATCCATTTTAATGTGCGATCCCGTCCTCGCAACGATAATAATGCGATCCCTCCTTTAGGAACGTAGATGCGATCCCATCCAATTTAGAAATATGAACCTTCCATTATTCCTACAAGCGAAGCGAAAACACATAGAGCCCCTCTGTCTATTTATTCTTTTCTCCCTTTATTTGCTTTCTGTAAGAGCACACACTTAATCATTTCACTTCTTTTCAGATGTCACAAGACGAAAGTTCAAGGACACCTTCCCCGAAGCCTAATGTTCAAATAAGCGAAGCGGCAGCTGCTAACATCGAAAGAGCAGCGAGCACTAGTGTGAGCTCATTTAAATTATACTTCGACTCGCAATGGTCGAATGAAGATTATACCAGAGAGCTACCCCTAGATTAGTGCCGATCTAAGCGTCCCACAAGCTCACGAGACCAATCTTTGGATGCGCTTCCAACTCAGGTCGAATCCCAAACCGAGATGACACCTCTTGAATAAGAAATTGAAATGTTAACAAAGAAGAGAGAAGAATTCAGCTCAGAAGCAGCACGGATCCTTTCCAAACTACCTCCTCAAACTATTTCTCCCATTCACATAAGTGACTCCCCAGTAGATTCATTAGGCGAGGCCTACTATGATGTTGAGGGGGGTGCGGATAATGAGGCTGACTCGGATGATTCTGACTACGAGGAACCCTCCTCAGATGATGGCGGCCTTGACGAAGTGGCCAGAGTTGTAAATTTCAAAGATTATGATTATGTCCCGGAGGCTTCGCCTGATCCTTACATTCCAACCCCTAAAACAGAGCTCGAGGGCGTTATATATGTGGGTGGGCCTCGCCCTGAAGAAATCCCACCTGATTCAAAGGTAAAGCCCGGTGTGCCTCGCATACTCGCGTGTCGCGATATGTCCGCAACATTGATTGTAAAAACCATTACAGAAGGGGTGGCTATATTTAGGCCTGAAGGCAAAATCATCCTTCCCAAGAAAAACATGCGATGCTACCGCTTCAATCATGAAGAGAATGGAGGTAGGGTACCAAGGATGGTTCTAACGGTCCCCATAATGAAGATAGGTGTCTCTTCTCCTCTCCATCCATTCATCAAGGATGTCTGTGAGACTTATCACCTCGCTCCCATCCAAATAAGTACGAACAGGTACAGATCCATGATCGCTTTGTACATTCTATACTACAAGCTTCGATATCCGCCCATGGATGCGAAGACGATGGGCTACTTCCTTCAGCTTAAGCGATGCGGGGCCAAGGACTTTGGCTACCTCTACTTTTCTATGTGGCCAGAATTTAATAAGAAAAACCTTCTTCCTGGCGGAATAAGCAATGCATGCCCCTTTTTCTATGTCCATGAGGTTCCCCAAGTTAAAACAAGCTTCAAATATCTTCCTGGTAAGCTATCGAGGCTGTAGCCCTTTACCTTACTCCTAGTTCTTTGTTTATAAACTAACAACTCCTTTGGCATCGCAGTCGGTCCAGTTCGCACCGTCTTGAAAGGTGATGAAAAATGACGTGCTGACGACGTGTTGACCAAGTCCACTGAGGAAGAGAGAAACATTAGGACTCTTCTTTCCTTAGATAATTTAGTAGAATGTGGATTCCTCAAGGAGGGAATAGGTGCCTCTCCTGAAGCGGGGCCTTCAAAAGCGAGGTGGGCCTCGAAGAAAAGAAAGTTACGGGAAGAGGCCTCGTCTTCTCATGTTGAGATAACAGACGAAGAGGGTACTCTTATATAGCGATATGATCCCTTGCACCTTTTTTCATATTGCATCGCATTCCCTTTTCTCTCTATATGCATAACTATCATTTAATTTTGCATCTTAATTGTCTTACTTTGTGCCAGATTTTTTGAACTATTTTTAACTTGTCCCTTTCTTTTTACAGATATGTCAGCTCGCAGCGGAAGAGGTCAAGCTCCCCCATTTCTACAGAGTGGCAAGAAGGGGGTGACTCGAAAACGGTCCCTGCCTCAAAAGTTCTTCCTCCAACAGCTCCCAAAACCAATCAACGATCCCCCATCTCAAAATCCTGCTGGGGCTCAACATGAAAACTCTCCTGAACCGAGTCCCTTGAAGCGGGCGAAGAAGGACGGGCAACCAGATTTGCTTTCCCAATTGCCTTCAGGGGTCACAGCCGCTACCCCTTCTCAGCATCTATTTGCTGCGTTGAGAAATAAGTACACAGAAGAAGCCGAGACTTCTAACTGGTGGAAAGCGACCCGTGAAGAAAATGCTAACGCTCTGACCCGATGCCTCGCTGAGGCTTTTATCCGCCAGGCCGCGCACTAAACACTTTTTTCAGATGGACAAAAGGAACAAGGTCCTGGAGTTCCAAAAAGCTGAGGATAAACGATCCCTTCAGGCTGAGTACAAGAAGCAACTATCTCATGAGACTGCGCAGATTCGCACCGACTTGAAGACCGTTCACAGGGAGAGGAACGAATTTGAAAAGTCCCTCAAGGAGCTGAAGTCCAGCGAGGAGGATTTGAAGAAGAAGGATGAGGAGATCGCGAAGCTAAAAGGCGATCTGACTGCTGCACAGGCCTCGTTAGTATCTGCTGAAGAGAAATTCCTTGCCCAAGGCCAAGTCACTTTCATGAAGGGATTCATCCGTGCGATCCCCGACTTTGACTGGGACCGGCTTGGGCCTGGAAATGCTGACTATGCTGAGATTCTAAAGCAGGAGATCGCAGAAGAGGATGCCGAGGAGGCAAGACTGGAGGAGGAGGCAAGAATAGCCAAGGAGGCCACCAATGCCAATCAGGATCCACCTGCTTCATAAATTTATTCTACAATTTGCTGTAACTTTGAACTAGGGATGCGGGCACCCCTTGAATGCCTCGCAAGTGTACTATTGGTTTCTCTAACTTTATTTTGTTGTCCAAGAATTCTGGGATCGCATGGCGATCCACTAACTTTTAATTTAATCTTTGCTTCATTCAATATTATTGCTTCCATTTCATTTAGCCTTGTAAAAGTGTCCTTTTCCTTTAAATCTTCATGTGGATTATCTTCATTAACATACTACAACTTTAATATAGACTGTGCTTGCAGATTAGAAGTACTTTTAGTAGTTCAAACATGTATTCCTTAGTTTAGATTCCTTTGATTGTTGCAAATAATTTAAGATGTGAGCAGCTACTTTGAGATGTTGACTATTGCGATCCTAGCATCGTTGAGATGGCTTGGACCTTGAAATGTAAATGATAATAGACAGCAAGCAAATTTTGAATGCACAAGTAAGCAATTCATAAAGCAAACGAACTCCTTCATTGAAAAGTGGGGCGAGGCCCAGTAGTTGATAAGTAGGGGCGAGGCCCGAAAGTCATTACATCATAAAGGGGGGATGTCTATATGATCACTACCCCCAGTACTTTGTATGAATTATTCATGCTAAGTAGTAGTAGAGAGAGGCTACCAGGGGCGAGGCCCTTATTGATAGTATTTTCTCAAATGCTCCGCATTCCAAGCTCGCGGAATAACTTTATCTTTCATATCAATGAGGTAATAGGTCCCTTCTGAAAGTGTAGCATAGATCTTGTAAGGTCCTTCCCAATTAGCGCCAAAAACTCCATGACCTGGGACCTTAGTGTTAGGCATAACCCTTCTAAGTACTAGGTCACCTGTATGTAGAGATCGCGCTTTGACCTTTCAATTATAGTACCTCGCTGTTCGTTGTTGATAGGCTGCGAGGCGTAGCTGGGCCTCGCTTCTAGTTTCCTCTATCATGTCCAAATAAAGCCTATGATTGACCTCGTTTGCCTCGGGATCGTAATGTTCTCTTCTAAATGACCCTGAGCCCACGTCGAATGGCACCATGGCCTCACATCCATAAGTAACTGAAAATGGTGTTTCCCCTATGGTCGACCTTGGGGTCGTATTGTATGACCACAAAACCCTTGGTAACTCCTCAGGCCAATTACCTTTTCTCTTTTCCAGTTTAGCTTTCAAAGTATGTTTTATGATTTTGCTTATGTCCTCGGTTTGATCATTCGTCTGAGGATGGCTTACAGCTGAGAAACTCTTTTTTATCCCCAGATTTTCACAGAATTCCTTCATTTCCTTGCTGTCAAATTGCTTCCCATTATCCAAAATGAGTTGATATGGGATCCCATAGCGACACACAATTGCTCTGTAAACGAAGTCCTTGAGCTTCTTTGCTGTGATAGTTGCAAGCGGCTCGGCCTCGACCCACTTGGTGAAATAGTCAACGGCCACTACTGCATATTTAAGTCCTCCTTTACCCTTTGGGAGTTCCCCAATTAGATCGATACCCCACATAGCAAAGGGCCATGGGATCGTTAGCGAGGTAAGCTGAGAGACAGGGACGTTGCTGAAGTTAGCGATCCTCTGACAGGCATCGTATTTTCTTGAAAACTCAAATGCATCCCTTTTTAGCGTAGGCCACTAATACCCTTGGCGAAGAATTTTCTGGGCCAGCGAACTACCACCCCGTATGATTGCCGCATATCCCTTCATGGACTTCTCTGAGAATGTAATTACACTCTTCCCCATCTACACACCTCAGGATTGGGATGTTAAATCCTCTTCGATACAAGACTTCATCATAAATGACATAGCGAGCCGCCTGAATTTTAATCCTCCTCGCTTCTTTCTTGTCTTGAGGCAAAGCTCCATTTTTCACATATTCCCATATTGGGGTCATCCAAGTCAACTCTGGGGTCGCTACCTCCATAATTAACTCCTCCGATACACTAGGCTTTGTCTGAATTTCCAATGGGATAATTCCAAGTAATGTGGCCTCGCGTCGCGATCCCAATTTTGCCAGTGCATCTGCACCTTGATTCTTTTCTCTTCTAATATGAACCACCTTGACATTGTTAAACTTTTTTATCAACCTTTGTACACATCGCAGATATAGCTCAATCTGCTCACCTCTAGCTTGCCACCCACACTAGAGTTGATATGTTACCAGCATAGAATCGCTGTAAGCTGTGAGGTTTTCCACCTTCATTTCCAGTGCCAGTTTGAGACCAATAATGAGGGCTTCGTACTCTGCTGCATTATTGGTGGCTTCGAAGGCGAAGTGTACTGCACTTTGTATTTTACGACCCTCTGGAGTTACCAATTCGATGCCAGCCCCGGCTCCTTCCTTGTTAGATGCCCCATCTATGTATAGCTCCCACCACGAGGCTGAATTTTCTTTTTTGTCCTCGCTAGCTGTTATTTCTGGTGCTGCTATGATAGCCCAGTCATCTCCCTTAGATTGGGGAGGAAACTCCAAGATAAAATCCGCAAGTGCCTGTCCTTTTATGGGGCCGCGAGGCTTGAACTCGATGTCGAACTGACTAATCTCTACGGTTCATTTTAGAAATCTCCCTGAAGACTCTGGCTTGTGCATTACTTGCCTCAGTGGGTAGGCGGTGCGAACCTCAATGCTATGAGCCTGAAAGTAGGGCCTTAACTTTCGCGAGGCGAAGACCAGGGCATAGGCTAGCTTTTCTATGTTAGTGTATCGAGTCTCAGCATCTAACATTCTTTTACTGACATAGTAGACCGGATATTGAACCTTTTCCTCTTCACGAACCAATACTGCACTCGCATGCACTGACACAGCGAGGTAGACAATGAGTGTCTCTCCCTCTTTGGGATTAGACAGCAAAGGTGGCGAGCCTAGCTGTTCCTTGATATTCTGGAAAGCCTCCTCGCATTGGGGGGTCCATTCAAAGTTCTTTCCCACCTTTTTGATAGCTTTAAAGAATTCATGGCACTTGTGTGATGACTTCGAGATAAACCTGTTGAGAGCAGCTATCCTCCCTGTTAGGCTTTGAACCTCCTTCACACATCTTGGCGACCTCATCTCCATTAGAGGCTTTATTTTTGCGGGGTTGGCCTCGATACCCCGGTGGTTGACAATAAACCCAAGGAATTTCCCAGACTCGACCCCAAATACACATTTTTGTGGGTTGAGCTTCATCCTATACTTTCTCAAGATACTGAACATTTCTGCTAGGTGAGCGATGTGGTCCCCAGCTTCCTTGGATTTTACCAGCATGTCGTCCACATACACCTCCATTATCTTTCCAATCTGCTTTTCAAACATCATATTGACCAACCTTTGATAAGTCGCCTCAGCATTAAGGAGGTCGAAGGGCATCCCTATGTAACAGTAGAGCCCTCTATCTTTGATGAACGAGGTGTGCTCCTGGTCAGGGCCATACATGGGTATCTGATTGTACCCAGAGTAAGCATCAATAAAGCTAAGGAGCGCATGCCCCGCTGTTGCATCCACCAATTGATCTATCCTCGGTAATGGGAAACTATCTTTTGGGCAGTGTTTGTTGAGATCAGTGAAGTCTACACATGTCCTCCACTATCCATTGGGTTTTTTCACGAGGACTGGGTTCGCGAGCCAGTCAGGGTAGAATGATTCCCTAACGAGCCCGACCTCGAGGAGTCTATCCATTTCTGCTTTGAGAGCCTCAGCTCGCTCACCACTTATTGGTCGCCTTTTCTGTCTGACTCCTTTCTTGCTGGGGTCGAGATTGAGCCTGTGACACATAAAATTAGGATCAATCCCAACCATATCCTCGTGAGACCAGGCGAACACATCCAAGTTATCTTTCAAAAAAAAGACAAGCCTTTCCCTTAAACTAGGGTTGAGTTGCGACCCTATCTTCAACACCTTAGAAGGGTCTTGTACATCAACAAGAATAGGAATAGTATCCTCCGCTGCTCCGGCTCGCTCTACATGTTCTGGGATGCGAGGATCAAGGTCTAGATCATACTCGCGAGCCCGGCTTGGCTCGGCCTCGCAGTTGTTAGTTTTTTCATTTTGGGGGGTCGCATCCTCCGACATTTGGGTCGCACCCACATGTCCATATTCATTCACAACAATTGTTTCTTGTGTGATTCCGTTTGGTAGCTCTGTTAGTGTGGAAGTTTACTTGCGAACCCATTTGCCTTTTCGGGCTCGCACAGCTGCCTGCTCTGGGCTCTCTCCTTCGTCACTAGCTTCTTCTACAATTCCTTCTTGGAGTACCATCACAGGTTGCGAGGCCTCCATCATGAGGGCTCCTGGGACCGGTTCTACCTGGATACCCAAGTTATCAAAGTAATCATCTGGAAGCTCCTCGATGGAGATCATGTTACAATCTGGTGAAGGCATGAGGGCTATCTTGCTAGGCCTATCTTCCTCTTCGCATTCCATCTTTTCAATCGTAGAGTTACTCCCCTTTTCCACTGACTTAAGGGCCTTGTTATTGCATTCTCGAGATTCATGTTGCGCTCCCTTAACACATCCGACTCCATTTGAGGTAGGGAACTTCATAGAGAGGTGGTAAATAGAAGTGACCACCCTCATTTCTTTTAGAATTGGTCTCCCCAAAATAGCATTATAGGCCGAGGGCTGATCAACTACCATAAAATCAGCGATCTGTGTAGCTATACAGGGCTCGTCCCCTAAGGTAACAGGGAGCATTACGAGTCCCTTGACATTGACTGAAGCTCCAGTAAAACCGTAAAGATGTCCTACGGTAGGGATAAGGTCTTTGTCCACGAACCCCATTTTTTGATAGACCTCGTATGTTAGAACATTCAATGCACTTCCATTGTCCACAAGGACCCTGTAAACATTTTGCGATCCAATGCGAACTCGGACAACAAGGGCATCCGAGTGGGGGTGGTGGACCCACTTCGCATCTTCTTCAGTGAACATGATATTTGTATCTTCCCCCTTGAAGAGCTTTGGGGGTCGTTCCTGTTGGTGATGAACATTAGTGAGAGGTCGCTCCTTAGCTTCGCGAGCATATCTCTCCCTAGCCCTATTGCTGTCTCCCCCGATGTGGGGTCCTCCAATTATCACATGGATACTTCCACCTCGCGTTTCCCTTTCCTTAATGACTGGATTCTGTTCAGGCGGGGGAGCTTGATTATAACCAAGGCCATACTTGTGATTATGCTTCTTCACTTCTCGAACCGCCCACTCAGTTAACTTTCCATCCCGAATTAACTGATCCACTTGATGTTTCAGCTCTCGGCAATTAGTTGTATCATGCCCTGTTTGTTCATGAAAGGCACAATATTTACCAGTTTCTGCAGTTCCTTTTGGACCCATTTGTGCAGGTCTCCTGAATACCCTTTTTTTCGCGTTGACAGCATAGATGTGATCAATTGGGGCGACCAGAGGAATGAATTTGTCCTCGCTCCTTATAGGGTGAGCTCGAGGAGGGGATCGCCTTGGGGGATCGCGTTCTCTCCTTTTTGGACTTGGGCTTCGATCCCGTCTTCGTCTCGGACTCCTAGAGTCCTTCCTTTTCAATCCCCTATTCCTACTCCAACTGCTACTCCTTTCATTATTCTTTTTTAGATCTTCAAGTGACTTCTCAACGCGCTTGAAAGGCTCAGCGACCCTGTGTAACTCAGAAAGGGTGTTAGGGGTTTGTTCTTGCAGTTTCTTCCAAAACTCAGTCCCTTCTCTTACTCCAACGATAAGGAAATTCTTTACAGCTTCATCATTCGCCCCCCATACGCGAGGTACCTCAGCATTGAATCTCTTGAAATAGTCATGAACAGTTTCTCCTTCCTTCTGTTTTATGTTCGCCAAGGTGGATACAGGGGGTGCATAGAGCATCGAAGATTGGAACTGCTTGATAAAGATATCAACAAATTGCTCCCATGAGTCGATAGTAACTAGGGCCCCTAGCTTTGAAAACCATTGCTGGGCACTTCCCCTTAGCGAGGCGGTAAACAGCCTACACCTCGCTAGCTGCGAGACCTGGTATACATCCATCTCGTTGTTAAATCGAATTACGAACTCAGCTGGATCGGTATCTCCATTATAGGTCATATCTGAATGATGACCACGAAACACCGCAGGGAGTGGAGCAGTTCGAATTTCGTGGGTAAAGGGTGAAGAAGAGCCCATAGTGCTAAAGATCTCTTTCTCATTGTTCATTGCGTCCAAGGCCTTTTTCAACTCCTCCAGCTTATAGTCTCCCACTTTGACTTCCTTATCCCCATCCTTTTTCTCCCCAGTACTCCCATGGTGTGACTGAGTCTTTTTTGGGACGCTAGACTCCTCCTGGTCATTCATGCGATCCTTTTTTTACGATCCACTTCATGGTATTAGGATCGTTCTTGGTCTCGATGAGATGGGGGTCTGTCATCGCGACGATGGGACCGCTCACGCTCTCTACGAGGAGAGGGGGGTCTGTCATCGCGACGATATGACCGCTCGCGATCTCGATGAGGAGACAATGGTCGGTGAGGGCCCTTGCTTTTATTCTTAGATTCTTCATTCTGAGGTGCATTAATCTTTTCTAATTTGAGACGGAGGTCATGTTCAGCTAGCTTCTTTTCGAGACGGTCAAAAACACTAACCGATCTCCCCTCAGATGAGGCGACCTTGTCATGCGATCCTCCTTTCTTTTCGAGCGAATGCTCCTCCTCATTCCAGTCAGGGTTGGTTTGATCTGTTAGGACATCCTCGAAATCATCGATGAGTTTCTTGGCAGGGACTTTGCTTCCTTCCCCTTGATATGTTCGACCACCTGTCCTTGCATTCCTCTTCGATCCTCTAGAACTATAGCGCTTCTCCACTTTTGCGACCCTCTCATGTACAGCGGTCACTTGATCGCCGAGGCCTTTTAGAAAAGACATAACCTCGCTGGTCAACGCCACCCTCTGTACCGGGGGGGGGGCTGTGCTCCTCCTTGTACGCAGTCTTAGAGTTGTCCTTGGACACCTCGTCCTCTGAGGGGTCCCTCGTTAGGGGATCATCCTTGTTAACCCTATGCGATCCCTGGATCTCTCCATCATTCTTCTTTTTGTGTGATTTAGTCATCACTTCTCCCAATTCAATGACTTCCCCTCCTTCTATTGCCAAATGTTATATGGAGAATATTGTATAACAATGTTTTGGAGATTTGCTGGATTATCGGAGCAAAATACGGATATTTTGCTAACAAAAGAAGAACAATGATTAGGGTTTGTGTGTTTAGATGTGGCTGATCTTGATAGGTGTTTGCAGGTTTAACTGTTTCTCATCCGTATCAAGGTGCCTACGTACCCTATTTATAGGGATCAAGCCGTACGTAGTTCTTGGGCAGCAAGTTACCTAGACGGGCTAGGGTTTTAGAAGACAAGTCATGACCCAAGCCCACTCATGTAGGGCTGATGTGGCAATGAGTCATTAATTCTATCCATGATCCATGGTTTATAGAAGGAAACTGATGGTCTCGCACGGTTAGAGAAGTGAAGTGGAGCCTAGCACGCGAGCTCGAGGTATCTGGCCAAGCGAAGCGATCCTAGTGTCCAGCTACTCATGCGACCTTGGGTCTGGCCATGAGCCATCCAGTAAAGAGTTAGAGATAGCGATCCTGCAGATGTGATGTGTTAGTAGTATTTTTGTGTGTTCGTTCGCAGGGAAGGACTGAATGTAATATCAAGTTCAGGTTTCTTATCTCTTTACGTCTAGAAGTGTGTGAGAAGAATTTTTGGGTTTGTGTATTAACTAAATTAACCAAGAACTAATTATAAGCACTAAGAATTGATTTTAAACTGAGATTCAAATATGTTGGAAAACAATATAAGAATTGGGGTTCTTCACTTGGTCTCAATACATGCTCAATATTAATGTGATATCTGTGTTCCTACCTTGCTGAAAACAATTCTTCTAAAGTTATACTGTACCCTCCCAGGCTACAATATATTGCTTACAGCTACACCCTAATTGTCACTCCCATGATACAATCAAAGTATATCTATAAACTGTTAAATGCCAAGAATTATATGTCTCACAATTCTCCTATTAATCTCCCGATCTAATATTCAAATTATGTCTGTTAAATCATGTACTAAGATTGCAACTTCTCTCCCAAGCTTATTACAATCCCTAGAATACAATCAAAGGTTCATGACTCCCCTAATTGTGTTAAGATCTCATTAACAGATCAGCAAAGCAGAAAATCACATAATCAAGCATGCATGAATACCAAGGAATACTACCCAATCCTCAGATTAGAGAATTAGTTACGCATATTTAATAAAGAAAACATAATAATAATGATAATGAATGAAAACATAATATTGAAGAAAGAATTGAAGATCGAAAGTACCTTGATACGATTAAAAGCTATGAATTGTTATGATTTACAATGGTAGGATGTGTTTAAATAGGCTCTACAAATCTTGCCCAACAAGAAATTGCCTTCTATTACAATTTGGATTTAAAGAAGGTACCCAAAACTGCCCAGAATACAATTAAAATTAGAAAAAGGGCAAAACAGTAAATTCCCAACCTTCTTTTACAAGAACACGTGCGCGATTTAATTCATCTTATTTCTTGCACTTGTTTCCTATCCCAGGTTGTAGAAAATCTCTCAAGCTTCGCGTGGGCAGTAAGATCGCTGAAAACGGACTTCTAGAACTCCAGATATGGCCAAAACAGTATAAGCTGCGCAGCCTTCCCAGAAAATCCGAATTTTAATCAAATAAATCTCCAAAAACGACAAAAGCTTAGATATTCTTGCAAACCTGCACAACTACACAAAACACATCAAAACTACACAAACTTGAGTCCAAAACAATCAATTTAAGCCGATATAGAATGTTCCAAGTGGATATAAAATCCACTTATCAAACACCCCCAAACTTAAACCGATGCTTGTCCTCAAGCATAAACAATTAAAACTAACTAACTAACTAGTACCACTTCCGTAGGTGATCACGGTTGCATTTGGCATATGCAACAAGCCCTTTAAACCCCTAGGCAGCCCTAGTGGACGAGTAAGGTCTCGTGAGGGCCTATAGCGAATGTACCCACAAAATCCATTTAACCTAACGCAATGCAATGCATGAATGCAACTAATATGAAATATGCAACGATCCCCTTCAAACTAACCAAAACCAACTAACAAGCAAATATCTCAAAGAATGCAACTAAATCCAAATAGAGCTCGACTAAGTCCCTGTATACTAACAATACATGAACGGAAACGTGCGTGTGTGCAATGCTCATCAGAAATACTCCCAAAACTAGGTTAAAATCATACATGCTCTTCGCCAAGCCAATCACAGGTTTATAAATAGAATAGACTGTAGACACTTCATAACCTAGGAACACCTCCATCCTTATCCAAGGTAGACAGAAATTCATGCTTTATTACTAACTACTACGACACCTATATACAACCATGCTTATTTAACCGTGCAATGGATGAGACCCCAAAAGGCTTATACAATAATACACATGTAGCGAGTGTTAGGTCAGTGGATCCCAGACTATAAAAGCCTTAGGTCACTAGGACTAAGTCCCCTCAGACTTAATTACTCGAGTATTAAAGAGCTCACCCTAGTTAATTTTGCATATAAACAATTTATTGACTTTTTTTTTTCTCTTTTTTTCTTTTTTTTTCTGCGATCTGGAATGAGCCTTTCTCATTTCCAACCCTAGACTACTCATATAAATATGAGCCGGCTACTAGCCATTTGACACCTAGCCATTATTTAACAATTGATACAACTAGCATGAAATCCCTGGTTTCCCCCAAACTTAGACTTTAGTGCTCCTACGCCATCAAGGGAATAACGAAAATTCTAAATATAATCAGGTGATTAAATCTCAAAACATCCAAACAAGCATGACCTCATCCTAGCCCAAAAGTACCCAATGAGACTGTGTAATTAGTTTTGTTTCCGAAACACATAAGTCAATTTCATAGAAACTATAAATCAACCCTCTATTCATCATTACCACACTCAATTAGACACCTACCTATCAATCAGAATCAGCTCGTTCTAAGGGATCATGAAAAATGCATGCCATGAAAATGCAACTAAAATGAACTCACATGGTATACAGAAATAAAAACAGAATGTCCTACATGAAACAAACGTAGATAACACGAACATATATGCATGATTTACTACTACTAATATGCAAAACATGAAATCCTACATGAACATAAATATACAACAACAACTACTCATCCCTCAAAACACCCCCAAACTTGAAAGATTCAATGTCCGCATTGAATGGAAGTAAATACAAGGGAAAGCAGAAAACATACCTACTCGTCCTCGCTGTCGTCACCCTCGTCATCCTCATCATCCTCATCAGAAGAATCCGGTGGAGGGTACGGAGTCCGAACTCCAAATATAGGCCACTGAACAGGAGTACTAGGTGACTGAAACTTTGCCTCCAAAGCTATGCCCATGTCCTCAGAATACTGGCGACTGCTCGCATGCATAGCATCCAACCGCCTAGTCATTCGACGAAAATAAGATTCAAAAACGGACATATCCACAGTACTCTGCGAAGAACCTGCCCTAGCCACTTCCGGTGCCCTTTGAACATGTGGCGGAGCGCCTGCTCTCTGACCACTAGCACCATCAACAACAAAACCTAATCCCCTAGGATGAGGAGTGCCGCCCGGCCACTCCTTCAACCGCAACCGATCAATAGTAGCATCCTTAATAGAAGCCATAGGTTTATGCACCGGCTCACCTTGATACCATTTGACTTTCGATGCATCACACAAGTACGAGATGATAGAAGCATAAGGAATACTAGCAGATGAATTGCTTCCCAAAAACCGAAGAATATTTTGATTAATAAGGTACCCAAGGTCAACATACTCACCTTTGAGAATACCCCATAGCAAGATAGCTCTATCAACAGTAACATCGGAAACATGGTTTGACGGAATGATATTAGAACTGATGAAAAAGAACCATGCCTTTGCAAAACCAGACAATGATGAAGCCGGGAAAGTACGCTTTATTTCCGTACCTAATCTACATTTCCACTCCGTTCCCGGAACACATAGCTCACCAATGATTGCATCAAGATCAACATCATCCCTAGACTTTTGTCCCCAATCCGTAGCATCTCTAGGCTTAGGAGGTTGCCTAATCAAATTACGAATAGCACGGGATGCATAATCCACCTTCCGACCTCTAACAACCGTGGAATTATTCCTTGCTATCGAAGCATTAGCATAGAATTCCATAACCACATCCAACGAGGCATCACTAGCAAATTCACAAAAGAACGTCCAACCCCGCTCACTAATCATCGCCACCATCTCCTCATACTTATATGGCACAAGCCTTCTTTCCTGAATAACCCCCTTCGAAACTAACCTACCATACTCCGCCTTGGCATTCTCATTCACAAATTTTTCCACTCCATCTCCCACAACATCATTCTCATCCGAAGATGGACGAGCACTACTACTACCACCCATTAATCGTTGCCTTTTAGGAGCCATAATCAACAAATATCAAGCAAGGCACAATAATCTCCAAACAATTCACCAAATAAAGAACCCCCAAATTACACACCAAGAACCCTAGCTTGCAAAATTCACAAATTCAAATAAAAGATGAGATAGAATATTACCCACTTGAATCCAAGAGGTGAACTTGCAATATGAATCCCCACAATTTCGAATTTAAATCCCCCTTGCACTTTGAATGAATGAAAGTTGAGAATTTGGGGTTTATATAGATGGGTTTGTGTATGTATAGGTGTGGTGGATATATATATAATGGATAATGGTGAATTTGATTTAGAGATGAAAAAGGATATATATATAATGGGATTGAATTAGATGTAGGAGAGGATTTAAAAGATGAAATAATGATAGGAGATACTAGGCTTTATAATTGAAATTGAATTGGAAAAGATGAGATAAAAAGTGGAGGAATATATTAGTTTTGAACTTCTTTAATCGAACAATGCAGAACAGTTCGGCGCTTGAAGCGCGGTCTGGCGCATGATGCGCGAGTTCCACCTGCGTTTTGTAACGCTCCTGCGCCGTTCGGCGCCTGATGCGCGAGCGCGGCCTGCGTTTCTGGGCGCTCCTGCGCGTGGCTGGCGCATGATGCGCTGGCGCAACCTGCATAATTGTTTTTTTTTTTTCACACACTCACAACACTCATTTTTTTTTTACAACTACTACATAACTTGGGTTGCCTCCCAAGAAGCGCTCGTTTAACGTCAATAGCTTGACGTACTTCCTCAACTCATAGTAGGGTCTTGAAGGTGGAGAATGCTCATTCCTTGCTCCACTGTTTCTCCAAGCAGGTATGGCTTAAGTCTCTGCCCGTTCACCTTGAATACATCCGACCCTTCTCTAATAATCTCACAAACCCCATTAGGATAAACCTTCACAATCTCAAAAGGGCCGGACCATCTTGATCTAAGCTTTCCAGGGAATAAACGGAGTCTTGAATTAAACAATAGAACATGTTGCCCAACCTCAAATTCCTTCTTCTGAATGTGCTTGTCACGCCACAATTTGGTCTTTTCCTTGTAGATACTAGCATTTTTCATAAGATTGGAGCCTAATCTCCTCAAGCTCTCCAAGTTGAAGCAAACGCTTCTCTCCCGCAGATTTAAGATTAAAATTCAACTCTCTTGTCACCCAAAATGCCTTATGCTGAAGTTCCACCGGCAAATGACATGGCTTCCCAAAAATCAACCTATATGGAGACATTCCAATAGGTGTTTTAAATGCCGTCCTATATGCCCAAAGAGCATCATCAAGCTTCGTTGACCAATATTTTCTCGACGCTGCCACTGTCTTCTCCAAAATTGACTTCAGCTCACGATTCGAAATCTCAACTTGTCCACTTGTTTGCGGATGATAAGGAGTTGCCACCTTTTGTGTCACACCATACTTTTTCAAGAGATCAGCCACCTGTTTATTGCAAAAGTGTGCACCTCCATCATTGATAATAGCCCTTGGCACTCCAAATCTAGTGAACACATGCTTCTTTAGGAACTTCTTCACCACTCTAGCATCATTAGTAGGAGATGCAATAGCTTCAATCCATTTAGAGACATAATCAACTCCCACCAAAATATACTGATTCCCATAAGAAGATGGAAATGGACCCATGAAGTCCATCCCCCACACATCAAAAATTTCCACCTCAAGAATAGATTGTAAAGGCATCTCGTTCCTCCTCGAAATATTTCCAACTCGTTGACATCTATCACACTTTGCCACAAAGTCTCTAGCATCTTGATGCATGGTTGGCCAATAGAATCCTGACTGCAAAACTTTCGCCACTGTCTTCATGCTACTGTTATGACCTCCACACTCTAGAGAATGGCAATGCCTGAAAATATGAGGAACTTCATCATGAGGCACACATCTACGAAACATTCCATCAGCACATTCCTTATAAAGTAGCGGTTCCTCCCAATAGTAGTGCTTCACATCATAAAAGAATTTCTTCTTTTGGTTATAAGAGAGATTATCCGGCACAACTCCTCCCACAATGTAATTCACAAAATCTGCATACCATGGTGTAGACAAGGACACACCTAGAAGCTGCTCTTCCGGAAATTTATCATTGATAGGTTTTTCACCTCCTACCTCTCCATCTCCTTGATCCAACCTAGATAAATGATCAGCTACCAAGTTCTCGGAACCCTTCTTATCTCGAATCTCAAGATCAAATTCCTGGAGTAAGAGAATCCAACGAACTAAACGAGGCTTGGCATCCTTCTTTTTCATCAAGAAACGAATCGCAGCATGATCTGAATAGACAATCACCTTAGACCCAACAAGATAGGATCTGAATTTATCAAGTGCAAACACCACTGCAAGTAGCTCTTTCTCCGTAGTGGAATAGTTGATTTGCGCATCATCAAGAGTCTTGCTTGCATAATCTATCACGTGCATCCGCTTATCCTTCCTTTGCCCAAGAACAACACCCACAGCATAGTCACTAGCATCACACATGAGCTCAAATGGCAAGCTCCAATCGGGAGATGTAACTATGGGTGCAGAAGTAAGTTCCTTCTTTAACCTGTTAAAAGCAGCAAGACAACTTTCATCAAAGTCAAAAACACGATCCTTTTCAAGAAGATTGCAGAGTGGCCGAGCTAACTTGGAGAAATCCTTGATGAACCGTCGATAAAAACCAGCATGCCCAAGAAAGCTTCGAATACCTTTCACAGATGAAGGTGGTGGCAATTTTTCAATAACTTCAATTTTTGCTCTATCGACCTCAATGCCTTTACTAGAGATTTTATGCCCAAGCACAATGCCTTCCTTCACCATGAAGTGACATTTTTCCCAATTAAGAACAAGATTCGTTTCAGTACATCTCTGCAACACCTTTGACAAACTGGATAAACATGATTCAAAGGAAGAACCATATACAGTGAAATCATCCACGAATAACTCCATGTCTCTCCCTATAAATTCTGAGAAAATGTGGTTCATGAGCCGTTGAAACGTTGAAGGACCATTACACAAACCAAAAGGAAGCCTCCGATAAGCAAAAGTGCCAAAAGGACAAGTAAAGGTAGTCTTCTCTTGATCTTCGGGTGCAATAGGAATCTGAAAGTAACCCGAGAATCCATCCAGAAAGTTGTAATACTCATTACCCGCCAACCTTTCGAGCATTTGATCAATGAATGGGAGGGGAAAGTGATCTTTGCGAGTAGCGTTATTCAACTTCCTATAGTCAATGCAAACTCTCCAACCTGTTACTGTTCTCGTGGGAATTAATTCATTCTTCTCATTGTGAACAACAGTCATCCCACCTTTCTTAGGCACAACATGAATAGGACTAACCCATTTACTGTGTGGAACCGAATATATGATACCAGCATCAAGCAACTTTGTGATTTCTTTCTTCACCACCTCTTGCAAATTCGGATTCAATCTTCTTTGTCCCTCAATCACAGGCTTATGATCATCTTCTAAGGCAATTCTATGCATGCAAAGAGCAGGGCTAATTCCCTTGATATCTTGAATTGTCCAACCAATAGCTGATTTATATTGCCGAAGAACATGTAATAATTTTTCTAGCTCATCATCACTAAGCAAAGCAGAAACTACCACAGGATATGTATCATTAGGACCAAGAAAGGCATACCTCAAATTAGTAGGTAGAGGTTTAAGTTCCACCTGTGGTGCCTCTGAAAGTGTAAAAACCATCTCAACTTCTGTGTCTCGAACAACAAGTTCTTCTTCTTCTATATCATCTAACACCCGTTCTGCTCCAATGAAGTGTTCATTTTCTAGCTGCACAATTTCATCAACTCTGTCAACAGTAAAACAAGTTTCTCCAAAAGGAGGCATCTTCATTGCTTTGTTCAGATCAAATTCCACTTTGTCCTCGCCAACATTCAATGTCAATTTTCCAGCTTTAACATCGATTGTAGTGCCAGCAGTAGCCAAGAATGGCCTTCCCAAGATAATGGGTATCTCGACATCTTCATCCATCTCTAACACCACAAAATCACAAGGTATGACAAATTTATCCACTTTGACAACCACGTCTTCAATAACCCCCAATGGATACTTAACAGAACGATCCGCCAACTGAAGTGAAATCCGTGTCTTTTTAAGTTCTCCAAGACCAAGCCTTTTGCAGATTGAATATGGCATCAAACTCACACTTGCCCCTAAGTCACACAAGGCTTTCATGTTTTCCATCTTCCCAATAGTGCAAGGCAAAGAGAAGCTTCCCGGATCTTTCAATTTCTGAGGAATGGCCTTTTGGATGACTGCACTGCATTCAGCATTAAGAGTAATAGTTTCTGCATCTTCAAGTTTCCTCTTCTTTGTCAACATCTCCTTAAGAAATTTAGCATAAAGTGGCATCTGATTCAAGGCTTCAGCCAACGGAATATTAACATGCAACTGCCGGAACATAGTCAAGAACTTCTCGTACTGCTTCTCTAAATGCCTGTTGTGAAGTCTCTGTGGAAATGGAATAGGAGGAACATAAGGTGGTGGAGGAACATATGGCTTTTCTGATTCTTCTTCCTTCTTCTTCTCATCTTCTTTTTCTGCCGTGTCTGCAGCAATCTCTACTGGCTCATCCTCTTTCTCAGCATCACTCTCTTTAGGCTTAAGAATCTCAACCTCGGGCAACTCTTTTCCGCTCCTCAAATTAATTGCTTTGCATTGCTCTTTACCAGTCTGGTCGGGTTGACTAGGAAGAGACCATTGTTCACGAACACCCATCTTTGAGGCAATCTGTCCAATCTGTGTTTCTAGCATCTTTTGAGATGATGCCATCTGATCTATTCTTGATTCCATATTAGCCAATGCCCCAGAAGTCCCTTGCATAATCTTATTTAGTGCAACCTCCCACTCAGCTGGTTCTTTCTTTGGTGGAGGTTGATACTGCTGCTGTGCTTGATATGGCGGTCGTGACTGAAAACCAGGAGGTTGATTCTGCCTTGGAAATGCATAGGAAGGATTAGCTGCATGATTATTGCTGTAAGAAAGATTGTTGTTTGGCCTTTGATTCGGATTGTAGTAAGAATTATTCTGCACAGGCCAAGGCTGTCTTCCTTGAATAAAAGATGCTTCTTCTGGAAATTGTTGCACATAAGAGTTTTGACTAGCACCATAATCATTATACCCTTCCATAGGTGAAGCAATAGCATTCACATTTTCCATTTGTCCTCGCACCTCCTGAGTTAGAGTATCCAACTTTTGAGCCAGCATGTTGATAATCTCATATTCTTGTGCTGCTTTTGCTGAGCTCGTCCCACTAGGTGCCCATGAATAATTATTAGATGCTAATTCCTCAAGGAGTGCTTTAGCCTTTGTAGTTGGTGCCTTCTTGAAATTTCCACCAGCAGCCACATCCAAACTCAAACGAATATCTGCATTCATGGCCCCATAAAAAGTACTAATGATCTGCCAATCTTCTAAGCCATGATGTGGACACTTCCTCAATAGTGCCTTGAATCTCTCCCATGCCTGAATGGAGACGAATCTGATCACTCGTAACGCCAGTGATTCTGAATGAGCCACACATCTGCACAAAACGCTCTAGATGTCTGTGTGGGTCTTCTAATTCAATGTCTCCTTCAAAAGCTTGATTGCTGATCATCTGAATTAAGCTCGGATTAATATGGAACTGAGCTGCACCAATCTCTGGAGTTTTGTACATGCAATTGGCTGGATTTGGTGTCTCATGGTACCAAATAGAAGACTGATCAACATTAACAGCTGGTCGAGGTTCTGGATCTCCCATCTTAGCTTTATCTTTTCTTAGCTTTCTCAAAGTACGCTCAATTTCAGGGTCAAATTCCAATTTTTTAGCGCAAGATGAACGTAGCATACACCTGAAAATCACCAACAAAACAACTTGTGGAACCAATTAAAATCTAAACAATAAGAAACAATTAATCCTAAACTCAACTATGTTGCCTTCCCCGGCAGCGGCGCCAATTTGTTAATAGTATTTTTGTGTGTTCATTCGCAGGGAAGGACTGAATGTAATATCAAGTTCAGGTTTCTTATCTCTTTACGTCTAGAAGTGTGTGAGAAGAATTTTTGGGTTTGTGTATTAACTAAATTAACCAAGAACTAATTATAAGCACTAAGAATTTATTTTAAACTGAGATTCAATTATGTTGGAAAACAATCTAAGAATTGGGGTTCTTCACTTGGTCTCAATACATGCTCAATATTAATGTGATATCTGTGTTCCTACCTTGCTGAAAACAATTCTTCTAAAGTTATACTGTACCCTCCCAGGCTACAATATAGTGCTTACAGCTACACCCCAATTGTCACTCCCGTGATACAATCAAAGTATATCTATAAACTGTTAAATGCCAAGAATTATATGTCTCACAATTCTCCTATTAATCTCCCGATCTAATATTCAAATTATGTCTGTTAAATCATGTACTAAGATTGCAACTTCTCTCCCAAGCTTATTACAATCCCTAGAATACAATCAAAGGTTCATGACTCCCCTAATTGTGTTAAGATCTCATTAACAGATCAGCAAAGCAGAAAATCACATAATCAAGCATGCATGAATACCAAGGAATACTACCCAATCCTCAGATTAGAGAATTAGTTACGCATATTTAATAAAGAAAACATAATAATAATGATAATGAATGAAAACATAATATTGAAGAAAGAATTGAAGATCGAAAGTACCTTGATACTATTAAAAGCTATGAATTGTTATGATTTACAATGGTAGGATGTGTTTAAATAGGCTCTACAAATCTTGCCCAACAAGAAATTGCCTTCTATTACAATTTGGATTTAAAGAAGGTACCCAAAACTGCCCAGAATACAATTAAAATTAGAAAAAGGGCAAAACAGTAAATTCCCAACCTTCTTTTACAAGAACACGTGCGCAATTTAATTCAGCATATTTCTTGCACTTGTTTCCTATCCCAGGTTGTAGAAAATCTCTCAAGCTTCGCGTGGGCAGTAAGATCGCTGAAAACGGACTTCTAGAACTCCAGATATGGCCAAAACAGTATAAGCTGCGCAGCCTTCCCAGAAAATCCGAATTTTAATCAAATAAATCTCCAAAAACGACAAAAGCTTAGATATTCTTGCAAACCTGCACAACTACACAAAACACATCAAAACTACACAAACTTGAGTCCAAAACAATCAATTTAAGCCGATATAGAATGTTCCAAGTGGATATAAAATCCACTTATCATGATGATAGCGCGAAGCGATCCCTGAGAGGGAGTAACAGCGAAGCGATCCCATAAACCGGATCATGAGCAAGGTGGCCCTGTAGTTATGTCGGGCTGATTCCAATAGTGGAATTTAGTGGCCCAATTGTCATCTTCTAGGCCCATAGTCAATTATGAACCGTTAATTTAGCTAATTAAATCATGATAATTATTATGCCAGATTTGGGCATAACAATCATCTAACTCATAACTATAAGAAAAAAATTCGTTAATCATACTAAATGCAGAAGTAGGTACAGAAGATGAAGTGGAAATTCTATATTTTTGTTTTTTAGTTAAGATGAAAAGTACAATTAAACCTACTAACAGTACTACTACTCTTAGATGGCATAACATTTTGAGTTTTTGGAGCATACAAATCTACAAGACGATATAAGAAGTCTAAACATTTACATATAAAGCATGATCATATGATATTCCTAACACTTCACAATAATGCTCTAACATGTTTTATGAACCTTCTTTTCTAACACCAGGATCAAGAAGAATGCAACACCATAAATATAAGGAAATTCCTAAAGTATTCGATATACTTAACTTTCATATAAAAAATAACCGCATGAAAAGAATCATCATTTTCATAATTACGTAAATTAGTAACAATATTAACACACTCAATGATAACATGATGTACATTTGGTTCATAAACATTAGAAAAACCTTAGTAGCATGTGCGAAACAATCAAGTATGTCACGTACGGTAGATGCCAATCATATTCGGTAATTATTCCACCTTCATATTGGTGATTTGGGTCTTTATTATATAATTCGGTGAGAATGGCTTTATATTTAATTGCTTCATTTAATAGTTTATAAGTCGAACTCAATCTCGTAGGACAATCGATACCCCACTTATTCGGCATTAATCCATTATCTCTACACAGTTACTTATACCTAGACTTATATGTACCCACTAGACGTAGATACTTAATTACTTTCCTAATAGGTTCTAATAAATGAGTTAATTGTGTAATTCCCTTTTGGGTCGACAAGTTGATTATGTGAGCACAACATCTAATGTGTAAAAATATTCCATTTAAAATAAAGGAATATTGGTCCTAATGTAATTGATACATTTGTTATTAGCAGCAACATTATCTAAAGATATTGTGAATACCTTGTTAAACAGATTAAATTCATTTATTGTTTCTAAAATTCTTTGTTTTATGTTATAACCGAAGTGTGACTTGTCCATTACATCAAAAGCAATAATTCATTTTTGTAAAAGGTAGTCAATGTCAATCCAATGAACAGTAATACAAATATAAGGCTCACCTTGACTCGAACTCCGAAGTTCGACAATCTCTAGTTAAAGAAACCATACCATCAAAATTATCGAAATATTCAATTAGTTCTGCTCGTTGACTATAATATTGTTTTTGTGTGTGATGTTTAAGTGTGTTCCGAGGAATTCTTTTAAATGCCGGGTTTAGCTCACGGGCCGTGCCGTGCGGGCCAGTTCGGGACATGCCAGTTAGTCCTGTTCAGCCGGTTCGTACGGTTCACGTGCCCGGCCGGGCCAGTCTTTGGTGTTTGTTTTCTGAATCCGTATTCGGACCGTCTAATTTAATGGATTATGCGGGTTTAAGACCGGTTCATTTCGGGTCGAATAATAGCAGTTAATATTTCGTGTCAGTCCCGTGCGGTCTGACATAGATAATATAATGAGTAATGCTACTTGCACAGGATTGGTTATAATTTTTTTTTCATAGAATGAGATAATTAGTGGATTTTTATTGTTTGATATGAATGTGAATACAGCGGGTCCATTATAATTAATTAAATATAAACAATCAAATTCAATTTTTTTGTACCCAATCTTGTAACTGTTAGTCATAGAGGCATGCCTGTACACATCTAATAACAAGCCTAACTATTTGTAATGCTTCGCATTACTTACATGACCCTTTAACTGGGGGAACCTCTAGTTGTAGAGTTTCTACTTGTATTTAGTACCTGTAATAAGCATCAAAATTCTATCTGTGTAACTGTATAAATTAGTCATGAAATAATGCTTGAAAGAAGATCAAGAAATCATGCCTCAAGTGTGACGCCCCCAAATCCGAGGTCAAAGATTCAAGTCGTTACATCACCATCCAACCATCATACCTGTATTAACTTTACAACTCAACCATACATCCATCCAGACCTCAATCTTACGCACAAACAAGTTAGAGCATCAGAAACGATAATCGAAAGTAACACTAAATATTACAATTCATCTGTACAATCCAGAATCTTACGCACTTCCACTTATACAACTACACTTGAAGACAAGTCTTACTATTAAAGTTGTAAACCTATCAGACTTACTCTGTAGTATTTATCAGGAACTAAATCATCTCCGGGGTAAATCTTCTACTCCTCTTCTGCTGGTGCGGAGTTAATCGACCAAATTCTTCTCTTTCTGAAAAGTTTTTATAAAGCAAGAATGAGCTACATAATGCTTAGCAAGTTCACCATTTTGAAAAATAATAATGTGGTTTATTTTGAAAACATTCCCAACTATATGGGTATATATCTCAGATTTCAAAACATAATTGGACAATATATATGTTCGAGTTTGAATAAAACATCTATACTCACTAAGGAGTTTTAAGAATAACATATGAACCCTTTATAAGGTTCCCATTTCAATATATCTCAAGTTGAAAAATATATACATATGAGTATATTATTTTTGGCAAAACACTCTACGATTAACATACTGTACAAGGAATACATTATTGCAAAACCTCTTTCCTTCCTTAGCTTAGAAGGTTTCTCATTCAAAAACATTTCATTATTTGAAATAATTGCAAGAGTGCACTAACGCGTGCCAATCTTTATAGAAAATCATGCAGTTCTAGATACTGCACGACGGCAATATTTTTCTTATCAAGATAGAACACTATCGGCAACTTGGCACTTAGGCCTAAGAAGCAGTGTCAGAGCATTTTTCCAAAGTGGAGGAATGGGACTTAAAGAAAACATAGAATCTGACAGGGAGTGACGATGATCAGTCGCCACATCCAAGTCCAATAATCCGCGGGTCTTCTCTACCGGTAGAAGGATAGAAACTACATTCGTAACTATCCTCGGGTGAAAACTTCATCCGTAATCACCCTCGATGAAAACTACATCCGTAATCATCCTTCGGCAACACCTGGGCCGAAATAATAATTGATGGACCGCCTGGCTCACGGCCGCTTACACATCCCGGGAATCGTTCGTCAACGATTTCCACACCTGCCAGAGTCCCCTTTTTTTCTTTCTTGTCAAAAATCATTTTGATAGAAAATTCGAGTAGTTGAAGTTCGACCTCAGTCGACCGATAATTCTTGAAAAGTGTACAAGAAGCAAAACCTGACCGGGGGTTTTCGAAAATGTTTTGGGTTCGAAAGAGTTCGAGTTTGAAAACGATGAAGGTATCTTGGATTAGTTTTGTCTTTAAAATAATGAACAATAATTAATAAATGATATTTTGAGATTTAATATAAACAATTAATAAAATAATTATTTAATTAAAATAAGCTTTTAATCCAAGATAGATATTTTTGAGTATTTATAATAATGTAAAAATAATAAATACTTAAGTATACGATACTTCCCGAATGACCCTTCGGGTTTTCGCAATTTAATCACGATACAATAATATACCGCTCCCCGGTCAATAGCATATTTGGACCGCTACGACCTCTATTGCTAGAGTCGTTGTCCGAAGAAAACATTTTCATTCTAAGTTCAAGGGTGTACAAACACATATGTGCATATATCTCAAACTTCAACATAACCTCATAAAGCATAAGCATATATACGTTTGAAAGCCACAAACAATACAGTGAAAATCCTTATATATAAGTTTTCAAAAGTAAACTTGCCTTGGTTAGGGTGGGGTGGTCGAGCTCGCGACGTGGAACGAAGATCTATACATAATCAATATTCGTACGTTAGTACCTTAACAACACTACTTAATCGTGAGGTTTTAAAGGATGTAAGACCAACATAACGACTCCATTTTGTGACCACTAACCCTCCCACATGACCATGTCATCACTTTATCACATTCGTTACCCATTCGACTCGAATCCATTCCTCAAACTTGAAACACACGTGAGTACTCTTAAAACTACGTTAAACTAACCTCCTATTTGATTTTTCACTCGCGCGCACTTCGCTCTAACATTTTTATAAAATTGAAAAATACAAATTTTATTCCAATTCTTTTTGGACAGCCTTAAAAACTGTATAATCTAACTACCCTCAAATTTTCATAACACTATCATAATTTTAAGGGGTCCTAACTCAGTACACAAGTGGACAACACAGTGGAGTCTGAATTCCAGAACCACACTGCACTAATCCGGCCATAACTCAAGATCTACACATCTCCTGGGTATGAACCTTATATTTCTAGAAACTACATTCAATTATCTTTCCAACCGTGGTCAGTGGATCTCAAGGGGGCAAAACTCAAGGTCCGAATTTGTCTCACAAGACAGAGCAGTTTACAAAAGTTCCAAACAACACTTTTACAACTACATCACTTTCAAATCTCATTGTACACTTAACCATAACCATCAAAGCCATCAAGATCCTTACCATTAACACATATATGACTACATAACTCAAGAACATGGCTTACAACATGGATACAAGCATAATATCTCAAGATCTAACCATCAAAAGTCCAAAACCTCCAAGATTTACACTAATACTTTCAAACCTTAAAAGATCCATCAAATCTTGACACAAACTAAAAGTGAGAGGATGTTATACCTTCTTGAGCCTAGGGAAGCCTTGTATGAGCTTGGGTAGCCTTAAGAACACCTTAGCTAGCTTAGATGAACCTTAAACTTCAAGATCTAAAACAAAAGTTATGGTTAGTCATTATACATCTCCAACTTCCACCATTTTTGTCACCATGCTACACTTTGAATAAAATTATGAAACTTAGTACATACCTTCACAACACCTAGTGGGAGCTTGGGTTTTAATCTTGCGAACTATCGAGGAGTAGTAGAGAAAATGATTTTTCTTCCTCTCTTATTTTTCTGCTCAGATTAGAGCAGTTTGGTAAGGCGGGAAAAGAGTTTTTCTTTTGTTTTTGTTTGGTCAAATAATTGTGTGGTGTATGGATTTATTGGTGGTGTATTAGATGATAAGTAATCACATGTCTCCACCCTACTAGCTAGCCTTAAGTTAGGCCATGTCTCCCTTGTACTTAAAGCATGGCTAGATGTACTACTAACCCATGCTACTTAGTTTGCTTTTTGTACTTCTAGTTAGCATTTCTAACTTAATGGTTTGCATGGCATCTTGCATGGAATATTATCTCGTCTCATTACCCAACCAATTTTCGTTACGTAATCCTTAATTCTTGACGTATCTATAATAAAACTCCTCATAATAATATTTTGTCGCGTAGAAATTTCCTTTGTAATTCATTAAGTGCTAAATTGTATAAATTCCTTAAATATCCATAACTCCTTGTCATAGTCTCTTAAAATCTTTCAACACTCTAGTAGCTCTCAAATCCCAAGTTTTATAAATCTTAATAGCAATAAGACTCTTGCCTTCAGCAATCTTCCCTTTTTCTTACATAGTGAATGTAACAACATAAATTTCTCAGATAATCAATTCCATTAAACAACATGGGTGACTCAAAAGGTTCCAAATTCACAATGTCATATGATATTATATAAAAAATATTACCAAAAATTAGGGTTCTTACAGCCTCCCCTCCTTAAAAGGATTCCGTCCCGGAATCAGGTTGAAAACAGTTGGGGTTACTTTTCATGCATCGTGCTCTCTAGTTCCCATGTTGATTCTTCGACATTCTGGTTCCTCCACAAAACTCTCACTAATTTGACAACCTTGTTCCTCAGCACTTGTTCTTTTCTATCCATGATTTCCACTGGTTTCTCCTCATAAGTCAAATCTGGCTGTAGGTCTATCTGGTCGTATTCTATCACATGCCGAAAGTCCGTATGGTAGGGTCGTAGCATGGACACATGAAACACATTATGCACTTGCTGCAAGCTTGGGGGCAAGGCTAGTTCATAGGCTAACTTTCCAACACGCCTCAAAATCTCAAAAGGTCCTATAAACCTCGGACTTAGCTTCCCTTTCTTTCCAAATCTCATCAATCCTTTCCAGGGGATACCTTTAGCATCACGAAGTCTCCCACCTCATACTCCTTTGATATCTCATAAAATTTGACCATTCGAAATAATGGGTTCGTAAAAAAAAACTAATGACTTTTACATACACTCGTCTGTACCGTAAAGACGTAATATCAATTCGAAATCTTCATTTAATAATTCGTACATATCGTGATTGCAAAAATTTCTCATCCACCCATAAAATTACTAGTCGTCCAGGTTTCGAATATTCACGAAAATTAGGGTTAATGCAGTCTCCTCTCCTTAAAAGGATTCTATCTTAAGAACTTAAGGATAATAGTTGTGGATACAATTCCAACCTTACCCTTTCCAACTCTCAGGTTGACACTTCAACCTTATTGTTCTCTCCCTTGGTCTCACCAACGCTTTAATGTTGTTTCTCAACGCATACTCTCCTCGACCTGTATTCCTTATCGGTTGTTCTATGAATGAAAATTTCTATCCCACTACTTATACGTTCCTCCTCTACCTTGTTCATAGTATCCATGTTGAGTCCTTGTATCGTTGGCCCGTGAATACTTTGTGGTCGTGTTTTATAATCTGAGACAACGTCAATACGCACGGTATTCCTCATATTCCTTGGCTTGATTAGCACGCATGTGTTGCCTCCCGTCAGCCGTTACCACTTGCTATGGATACTGTATAGTCTTCGGTATACGTCGAACCAGTTCAGCTACTATATCCCTCGTTCATTGACTTCTTCGTAATGCAAGAAAAGCGAAACTTCTTCTTTCGTAGTACGCTTTACAAGAGACGTCCTTACGTTCGCATGGTGACGATCGTGATAACAACATTTATTTCATGGATAAGTTTTTATTCTCGACTGCCCCGTGAAATCTAAGGCACGACACTAAATATAAATTCGATCGTCTGGATAATTCTTCTTCCCTGTCCGTCAGCCACAGATCAAATTAGTACATACGCTCAATCTCTTTATTAATTATACTTGAAAGCACCTTCAATATTCGAAGTTTATCCTTAAGTTTCTATCTGACGTAATCACTGCAGAAGTTTTTATATTGCCCCACCATCTTTTCCGTATATAAATCGATAATCTTCTAAATGGAAAGTCTCTCGTAGGTAAATCACTTGGTCCAGCAATTATAAATCAACTAGGGCCATCTCTTGGCTCGATCTTCGGCGACCTACTCATGAAGTTCATTATAATTCTGTCCACGTTCAAGATTTTCTACAGGCGGAATTAATCCACTAGATCTCTATCATTTTGTTTTTGACATGTTGCGTTTGTACTTAATAGTTTGCCAATACCATTCTTCATATCCGTTTGCCAAACATTCTCTTAATTCTCTATACATCTTTGTCCTTCCCCATAATTTAGTCATTTTCCTCTAACATTATTCTTTATTGTATATACTCTATTTTCTTGGTCAATACTGACTGAATTCCAATTTCGAATAATCCATTCTATAGGTATCGGCCACCACTACACTGGCCTTTCCTGGGTAATAACAGATTTCTCCATTATACTCCCTGCTCCCTTTCGTCACCTTCTCTTTCTTATGTTTAGTTCTAATATGAAGATATACTTATGGCACTTTTGGAAAAATTTTCACACTTTTCTCATAAAGTTAACGTCTCAGTTTTATGCGTGAACGCCATCATGACTAATCCCAGACTCACGGTTAGTATATCCTATCCCGTAACCTTTATGTTGTTTAGAAGTATAGGCTATCATCCCCTTTCTACTACATCAGCACACCTCTTAAACTCTTGAAAGACGCATCATCGTGACTCTCAAAGTCCTATTTTTATCATCAAGTATAGCTAACAACGAGGTTGTTGCTAATATCTCATTTCATTCCAAAACTTTGTTCATTAATCCATAAAGGCTTCTGACTCATTAGTCCACTAAAATGATACTACCATAATTTTATAACGTTTATATTAGTATGAAATTCCAACTTTGGCACAGTACAGAGGTCGATCTTGAGTTGGTGAAACCCGCTTTTCAACCTTATCTTTGAAAAACAACTACGCGTTTTAACTGGTCAACAATTCCTACATCTCCAGTTAGGGGTATCGATTCTCGATGGTATATGTAAGATGTCATACGCTCGTCCTCTTTCACAACTGGCACCAATCAGTCTGAGGCCTGCATGCTGCTGCGATTCCCAATAAACTTGATTAGGTGGTAATCTCGAAGGATCATTGGGATATATCCATGCATCCATTTTCTATTATGGGCCTTTTAAACTTTATGTCTCTCTATGTGCATCAATCCCTTTAAGCTAAGTAAAGCTTCACATTCTTGCCACGATATTTCTTCCTTTCTTGTCCATCTCACTTCCATGTTAGTTTCCTCTAAGGATATGTCTTATATCAAAATAGATTTGAATTTCTTGGATCAGGAAAAGGCTTGGTAACTCCAGAATTCATTAATATAACATCCTGACAACGGTTGGTAGGAGCGTACTCCCAACCACCTCATCATTTCTTATAACCTTCCTCACACTAATATTAAAGGTCCTTGTGGTATGCCCCGACATGTTATTCCTACTTTAAATAATTACTCGGCATAACGCTCTTGCTGCACAATTACAACATTTGGTTTTTTTTTCATATTGGTGCAACGGTTCACAATTGTACCTCCTGTTCACCTTAGAGTAATCACTTTTGAAAGGAATGGTTTCAAAATAACAAGGTCCAATAGATAATTTCAATAAGAATTCCATATTGGATGTTCCAAGAATGTTGATGGTTCCAAATACTAGGAGTCTCGATTTTTGGAGATGTAAGGATGGACAGAAAGAATACAACAAGGTTTATTCCTTCATGTCCTGATAATTTTGTAATGTGATATCATAGAGAGTGTTGCACGAGGGCAATGATTGTTGGATACAAAAGTCATAAAGACGATCTTTATACCATTCTTACATCTGGTGAATACTTTTCCTCAAAAATAGAGGATCTAAAAGTCCCATTGATAAAGGTCAATCGATCGAAAGCAATTCTACTCTATGACAATAAAAAAAATGAAGCAGTTTATCATTCAAGTAATATATGGTTTCAAATGTATCTTCATTATATGAATGAAAGAACAGAATATTCAAGTGACATAAAGTCTGATACGAAGATGGGTAGAATTCAAGTTGAGTGGGCGACCTCACTAGGTCTCAATCAAGTTATTCGTCAAAAATTTCATCATCATACTTTACCACATGCAAAATGCATTGCGGAATGAATTAAATTTGGAGTTGGACCAGTGAAACAATAACTAGTCCTTTTCAAGAAACACTAGCAACTAGCTAGACAAAATTTGCTAGTTCACCTGTTTGAGACATCACCACTAGCTAGGACAATTAGCTAGGTGTTCTTCACAACATTACAATTTTGGCTAGTTAGAACAATCAACTAGTCATTCATATTGACATATCGACTAGCCAGTTTCAATTGGCTAGAACAGAATTTCAACATCGTAGCCACTGAAGAAACTTTAGGCTACTCGGACAACGAATGGAAATAAGAAGTTATGAAGTTTGAAAAGAAAACTATAAAATCTGAAGAGAATGTTCTAGGTATCGGAACAATCGATAACATCTCATCAAATATTACTTACCAGTGAAACGGTCCACCCAAAGGTGCCTCCGTACACATGCTTTATCAGATCCTACAATAGAATTAAATTCAGAATACCAATATAAAAATGATGTCCTTACTATGATTTCAATGTACGATGTAAAATCTCATCTTGAATAGAAGAAAAGAATTCATGAAGGATGTCTGGACATTAGATCATCCATGTCCTCAGTAATTTGTTAAATATTTATGAGCTCAACTGAAGAGTGCAAGTATGAAAGAAGCAATCAAATATCAATATTCTTTAAGTAATATTCATCGATTAATTAAGGAAATATTTGTTGAACCTTCCTTGGATAATTGAAAGAAAGTGTAAATAGGCCTGATCCGAACAAGATCATCATAAATTTTTGAATAGAATGTTCATGGATCAAATAAAATTACTTCGGATAAGTCCTGCTTTAGGGAAAGTATCTCACTGGTTGTTATTCCACAAGTTTGAAGTATAAAGCTAGAAGGGTTACGTGATATAAACTAATCGAGGTAACAGGGTTAGTGAACAGTTTAAAATGAAGTAGTGCACCTACCGGAAGTTACCAAAATAAGTTAATGATCATTCGTGCATCTCATTATCACCATTATGAGGGTAACTCCATCTCTTCGTCTTCGTAATACAAGACATCAACTAGTGCGTCTCCCAATCATCGTCTTAAAGTCATTTATCGAGTTGGGGTTTCACAAATATATCTGTCATTTCCGTGCTTTATCTTGAAGACCAAGCTTCACATCATTCGGGGGACACCTGCTAAGTCCATAGGGTCCTACTTCATGCCTTCCGACATGAATCACAAGTGGCCAGTTCCCCCTGGGAACAGATCAAAGAGATCTCTCAGGGATCTCAGTGCAGTCCATAGGTTCAGTGGCGGGTGTGTGTATGTGAACATATACCAAAAATATTGAGGTCTACAATACATATATACGTAGTCCCTGATAACATCTCTATCAAAGGATCCCACTTTAGACCCGCTGGTCTTTTCTTTTAGTAGACTCTGAGATCACTGTATCGCTCGTTGCAACCATATTCAACTTCTCTTGAGTCCCTTTGTTAATTCTACTTGTTTGTTCTCTAAGTTGAACTACCATGCTCTAGCGTCCGAATCATGTGTGGAATTATCTAGCACGCTCGTCTTATGATAACATTCTCATATAACACATGTACAATTCGCCATCAAGGGTAATGAAATCCACAACGGCATAGTAACCACCTTTCAAGTAAACCCGTTACTTATCAAAAATCGGATCTTATAGCCAAAGTAAAAGGCTTTCATTATTCCAAGTACTAAGTACCCTTAATTATGTAGGGAAGTCTAAACTTCTTGATTCTTAAAATACCGCCTCCTAAACTCTGGAGGACTATTAGCCACAAAATTTATGCCAGCCTAGTCATCCGATCATATTGGCAATATCGCCTCTACCTCAGCTGCTCTTGAGATTTCGCTCTGCTTCCTATATCATTACCAATGATAGGTCATGTACGACTCTCAAACCTCTATTCATCATTCAGAAGGTCTCTAAGGATTCTATCGACCCTAGTATAATACCTCCAGTCAACACTCCAGTCCATTCTACTCACCGGTACCTCTTCCGGTAGTCCAATAATAAGTTTACTACGATCTCTTATGTCATTCTCCTACTTAGACTTAACTCTCAACACTCTCATTTCTGAGTACTGTAACTTATCGCTCTGATACCATTTCTGTGACGCCCCCAAATCCGAGGTCAAAGATTCAAGTCGTCACATCACCATCCAACCATATCATACCTGTATTAACTTTACAACTCAACCATACATCCATCCAGACCTCAATCTTACGCACAAACAAGTTAGAGCCTCAGAAACGATAATCGAAAGTAACACTAAATATTACAATTCATCTGTACAATCCAGAATCTTACGCACTTCCACTTATACAACTACACTTGAAGACAAGTCTTACTATTACAGTTGAAAACCTATCAGACTTACTCTGTAGTATTTATCAGGAACTAAATCATCTCCGGGGTAAATCTTCTACTCCTCTTCTGCTGGTGCGGAGTTAATCGGCCAAATTCTTCTCTTTCTGAAAAGTTTTTATAAAGTAAGAATGAGCTACATAATGCTCAGCAAGTTCACCATTTTGAAAAATAATAATGTGGTTTATTTTGAAAACATTCCCAACTATATGGGTATATATCTCAGATTTCAAAACATAATTGGACAATATATATGTCCGAGTTTGAATAAAACATCTATACTCACTAAGGAGCTTTAAGAATAACATATGAACCCTTTATAAGGTTCCCATTTTAATATATCTCAAGTTGAAAAATATATACATATGAGTATATCATTTTTGGCAAAACACTCTACGGTTAACATACTGTACAAGGAATACATTATTGCAAAACCTCTTTCCTTCCTTAGCTTAGAAGGTTTCTCATTCAAAAACATTTCATCATTTGAAATAATTGCAAGAGTGCACTAACGCGTGCCAATCTTTATAGAAAATCTTGCAGTTCTAGATACTGCACGATGTCAATATTTTTCTTATCAAGATAGAACACTATCGGCAACTTGGCACTTAGGCCTAAGAAGCAGTGTCAGAGCATTTTTCCAAAGTGGAGGAATGGGACTTAAAGAAAACATAGAATCTGACAGGGAGTGACGATGATCAGTCGCCACATCCAAGTCCAATAATCCGCGGGTCTTCTCTACCGGTAGAAGGATAGAAACTACATCCGTAACTATCCTCGGGTGAAAACTACATCCGTAATCACCCTCGATGAAAACTACATCCGTAATCATCCTTCGGCAACACCTGGGCTGGAATAATAATTGATGGACCGCCTGGCTCACGGCCGCTTACACATCCCGGGAATCGTTCGTCAACGATTCCCACACCTGCCAGAGTCCCCTTTTTTTTTCTTTCTTGTCAAAAATCATTTTGATAGAAAATTCGAGTAGTTGAAGTTCGACCTCAGTCGACCGATAATTCTTGAAAAGTGTACAAGAAGCAAAACCTGACCGGGGGTTTTCGAAAATGTTTTGGGTTCGAAAGAGTTCGAGTTTGAAAACGATGAAGGTATCTTGGATTAGTTTTGTCTTTAAAATAATTAACAATAATTAATAAATGATATTTTGAGATTTAATATAAACAATTAATAAAATAATTATTTAATTAAAATAAGTTTTTAATCCAAGATAGATATTTTTGAGTATTTATAATAATGTAAAAATAATTAATACTTAAGTATACGATACTTCCCGAATGACCCTTCGGGTTTTCGCAATTTAATCACGATACAATAATATACCGCTCCCCGGTCAATAGCATATTTGGACCGCTACGACCTCTATTGCTAGAGTCGTTGTCCGAAGAAAACATTTTCATTCTAAGTTCAAGGGTGTACAAACACATATGTGCATATATCTCAAACTTCAACATAACCTCATAAAGCATAAGCATATAATACGTTTGAAAGCCACAAACAACACAGTGAAAATCCTTATATATAAGTTTTGAAAAGTAAACTTGCCTTGGTTAGGGTGGGGTGGTCGAGCTCGAGACGTGGAACGAAGATCTATACATAATCAATATTCGTACGTTAGTACCTTAGCAACACTACTTAATCGTGAGGTTTTAAAGGATGTAAGACCAACTTAACGACTCCAATTTGTGACCACTAACCCTCCCATATGACCATGTCATCACTTTACCACATTCGTTACCCATTCGACTCGAATCCATTCCTCAAACTTGAAACACAAGTGAGTACTCTTAAAACTACGTTAAACTAACCTCCTAGGTGATTTTTCACTCGCGCGCACTTTGCTCTAACATTTTTATAAAATTGAAAAATACAAATTTTATTCAAATTCTTTTTGGAAAGCCTTCACAACTGTATAATCTAACTACCCTCAATTTTTCATAACACTAGCATAATTTTAAGGGGTCCTAACTCAGTTCACAAGTGGACAACACAGTGCAGTCTAAATTCCAGAACCACACTGCACTAATCCGGCCATAACTCAAGATCAACACATCTCCTGGGTATGAACCTTATATTTCTAGAAACTACATTCAATTATCTTTCCAACTGTGGTCAGTGGGTCTCAAGGGGACAAAAATCAAGGTCCGAATTTGTCTCACAAGACAGAGCAGTTTACAAAAGTTCCAAACAACACTTTTACAACTACATCACTTTCAAATGTCATTGTACACTTAACCATAACCATCAAAGCCATCAAGATCCTTACCATTAACACATATATGACTACATAACTCAAGAACATGGCTTACAACATGGATACAAGCATAATATCTCAAGATCTAACCATCAAAAGTCCAAAACCTCCAAGATTTACACTAATACTTTCAAACCTTAAAAGATCCATCAAATCTTGACACAAACTAAAAGTGAGAGGATGTTATACCTTTCTTGAGCCTAGGGAAGCCTTGTACGAGCTTGGGTAGCCTTAAGAACACCTTAGCTAGCTTAGATGAACCTTAAACTTCAAGATCTAAAACAAAAGTTATGGTTAGTCATTATATATCTCCAACTTCCACCAATTTTCTCACCATGCTACACTTTGAATAAAATTATGAAACTTAGTACATACCTTCACAACACCTAGGGGAAGCTTGGGTTTTAATCTTGCGAACTATAGAGGAGTAGAAGTGGAGAAAATGATTTTTCTTCCTCTCTTATTTTTCTGCTCAGATTAGAGCAGTTTGGTAAGGGGGAAAAGAGCTTTTCTTTTGTTTTTGTTTGGTCAAATAATTGTGTGGTGTATGGAGTTATTGGTGGTGTATTAGATGATAAGTAATCACATGTCTCCACCCTATTAGCTAGCCTTAAGTTAGGCCATGTCTCCCTTGTACTTAAAGCATGGCTAGATGTACTACTAACCCATGCTACTTAGTTTGCTTTTTGTACTTCTAGTTAGCATTTCTAACTTAATGGTTTGCATGGAATATTATCTCGTCTCATTACCCAACCAATTTTCGTTACGTAATCCTTAATTCTTGACGTATCTATAATAAAACTCCTCGTAATAATATTTTGTCGCGTAGAAATTTCCTTTGTAATTCATTAAGTGCTAAATTGTATAAATTCCTTAAATATCCATAACTCCTTGGCATAGTCTCTTAAAATCTTTCAACACTCTAGTAGCTCTCAAATCCCAAGTTTTATAAATCTTAATAGCAATAAGACTCTTGCCTTCAGCAATCTTCCCTTTTTCTTACATAGTGAATGTAACAACATAAATTTCTCAGATAATCAATTCCATTAAACAACATGGGTGACTCAAAAGGTTCCAAATTCACAATGTCATATGATATTATATAAAAAATATTACCAAAAATTAGGGTTCTTACATCAAGCTTGGAGAACAAGGCTGCAGAAATAAACACAGTTGGATTTTGAAGATTGAAGATTTGCCTAAGAACTAATTCGAGAAGTACTTTGTTCTATTCGAGAAGTCTAGAATTCGAGAAGTCAGGGATTCGATATCTCAAAAGACACTGTTCGATATCTCAAAGAGTCAACAGGTCAAAGCCTCATTCGACAACTCAGGGATTCGACATGTCTAAAGCACTATTCGAGAACTCAAGAAGTCAACAGGTCAAAGCATCATTCGAGTTCTCAAAGAGTCAAGAAAGTAAAAGTATCAATCGATATCTCAAGGACTTAAAAGCTATTCGACATCTCAGGGATTCGATAAGTCAAAAGCTATATTCGACAACTCAAGGATCCCTAAAGAAAAGACTAGTTCGAGAAGTGGTTCAACATCTCAATGATACAGTATTCGAGAACTGGGAGTTATCTAACATGTCAATTCTAGTTCTCGAATCAATCTATGAGCTACTTATCGAATGCAGTCTTGGAGACAAAATACTGAAGATTGTACAAGTCAGAAACCTGCAGCAAGCCATAACACTTTCAGGACCACAGTACTGTAAAGTGTCTTTGGGAAGACTACAAGAAGCTTAGAGAGTTGTTACAGGAGATAAACTTCTAAAGAAGTGGATTTGAACAGAGTTAAAGGAAGTCAAATTTCAAGCCGTTTGTATGTTTACTCATAAGGGATAGACATGTTAGAAAGTAATTTTGTCAGTCACTTTATTTGTAGTAAGTAGGTTGTACACATGTTCAATAAGTGTACAACCTCTCTTCTCTAGCAGTTAAGTTTTTAAGAGTTTTCTTATCATAACTGAGAACATCTCTTTGAGAAAAACGAAGCTGAGAATACTAACATTTGTATTCCCAGATTGTAGCAAAATCTTGATCTAATAAAATATTAGATTGAAGTGAGTATTATGTTCTTGTGTTTCTTATTTCCGCATTCTTATTATGCTAAACACAAAACACACACTTTGCTACACAATCACCATAAAATAGATTCATAACAAACGTCTTAGAATTTATATTCGAAGAAAATTTGAGAATATATTCACCCCCCTCTGTATTCTCTTGTGTGTATTCAATACTCAACAAGTGGTATCAGATCAGGCTGTTAGTCAAAATAGAAAACGATCAACATGAGTACATAGAAGACAACATGAACGGTGAAGGTCCCTAAGTTTGATAAAGAGAATTACAATCTCTGGAAGATCAAGATGATGCTGTTCATCAAAGCTGCTAACCCTCTATACCCTGAGATTCTCAAGAATGGTCCATTTGTGCCACAACAAGAGATCCCTGAGTCTACCATGGGTACCCTGGTCATTCCTAGATCATATGTTGCTAAAAAGCCATCAAAATGGACAGATTCAGAGAAGGAGAAGGTTGCCCTAGATAGCCATCTCATGCTGTTGATCATAGATTCTATGGAGCCGTCAATGTTTGCCAACATAGCTTCATGCAGAACAGCAAAAGAGATGTGGGATCATATTGAGGTGTTGTGTGAAGGGACAGAGGAAGTTAGAGAAAACAAGAAATAGATACTGTTCACTCAGTATGAAGCTTTTATGGCACAGTCCAAAGAAAGCATTACTGAAATGTTTGAGAGATTTCACAAGCTGGTGACTGAGCTACAGATGAATGGTAAGGTTTACAGTACCAAGGAGCTAAATATGAAGTTTCTACTTTCTGCACCAAACCACCTCGAGCAAAGAGTTATCTCTCTAAGAGAAAAAGATATGAAAAAAGTGACATATGATGTGCTCTATGTTGTGTTAAATGTAAGAACCCAGATTTTTGCTTATAATTAAAATTTTTGATCATGTAACGGAGTATAAGTGTAACAGTGGTTCAAGTGAATGAATATATAATGAATTTTGATTCAACTGCTTCTATGCCCTGAACATTGCAATTGGTTGACAACTTAGATTAGAATAATCTATCTTCTGGAAAGTACAATATGATAAATTCCAAAGAGAAGGATTATTCTCATGTCATCCAAATCGATATCTGTTATAAGTCCAGTGGCTCCGTAAAAAGGTTAAGAAATGCTCGGGAAAGTAAGAGATCACTTTTCCAATTATAAGGAATAAAGTAAAGAATAAGTGATGGATAGTGTTTTTGGTGGAATTAGGAATATTATTGGACGACGCTATATAGAAGTACCCGGAACGAATTTCAGAGTTCGTATTAATGATCCAGGGGGAAAACGAGTGTATGTAAATGATATCGGATTCTGAAAAATAGCACTTTTATTTTCCCCGAGATTTCCCTGGACACTGAAAGACTTAAGGAATTATTGAAAAGATTTAAGGAATTTGGATTCAAGGATTATTAAAGAAAATTGAAATGATGGTATAAATATTAAGGCGGTTTTCGGTAAAACCCTAAGTAGAAATCTTCGAGATATTCCTCCGAACGATCAATGAATTGAGCAATAACCGGACAAAGAAACAAGCAGGGAATCAAGATACATGCATGTGCTAGTGGATAACATCAATTAACTAAGTAGTTACATGAGTAACTAATATACTTATGTAATTAATTACATTCGTCTTCATGGAAGAACATTCCACTTTTTAACCATTTTCCAAGCGTACCCTGTCTTCATCATTCAAAAAATCATTTAATATTAACTGTAGAAATATGTAGTTGTTCCTAATATCATTATTATCTAGCATCTCTTTCCGAGTTAGTTTGAATTAACTAATGAAATGTTTTGTGGAAGCTTATGTATTTTCTGCAATCTAAAATAAAAGCGGTTTTCGTTTATGCAAGTGAGTTTTTTTAGAGATATTTTCCTATGTATGCAGCATATATTCTTGTTATAAGACGGAGATAAGTAGAATGGCACGGGACAATACGATAATATAATTAGTTCTAAGAATAAAATTATTCAGTTTTTTTCCTGAACTTCCAATGTTAGAACTTGTACAGTGAGTACGAACTTTATTCTTTCCCAGACTACACAGTCTGCAATCCAACTTTTTTTTTTGTCAAAAGAAGAAGCATTTAATTAAACTTTCAAATCGTCATACAAGACAGAACTAAAGAGTTGATGGACATCCCCACCACTCCAATTACGATCAGCTATAGAACTCGAATGTCTCACTAATTCATGAGCCACCTTGTTCGCAGATCGCTTAATAAAATTTAACACCACATTGTGTTGTTTAAGTTGAGACAGCATGGCCTTACAATCATCAACCATACGGCCAAAGTAAGATAAAGTGATATTCGAACATCTAATTGCCTGGATAGCAACCAAGCAATCTGACTCCACCACCACGTTTCCCACCTTCTTCTCCTTCACCCAACTCAATGCTTCCCTGATTCCCATGGCTTCTGCTATTTCTGGATCCACCTGGCCTTGCTTACACTTTGTTTGAGCCTCAACCACATTCCCCTGACTATCTCGAACTAGAAAGGCAAAGCTGTATTTGTTAGAGTCTGTGAAACATGCAGCATCAACATTGATTTTTAATTCTCCTACGTTTGGTTTCGTCCAACGCTCGTTGCCATCCGCTTGAGTCATGAACCCAAGAGAAATATCAAATGACTTGTCTTGAGCGTATCTCCACTGATTAAAAATATGCCTTGCTGATTCTACAATTTGAACAAACTCCTCACCTTTTTGATTCCAGACTATTGCATTTCTGTTACGCCAGATTGACCAGCAGATTGATCCTATCCATTGCAGATCTTCAATCTTATACACACCAACAGCCATCTTGAACCAGTCAAAAAAATTCATACAAGGCTGAAAATTGAACACATACCCTGCGTACACCCAGCAGGCTTTGGCTACCTGGCAGTGAACCAGTGAATGCATAACAGACTCCGTTTCTGCGTTACATACTGGACATAAAGTATCCACTGCTACCCTTCTGATTTGCAGTTGATCTTTCGTAGGAAGTATACCAGACAGAGCTCTCCACATAAAAGTTTTAATCTTTGGAGGTAACTTCAAATTCCACAGCTTTTTCCAAGTACTCGAGTTATCCCCTGAGTTCGGTTGTTGATTATTCACTGTAAGAATGCCATATGCACTCTTTACTGTATATACACCCAGCTTTTCATTATTCCAAAACCATGAGTCCGCATCAATATTGCTTAAAGGAATAGAAAGAATTAAGTTGGCGTCTCTGTCTTTAAAGATATCCTTAATCAAATCCTGGTCCCATTCTCTCTCACCAGTGACCATTAAAGAATTAACCTTCATATCTTTTAACGCTTCATGTGATGTGTGAATGTACGGATCTTCTTTATGAGGCAGCCAAGGATCATTCTCAATGCTAACTGATTCACCTGACCCTATTCTGCGAACTGCTCCCTTCTTTAACAGTACTTGAGCCTCCAAGATACTTCTCCACGTGTAGCTTGGATTATTACCCAACGTTGCCTCCAAAAACGAGCTGTTTGGGAAATATCTTGCCTTGTACAGTCTGCTCACTAAACTATCCTGATTTGTTAGAAAACGCCAAGCTTGCTTTCCAAGAAGGGCAATGTTGAACTCGTGTAACTTACGGAAACCCAAACCACCTTGAGTTTTCCTTTTGCATAAACGATCCCAACTGAGCCATGAGATACCCCTCTCCTTCTGTTTAGACGTTCTCCACCAGAATTTTGACATAATGCCTTCGAGCTCCTTGCATGTTTGTTGAGGAATCAGAAAAATTCCCATAGCGTAGTTTGGAAGAGATAGAGCAACTGTTTTCAGAAGAATTTCTTTTCCACCTCCTGATAAATATTTCTTGTCCCACCCTTGAACTTTATCTCTGAGACGATCCTTCAGGTAACCAAAAATCGACGTTTTCTTTCTTCCTAACATGTTTGGTAAACCCAAATAGGTAGAGTTGTCTCCTGCTTCCCCAACTCTGAGAATATTACAAATGTTCACCCTTTCATGTTGTTGAGTATTTCTACTAAAGAATGCCGATGATTTATCCACATTAATCTTCGACCAGAGGCATGTTCAAAAATCTGCAGCATATTAACCATCTGCCCTGCTACCTCTGGTTTTGCCTTGCAAAAAATGTATGTATCATCTGCAAAAAACAGATGAGAAAGCGACGGAGCACCACGAGCTACCTGAATTCCTTTCAGCAAACTACGTCTTTCAAAATCTTTAATCAATGCTGTAAAACCCTCCATACAGATCAAGAACAAATATGAAGAAAGGGGGTCACCTTGACGGATACCCCTCGAGGGAATAATAGTACCAAATTCTTTACCAGCATGAGTTATTTGGTATCTTGCAGATGTCACACATTCCATAAAAAGATTAACCAACCTCTGATTTAAGCCCATTTTAATCATCATTAACTCCAAAAAACTCCATTCCACACGATCGTAAGCCTTACTCATATCTAGCTTGAGCGCCATCCAACCTGTTTTTCCTGTGGATTTTCTTTTCATATAATGCATTATCTCATAAGAAATCAAGATATTATCTGTTATGAGTCTATCAGGAATAAACGCGCTTTGAGTCTCTGATATCATACCATTCAGGATACGTTTAAATCTATTGGCCATTACTTTAGATGCAACTTTATACAGGACATTGCACAAAGATATGGGCCTCAAGTCAGTCATCTTCGAGGGATTCTGCTTCTTAGGAATCAACACTATATTTGTATCCGTAACCTTGTCATCAAATCTGCCGGTTCCAAAGAATTGTTTAACAAACTGAAATACGTCCTCACCTACAATGTGCCAGCATCTTTGGTAAAAACCTGGGCTCATCCCATCTGGCCCAGGGGACTTGTCAGGATGCATACTAAACAGAGCACTTTTGACTTCACTTTTCTCTACATCTTCCAACAGAAGAGCATTCTGCTCGTCTGTCACGCACTTAGAAACACAATTAATGATCCTCTCACAACTTGTATCCGATCTTGAGAAAAGCTCACTGAAATATTCTATCATGACTTCTTGAAGACCATCTTCCCAACCCACTACTGTTCCATTCTTATCCTCCAGATTCGATATGTAATTCATTTTGCGCCTCACCTTCGTAGCTGCATGAAAAAATTTGTTGTTTTGGTCTCCTTCACGGAGCCAAAGTTGTTTAGAACGTTGTTTCCAAAAAATTTCTTGCTGGGTATAAACTTCTTCGAGTTGCTTAGAGGCATCTTGATAAAGCTTTACTGATCGATTATCTCTCCTGCCTTTCATCGATATCAACATCTTTTTGCTCTGTCTGATCCGATCTTTAAAGTTTCCTGTGATTTCCTTACCCCAGCTTGATAACGTTTCTGAGCACAAAGCTATTTTCTCTTGAATCGACTTGTGTTGATGCATATTCCAAGTTTCTTTGACAATTTGCAGACACATTGGTTCTCTCAACCATGCATTTTCAAATTTAAAGCGCTTGACCTGGAGAGGCTTTGTTACGATCTTAGGCTCAAGAAAAATTGGAGGATAAGAATGGAACTCAAGTTCAAACATGAAAACTAAAATCGTGCATTATATCTCAAATTGTAGTACTAATCCCAAAATATTCTTCAACACTTATATAGAAAAGCATTGTTCATCAGTATCCCAAAAATTTCCACCAAACTGTAGTTGTTTGGTTACTTGTTTTCAGCTTGGGAAGCAGAACTGTCAATCTCGTGAGAATTTTTCGACAATTTCCTTGGACTTTTCAACAATTTCCTTCGACTTTTCAATCATCTAAACAAACATACATAAAATCAAGTTAGTGTATTATGAAAGTTATTAAAACTATTGAATAAACAATAGACAACTTTAAAGATATGAAGGGTTACCCTATCAAGGGTGTTTTTGAAGCAAGTTTTGTGTTCCTCCATTGAAGCACTATAAACCGCATCCATATATTCTTTAACATCATCCATGAAAGTTGTAGTTTCTTCTTCACACATCTTCTTGTAACATGCTAAACCAGTGGCGGGTGATGCAGCATTATGTGATTGTTCCACTGTTTTCGTCGACATTCTTTAATTCTTCTACAAACAAAGAGTAACTAAATCAAGATGACAAACACAACTTCTACTTGTAATCAAAAGACCAAAAAAATCTAAAAAGAGAGCACAGCTTCCCACAGCATATATTAAAATCCCGAAACTAAAACTAATTAAGCTTCGAATCATAATCATGATGTTTTATTTACGCGCACAAATAACAAGCTATAGAGAGAGAGAGAGAGAGAGAGAGAGAGAGAGAGAGAGAGAGAGAGAGAGAGAGAGAGAGAGAGAGAGAGAGAGAGAGAGAGAGAGAGAGAGATAGAGAGAGAGAGAGAGAGAGAGAGAGAGAGAGAGAGAGAGAGAGAGAGAGAGAAAATTACCAGCGTTCAAGCTTTGTGACACAGAATGAAGAGGGTATTTGTTGCAAATAAAACACAGAAGGTTGAATCACACTACTTACTATACAAATACATGAAAGACGAACATACACGACACAACTTTCACGTCTACTACAGCACATATTCAAATTAACATTCTATTCACTAACCAAAGGAATTATCTAATGACTTACAACAACCAACGGGTAAAGGCTTGGGATCTGGCCGGCAAGGTTGTTGTTTTACATGTTATGTCACTAGTACATTATTTTGAATCTTGGAGGACACTGATAAGAAACTTGAGGGATATATGTACACAGTAAGTTACACCTCAGAGATGCTTTGTTGAGATCGTCTTTGTTGCAGTTGAGGATAATACTAAATATTTTCCGCATGCCATTAGATCGTTAGACTATTACTGGATATAGATCAATAATGAGCTATAATATTACTGTGGTCGAAAAAAATGTTGATAACAGTTATGAAGTATCCTTTTCTTCCCTATAATCCTCTGTTTTGTTTGCATATAATTCCAGTTGAACTTGAAGGATGCTGCATACATGTCTAATTCACTAACCTCTACACATGTCCCAGTAACATGACACTGTAAATCAAATTATGGAATAAAATTATTACTCGTCAAAGATTGGACCGAGGCACCTTCTTGAGATTTGTTTATGTACAGTCACTGATATTGGCTCATATTAGATTGTGTTCTCAGAAAGCAGCAGATATTGATAGTCTTGACTAATAACCTTACAGATAAGAGAGCTTCTTAATGAAGGAGATTTTCCCTTGGAAGGCAAGGGCTCTAAACCACCAGAACATGTACTTGATGTTTGTGCAATCTTATTGAACATAACTATACTGATGCGGATAATTTTTTGTAAGCTTAGGTAGACAGTATTTGGATTATAAAGAGAGGACTGTATTTGTGTTAAATATATTGCATTACATGACAATGATGAGGCCAGTTGCTGGTAAAAGAGAAAAGAGATTTGAAATGTTATGCATAAAAGATTATATTGAAATCAGATTAATGACCTAATATGTTGTGGTCAAATTTTAGTTAAGCTATTGGGTATCAGGTGGATTATTGTTGAAAACAGAGTCAGTGTTCTGTTTTCCCTAAAATTTTCTGCAAATAACTTCAGTTGTTCAGGCTTGAACTTTGAAAGGATGGATGCTGCATACATGTCTAATCTAGAATCATTGATGTCCCCTATAACATCAAACTGCAAACCAAATTGTGCAAGAAAAGTTTAGAATTAGCAATCGATTGTAATAGCCAGAGATGAGCTTTATAATCTCTCAATTGCAATAAAAAAACAAGGTTGATAAATTAACCACAGAAGTACTCTTTAAACATCACATCAAACACAACATTCTTTATAGACTTGATACGAAATTGATTGTCATAGGCAAAGATAAACTTTATAATCTCCAATTGCGGTACCAAAACAACAAGGAGTGCTCCTTAATTGCCTACAAAATACAATTAGACTCCATAACCACCACAAAGTGCGAAACAGAAGCACTAAAAAACGATTAAACTACTGATTATCCTTGTTTGATGAGGCAGAAGCATCTTCTTTGAGCAGAGAAATTTTTTCCTTAATTGCTTTTGGCATCTCACTCACCTAAACAAACATCAGTACGCCAAATAAGAACTCGACGTTAATCGAATATTTAACAACATTGCAGAAAAGTGTCCATAACCAATTAAAAGCAGGGACGACTGTATCGATCCATATGTCAAATTAACTACCATCCTCGATGTTTAGTGCTACAAGTAGTTGTTGCAACATAGATCTATAGGGCTTGAACAAGAATTACGCAACATAAAGCTAAATATCGTACAATAATTTATACAAATTAACCTAACGGATACTCCTACATTATATATTTAAAAAGATAATTTAGAGGATTTACCTTTTGCATGGTGTTTTTGAAACAAGCTTTGTGATCATCCATGGGAGCACGAACAAACTCATCGAAACGAAGCTTACAGTTCTCGAAAAAAGACGATGCTTCGGGTTTCTTGAAGTAACAAGAACTTGAAGCAGGTGTTTGAGGAGCAGGGACCTGTTGCTGTGTCTTGGTTGCCATCTCAGATTTTCCTGGAGAAAAAAAAACATAAAATTCGATAAACACTAATTCAACAATACAATTTACATGAATAAAACTCAGCAAAATCTAGGACAAGAATTTACCGAATATTTGCAGTTGCAGGTGTGTAATGAGACAAGAGAAGAGTATTGTGTAAATTAATTGCTTGCAAGCAGCTGAAAAATAAGCTGGGGAGTTGATAGGTTTTATAGGTTAAAATAGGGAAAATTTAGGTTTTCTTTTCCCCTCGTACAAGAAATCACAAGTGCATTGGAATTTGTGCTTCCCGTCTCACCCTTAATTCCGTAACCGAGTTTTTACTGAGTTAAAAGGTTTTTTTTTTCCCCTACAAAATTTGAATTATATTTTATCGATTAAAATTTCTTTTTAAAATTAAAATTGGAGTACTAATCGTAAATTTATACATGTTATTACCGTTATTATTTTTTTTCTGCAATTTATACAATTATATTTAGGACAAGTCATGTAAAGGATTATTTTATTTGTATTGTATGTAAATATTTATTATAAAATAAAAATTTAAAGTTAAAATTCAAAAAATTGTTATTTCTATTTTATCAATAAACTTAAAATATAAATAGAAATCTTTTTTATTTGAGATTTTTTTTATTTATGTAATTTTGTCAAGAGAGTTCTATTGAACTAAACGCATAAGAGAAATATATATATATATATATATATATATATATATATATATATATATATATATATATATATATATTATATCCTTATCTATACTATTATATAAAAGCTTAAATATTAAAATTTTGGTTGGTCGGTCGGTACGGTACCTATTGATTTTACTTATTTACCCCTACTCAATTACAGATAAAATCCATCATACTAACTGATCAATTTCCTTTTATAGGTTATTATTATTTTTTATTTTTCAGTAACTAAATAATTTCCTTTTTCAGGTAAAATACAATATCTTTTATATTTTATCTAACTAAAATTTTTCTTTTATTAATCAATTTCCTTTTCCAGATTAAATATATTACCTTTTTTATTTTTCAATAACTAAATAATTTCCTTTTTCAGGTAAAATACAATATCTTTTACAATTTATTCAACTAAAATTTCTTCTTTTTTAAAACACTACGAGCACTTTTATTTAATAAAATAAAATAATTATATTATAATTACTATTAACTAATCGATTACCTTTTTCAGCCAAAACACGTTACCTTTTCACTTTTGTCTAACTAAAATATTTCTTTTTCCAGTTATACCGTGGACGATTACCTATTTCAGCCAAAACACGTTACCTTTTTTCCTTTCTCTTACTAAAACCTCATTTTTTCCAATTATATCACATACTTTTCCATTTAATATAAATAAAATAATAATATTATAACACTTATAATTAATCGATTACATTTTTAGCTAAAACGTATCATCTTTTCTAATTTTTCTAGTTAAATTTCTTTTTTCCTAGAAATATCAAAGACAACATTAATTTCTCATTTTCTAAAAACTATTGAGCAATTTTATTTATAAAAATAATATAATTAAATTATAATTACTATAAACTAATCAATTAACTTTTTCACATAAATCATGTCATTTTTTTAATTTTCACGTTATCTTTCTATTTTCTCTAACTAAAATATCTCCTTTTCCAATTATAGCACGAGTGGTTCTATTTAATACAATAAATTAATAATATGATAATTTTAATAATTAATCGATTATCTTTTTTATTTAGACGTATCATATTTTCTATATTTTCTAACTAAAATCCCTATTTTAATAGAAATATCATGGACAATATTAATTTCTTCTTTTCTAAAAACATTATGAGCAATTGTATTTAGTAACATAACGTAACTAAATTAATCAAATACCTTTTTCACCTATAACATGTTAATTTTTTAATTTTTTCTAACCTAATCCTTTTTTTCTAATCATATCACGGGCATTCTATTTAATAAAATATACTAATAATTTTACAATTAATAATTATTAACCAATTACTTTTTTTCACCTAAAACCTATCATTTTTTTCTATATTTTTCAACTAAAATCTCTCCTTTTTGTAGAAATATCACGGATAACATTTATATAATTATTATCAAATCAACTCATATAAAAATATAAGCCTCCAAGTTTCATGTTTTACAAATATAACAATATTCTATATATTTTATCTAACCAAAATTTCTCCTTTTTTAAAAAAACTACGAGCAATTTTGTTTAATAAAATAGTATAATTATATTATAATTATTATTAACTAATCAATTAACTTTTTCAGCCAAACACATTATTTTTTCTATTTTCTCTAACTAAAATTTTTTTTTTTTCCAGTTATATCATGGACAGATATCTTTTTCAATCAAAACACGTTATCGTTTTTCTTTTCGCTTAATAAAATCTTTTTTTCCAATTATATCACGTGCAGTTCTATTTAATAAAAAAAATAAGAATATTATAATACTAATAATTAACCGATTACCTTTTCAGCTAAAACTTATCATCTTTTCTGTTTTTCTAATTTAATTCCTTTTTTTTCTAGAAATATCACGGGCAACATTAATTTCTGATGTTCAAAAAATTATGAGCAATTTTATTTAGAAAAATAGCATAATTAAATTATAATCTATAAACTAATCAATTAACTTTTTCACATAAATCGTGTCATCTTTTAATTTTCATGTTACCTTTCTATTTTCTCTAACTAAAATCTCTCTTTTTCCAATTATTTCATGGGTGATTTTATTTAATACAATAAACTAATAATATTAAAATATTTAATAATTAAACGATTATCTTTTTTAGCTAAAACGTATTATCTTTTCTATATTTTCTAACTAAAATCCCTCTTTTAATAAAAATATCACGGATAATATTAATTTCTCATTTCCTAAAAACATTACGAGCAATTGTATTTAGTAAAATAACGTAATTAAACTCTAATTACTATAAATTAATTACCTTTTTCACCTAATACATGTTAACTTTTTAATTTTCTCTAACTAAATCATCTTTTTTTATAATCATATCACGGGCATTCTATTTCATAAAATAGACTAATTATTTTATAATTCCTAATAATTAACCGATTATCTTTTTCAACTAAAACCTATCATCTTTTCTATATTTTCTAACTAAAATCCCTCCTTTTTTAGAAATATTACGTATAATATTTATATAATTATTATCAAATAATCTCATATAAAAATTTAAGCCTCGAGAATTCATTTTTTAAAAAAGTTAATTTAAATTAATTAAAAAATTACATAATGTTAAAAAAAAATCCGTGCAGTGCACGGGTTTTAAGCTAGTATACAATAAGCATAAGAGGGATTTTATCCATAATCTTGATTTGGTCACTGTACCGTCAAAATAATCTAAACCATCGAATATAATATTTTTAAAAATAGACGATCAAGATTATATCATATTAAAAAAAATTATAACTTGAAAAGGATATAATTAAAAAGATTGTATTAGAATTGATATAATTAAAAAGGTTGTATTAGTACTGAACTTTAAAAAGAAGTTATAATCTGAAAAGGATATAAAAGACTGTATTAGAATTGAATTTTATTTATTTATTAATATTAAAAAAAGGTTCATATTTACTATTTAGGCTCTATCTCGACAGATTTGGATGATTTTACACTCCATGTGAAACTCATAATATTATCTTTAATTTAATAATGATTTAACAATTATTAATACATCACCACACCTTCAAATCTTCTCATGTCATTTCTGTTAGTATTGGTGCCCTAGAGTCAATACAATCAATTGTATTTGTGTTTGAGTGATTTTATATATTTGATATATATATATTTATTATTGGCTTTATTTACTACGAAATAAATAAAGTATAATAAATGTCCTTAGAATCTTGATACAAATTATGTAGTTGCAAGTATGTGACTTGAACATGAGATTATATAATGATTGTATCATATTCTTAAATGTCCCTAGCCGAGTATTATTATTACTTAGGACAATAATAATACATTAAGGCTAGTATGTTTATTGACAAGATGACCACATCTCATTGGTCATAAGTATGCAGATACTAAAAGCAATGCATAGGTAACTGTACGAGTACAGGGTACTGGACAGACCCACCGTGAGATACATCATGGTAAATAATAATAATAAATGTGTCATATGTATTCTCACAGTGATAATGGTGTAATGATCCTTAGACCTGAAGTCGTTATAATTCTACATGAGAATTAATATATTTTGAATTCGTCAAAAGTTATCTTTAGCCGGATAATGATAAAGGTGAATATCGGATATATTATGAATCATGTGAGAAATATGAACGATCTAGATGGGATTTAAATCTCCTGATAAAGGAGTGATATTATCGACCTCTTGTTTGAGTGAGACTATGAAATGCATGGCCATGCTCAAATGTTGATTTGATTATATAGTCTACTCATCGATCAAGAAAATGAAGATTAAATTATGAAGAGGATGACACATTACATGCCTCGAGTTTAATCTATAATATCATGATTTAAAGGGATTATATTACATGGAACATTAGTCATAAAAGGTTGATTGAATCGTTGATTTAATTATTGTTTTATTGGGTAGCAATAATGTGTTACTAGACACCGCTTATTGTTTACAATTTTATTAGAGAATAAAATTGTTGCCAATTAAATAATAACCTACAGGGTCACGCACAAAGAATGTTTAAAAGGGATATTAATTTATTTCATGAATTTAAATTAATAATAATTTAAATTATGATTTTAAATTAATAATAAATAATAATTCGAATTTTATAAAATTAATTAAGTGAGACTTGATTAGTTAAAGATAAAATTTGAAGATGTATTTTCTTGACTTATTTGATTAATTAAGTATGACTTAATTAATTTATTTAAATAAATAAGATTTGTTTAAATAAAAATGGCCTAATTGTTTAATGGTCCATTTTTCTTTATTTCTCTTTATAAGCCAAAGGTTGGCTAGTCTTCTTGGGACAACACAACTGAAAATTTCAGTTCATACACAACTTAGAGACAAGGGAGAAATCAAGCTCAAGCCAAGAACACATCGATTATTTATTTTTGGCTAGTACCTCGTCCCGTGGCGAAATCGTTCGACGATTCAAGCAAGCATTCAAGTGTGGATACCGGTGGAGGAGTTATAATTTTAGCTCTCAAATCAACAACTAGGATCTCCATTTGTCATCCATTGGAAAGTTTTAACAAGGTACAATCTTGTTCTTGAGAATTTTTATACCATGATCATCATTTTATACATGGATCCGGGCTTTGGAATTCGTTTTTAATTGTTATTTACGTTATTTCCGTTGCGTTATTATGCCCGAATTCCAACAATGGTATCAGAGCTACATGTATAAAAGGATGATTTGGTGTTGTGTTCTTGAAAATGAATCATACATGAATTTTTGAATTATGCCATGCTTCATTTTAACATACAAAAGATTATTTATAAATTGTTATAATTGTTTGTATGATGTTATAAATTGTTATAACATGTTTTGGATGATATACTATATGTTAGATATGGTAAACACATCATTAGAATAATTTTAGAGTTGATATAAACTGAAAAAATTTCATTCTGCACTGTTCTGGAGCTTTCTGCAATTTCTGGGAAAAACTGAATGTACAGGTGTTGCGCATTCTGGTAATGCGCAACAGGAAATTACAGATGGGTTGCGCATGTCGGACATGCGCATCACCCGTAGAAAGCAGGTGTTGCGCATGTACGACATGCGTATCAGCGTTTTGTCAGTAGTAATAGTTGGCGTGGTGTTGCAATTATTAGTGTTAATTAATTCTAATTTTTTTATTTTAGCTTTTGCTTTTGCTTTTGCTTTAATAATACAATTAGTTGCCATGTTAGACTTATTGCTATTAATCATTAGATTCCTAATGCTTTTAATGATTAAAATTTTAATAATTGAATATTTAAATCATGGATTTAAAAATTATTATTAATTCAAAATTTTATTAATTAATTTAATTTCGAATTTTAATAATATATTTAAATTATGAATTTGAATATTATTATTAAATTCGAATTTTGATTAATTAATTTCGATTTAATTTTTTCGGATTAAAATTTTAATTAGTTAATTATATTAATTCGAATTTAATTAATTAAATTTGATTTATTTATTTAATTCCCTTTTAAATAATTAGGTATTTAAATTAAGGAGTTAAAATATTAATTGTTATCTATGATATGATCATGATAAAATGTCTATAATTGTTATATGAGCATGGTGCATTGGTTATGGCCTAAAGACCCGTAGAATAAACGTTTTAATTTTATTTATGGTCTGTAATAATTAAATACGACTTGCATGTCGTTATTCTTGTAATTATTATTTCTCGAATGCAACTCGAGTTCTTTTGTAATGTATTTCAAAACGAGCTTGGAGGCAATCAATGGAGGCTTTGGAAGCAATGAAGAATTTTGTAATAATTAGTTATTACAACCATAGATTGACCTTGATCTTTTCATTAGCTCGAAAAGATCGCATAGGATCGGGCCATAACCATTACACGTTTAATTTTGCGTAACTGCACTTTACATATGATGCATGGATATATTAGATATATGAATGGATGCATGGATGTATGGATATTTTAGAATGTATGTATTAGATACGACACATATGCCATGTTTAAACAAGATAAAATCTGTAACGATTTAAGATTTAAACAGACGATCAAGATCGTTAATTTTTTTCTAAAAATCCCTTAAGAAATACTAAGTTAAACAGATGCTTTCCAACAAATAACACTCATTAAATCCTAGATCATTGAGGAGTGGATTTGCCAAAGCAAGGGCTTCTCTTTTATCGTGGTGAGATGTGATTAAGTAAACAAGCTTACTTAAATTGTTATTGTTGGGTTCAACTTAAATAAGTCGTCATAATAGGATTATGAACTTATAAGCATAGAGTTTAGTGAAATCTATTAGATAGATCGGAGCAATATGTTGTTCACTAAGCTATCCAAGAGTTATATACGATATAATTGACATAACGGTCTACCTAAATAATCATGTTTAAGAGGAAAGCCAAAGCTGACTTAAAATATGATGAAATATGGATCTTGGCTCACTAAGAAAGGTTTTATGGGAACCATTTTCCGAATTGATAGTAAGGGCTATTAATTTGATAAAAATAGTGGGAGGTATATTACGAATATGCTATAAATCAACTTGAACATAATTGGTTTTACGAAACATGCAAACTAACTCATTTTACGTGCTTTTACAAAATTGTAGATAATAAATGGCAAACAACACAAACCACTTTTCGATACGATCAGTCCTAGAAAAGGAAAAGCTGACAGGGACAAACTTCCTAGATTGGTTTAGGAACTTGAGGATTGTCCTCAGGCAGGAGCGAAAGCTGTATGCCATTGAAGTTCCTCACCCAAATCCTCTTCCTGCTGGAGCCACACGTGCCGAGCAAAATGCTTATCAGAAGCATTTGGATGACTCAAATGATGTGTCATGCCTTATGCTTGCATGCATGGCTCCTGAGATTCAAAAGCAACATGAGTTGATGAATGCTTTTGAAATAATTGAGCACCTCAAAAGCATGTTTGAGGGACAAGCTCGCCAGGAGAGATATGATACGAGCAAGGCTTTGTATGCTTGCAAACAGGGAGAGCGAGACCCGGTTGGACCACACGTTCTTAAGATGATTGGGTACATTGAACAACTAAGTACCTTGGGCTTCCCGATTGGTCCGGAGGCTCAAATAGATTTGATCTTACAATCACTTAACAAGAACTTTTCTCATTTCGTTATGAACTACAACATGAATGAGATAGATAAGACACCCACTGAATTGTTGGGCATGTTAAGAACTACTGAAACCAACATTCAGAAGGAATCTCCTACTCCCATGCTGATGGTGAACAAAGGAGGTGCCAAGGGGAAAAGAAAGTTGAAGGGCAATAAGAAGAGGAATGTGTCCAAATCTGCTGCCAATCCTAATTCTGCTCCCAAGAAGGCTACCAAGCCTAAAGGAGGTGTCGAAAAGGGTGATTGTCACCACTGTGGTAAACCGGGACATTGGAGGAAAAACTGTCATGCATATTTGGAAGAACTTAAGAAGAAGAAGGTTGCTGGCCAGACTTCTGCTTCAGGTATTTATGTAATAGAAGTCAATTTGTCTACTTCTACATCTTGGGTATTGGATACCGGATGTGGTTCTCACATTTGTATAAATGTGCAGGAACTGCAAAGGAGTAGGACACTGGCTAAGGGAGAGGTAGACCTACGAGTTGGAAATGGAGCAAAGGTTGCTGCTTTGGCTATAGGGACTTACCATTTATCGTTGCCCACTGGGCTTATATTAGAACTTGAAAACTGTTTGTATGTGCCTTTTATTAGTAGAAACATTATTTCTGTTTCTTGTTTGGACAAGAAAGGTTTTTCATTTACCTTTAAAGACAATGGTTGCTCTTTTGGTTTGAATAACATTACCTATGGTGTTGCACAATTATTTAACGGTTTGTATGTTCTTAATTTAGATACTCCTATCTTGAATGTAAATAATAAACGACTTAAGACTAATGGCTCAAATCAAACATACCTTTGGCACTGTCGTCTAGGCCATATAAACGAGAAACGCATTTCCAAGTTACATCAAGATGGTTTCTTGGATCAGTTTGATTTTGAATCATATGATGAATGCGAGGCTTGTTTACTAGGCAAGATGACTAAAGCTCCTTTTACCGGACAGGGTAAGAGGGCCACCGTACGACTAGAACTAATACATAGCGATGTATGTGGTCCTATGAGATCGATGGCAAGGGGTGGCTATTTCTACTTCATTACGTTTACTGATGATTTCAGTAGATACGGATATGTATATCTTTTGAAGAACAAATCCGAGGCATTTGAAAAGTTCAAAGAGTATAAGGCAGAAGTAGAAAAGCAAACTGGCGAAAGCATAAAAACTCTAAGATCTGATCGAGGAGGTGAATACTTAAGCCATGAGTTTAAGAACTATTTGAGGGAGTGTGGTATTGTATCACAACTAACTCCTCCTGGAACACCACAATGGAATGGGGTTTCTGAAAGGAGGAATCGTACCTTGTTGGACATGGTGCGATCTATGATGAGTCAAGCAGATCTTCCAATTAGTTTCTGGGGTTATGCCCTGGAAACGGCGGCATATACACTAAACCGTGTTCCTACTAAAACGGTTCAACAAACTCCATATGAGATATGGACAGAGAAACGGCAAAGCATGTCCTTTATGAAAGTATGGGGATGTGAAGCATTTGTGAAACGCCTAACATCAGACAAGCTTGGACCGAAATCTGAAAAATGTAATTTTGTGGGATACCCAAAGGAAACAAAGGGTTATTCTTTCTATAGTCCCTCGGAGAACAAAGTAATTGTTGCTCGAACTGCTGTATTCTTAGAAAGAGAGCTAGTCTCTAGAAAAGACAGTGGGAGGAAAATAGATCTCGATGAAGATCGAGAACCACTTGATAACATTGAACCAGAAGGGGAGCATGAGCAAGAAATATAAGATAACATTGCTCAAGAAACACAGGTTGTTCGTAGATCTAGTAGGATTCGCCATGAGTCAAAGAGGAATTATGGATTTCTCTTAACTCAAAATGACGATGTGATGCTCATAGACCAAGATGAGCCTCTCACCTACCAAGATGCTATGAACTCACCAGACTCTGAGAGATGGCAAGAAGCCATGAATTCTGAGATGGATTCCATGTATGAAAACCAAGTATGGACTTTGGTTGATCCACCTGAAGGGGTAAAACCTATAGAGTGCAAATGGATTTTCAAGAAGAAAATTGACATGGAAGGTAAAGTACAGACCTATAAAGCTCGACTGGTTGCAAAAGGTTTCAAACAAATTCATGGTATTGACTATGATGGAACCTTTTCACCAGTAGCAATGATAAAATCCATCAGAATTTTGCTTGCAATAGCGGCTTACTATGATTACGAAATATGGCAGATGGATGTCAAAACAGCCTTCCTTAACGGGAGCCTTGAAGAGGATGTGTACATGACACAACCTGAAGGTTTTGGAAATCCAAAGGATGCCGGAAAGGTATGTAAGCTGCATAGATCCATTTATGGATTGAAGCAGGCCTCTCGGAGATGGAACATCCGGTTTGATGAAATAGTCAAAGGTTTTGGCTTTATTCAGAACGTGGATGAACCATGTGTTTACAAAAAGGTTAGTGGGAGCCATGTGGCATTCCTAGTATTATATGTCGATGATATATTAATAATGGGGAATGACATTCCTTCTCTACAGGCTGTAAAGACTTGGTTAGGACAAAGTTTTTCTATGAAAGACTTGGGCGAGGCTACCTATATATTAGGGATCAGGATCTATAGAGATAGATCAAGAAGATTAATCGGCTTAAGCCAGAGTACATATATTGACAAGATTTTGCATCGTTTTGGAATGCAAGATGCAAAAAGGGGATATGTCCCCATATCTCATGGGATAACGATCTCAAAAGAGAATGGTCCTAAATCATTGGATGATAAGGACCGCATGAGTAAGATTCTATATGCTTCAGCAATTGGATCTATCATGTCTGCAATGATATGTACTCGTCCGGATGTCTCGTATGCTTTGAGCATGACGAGCAGATACCAGTCTAATCCAGGTGAAGGTCACTGGACGGCGGTCAAGAATATTCTTAAGTACTTGAAAAGGACTAAAGATTCATTCTTGGTGTATGGAGGAGAGGAGAAGCTAACGGTAAAGGGTTACACGGATGCTAGTTCCCAGACTGACAGAGATGACTCTGTTTCTCAGTCTGGATTTGTGTTTTGCCTAAATGGAGGTGCTGTAAGCTGGAAAAGTTCGAAGCAAGAGACAGTAGCAGATTCTACAATGGAATCCGAGTATATTGCGGCATGTGAAGCAGCCAAGGAGGCTGTATGGATACGGAAGTTCATTACAGTACTTGGTGTAGTTCCATCGATCGCAGATCCCATAGATCTTTACTGCGATAATAATGGAGCTATAGCACAAGCCAAGGATCCGAGAGCTCACAGCAGAACAAAGCATATACTTCGGAGATATCACCTTATTCGAGAGATAAATGATAGAGGAGATATTCACATATGTAAAGTGCATACTGATGATAATATTGCAGACCCGCTGACTAAGGCTCTGTCGCAGCAGAAGCATGAATGTCACACTAGTAGCATGGGTATTCGATACATGGGTGATTGGCTCTAGTGCAAGTGGGAGATTGTTAGTATTGGTGCCCTAGAGTCAATACAATCAATTGTATTTGTGTTTGAGTGATTTTATATATTTGATATATATATATATATATTTATTATTGGCTTTATTTACTGCGAAATAAATAAAGTATAATAAATGTCCTTAGAATCTTGATACAAATTATGTAGTTGCAAGTATGTGACTTGAACATGAGATTATATAATGATTGTATAATATTCTTAAATGTCCCTAGCCGAGTATTATTATTACTTAGGACAATAATAATACATTAAGGCTAGTATGTTTATTGACAAGATGACCACATCTCATTGGTCATAAGTATGCAGATACTAAAAGCAATGCATAGGTAACTGTACGAGTACAGGGTACTGGACAGACCCACCGTGAGATACATCATGGTAAATAATAATAATAAATGTGTCATATGTATTCTCACAGTGATAATGGTGTAATGATCCTTAGACCTGAAGTCGTTATAATTCTACATGAGATTTAATATATTTTGAATTCGTCAAAAGTTATCTTTAGCCGGATAATGATAAAGGTGAATATCGGATATATTATGAATCATGTGAGAAATATGAACGATCTAGATGGGATTTAAATCTCCTGATAAAGGAGTGATATTATCGGCCTCTTGTTTGAGTGAGACTATGAAATGCATGGCCATGCTCAAATGTTGATTTGATTATATAGTCTACTCATCGATCAAGAAAATGAAGATTAAATTATGAAGAGGATGACACATTACATGCCTCGAGTTTAATCTATAATATCATGATTTAAAGGGATTATATTACATGGAACATTAGTCATAAAAGGTTGATTGAATCGTTGATTTAATTATTGTTTTATTGGGTAGCAATAATGTGTTACTAGACGCCGCTTATTGTTTACAATTTTATTAGAGAATAAAATTGTTGCCAATTAAATAATAACCTACAGGGTCACGCACAAAGAATGTTTAAAAGGGATATTAATTTATTTCATGAATTTAAATTAATAATAATTTAAATTATGATTTTAAATTAATAATAAATAATAATTCGAATTTTATAAAATTAATTAAGTGAGACTTGATTAGTTAAAGATAAAATTTGAAAATGTATTTTCTTGACTTATTTGATTAATTAAGTATGACTTAATTAATTTATTTAAATAAATAAGATTTGTTTAAATAAAAATGGCCTAATTGTTTAATGGTCCATTTTTCTTTATTTCTCTTTATAAGCCAAAGGTTGGCTAGTCTTCTTGGGACAACACAACTGAAAATTTCAGTTCATACACAACTTAGAGACAAGGGAGAAATCAAGCTCAAGCCAAGAACACATCGATTATTTATTTTTGGCTAGTACCTCGTCCCGTGGCGAAATCGTTCGACGATTCAAGCAAGCATTCAAGTGTGGATACCGGTGGAGGAGTTATAATTTTAGCTCTCAAATCAACAAGCTAGGATCTCCATTTGTCATCCATTGGAAAGTTTTAACAAGGTACAATCTTGTTCTTGAGAATTTTTATACCATGATCATCATTTTATACATGGATCCGGGCTTTGGAATTCGTTTTTAATTGTTATTTACGTTATTTCCGTTGCGTTATTATGCCCGAATTCCAACAATTTCAACTTAAGAATCAAAGTAATAATGCGATGTCTTGGTGTCGAAAGTGCAAGTATTCACATAGTCTACTCAATGAACATGCATAAGTTCTCAAAAGTCCATGTCAAGTGTAAGAATAAGTTAGTAACCATGCTAAGCCTACAAGAGTACATCTTTGAGACAAAACTCGGGATCTCATACGCAAAAACAAGTAAACACTCACAATCCACTCATAAAAGAATATTCACTCAAGAACAAGGGTAAGTGTATCACTCAATTCCAACAAAATCATAAGCATGCTTGACATTTGGTATCAATCTAACTCTTAACACAACATACATCAATGACGATAATCAGAAGGTCTTTAATTGGGTTGTAACGGGGCTAGGGACAAGGTATGTCAAATAAGCCAAATCATGTGAAGTGTCAAAAGCTAGTAGGAACTATAATGAATCATACACAACACCCTAATTCCCCCCACATAATTTATTATTTTTCTTCCAACAAAAACACTCGACTAGTCGACTAAAGTAGGATCACAACAAACACAAATATGCTCTCATAATAATTTTTTTCTTTTTTTTTTTCTTTTTTCGAGAGCTAAATAAAGCAATAATATAAACAATAACAATGATCCCACGATTTTATTACACATGCCGACTATCAAGTAAACAATCAAACCCAATGTTCAATATTTCCCCCAAAATTATGACCAACAATAAACCCCTCCTTGCACACCTTATTACTCCCTTAAGCACTCTACTAGCCTTTGACAATGTGGGTTCAAATTAATGTAAGGCCAATACAAGAAAAAGGTCTAGGCAAGTAATGTGTATGTCACCGAAAAAATAGGATTAAGCTCAACGGGTTAACTAATTGATCATGTAAATATGGTGTGGTAATATGGAAAAATATGCGGTTATTCCTAAATGCCTTTATCATTTTAATCGTCAAATAATGTCATGCATTTCAAGAAAGACCTCAAACAACTGCTAGCAATGCAAACAATCCGTGGACACTCAAGCAAACGAATAAATTGCAACAAATATGCAATAAGGCTCAAAAGGTCACTCGATGCAGGGAAAAACATACTCAATCCAAAGCAAAAATCTCTATAATGCACCTACTTGTATTCAAAGCATGCAAACTAAATCAACTTGCACATATTCATGTCCTTTTAATTACTCACAACATTCAATAAGTCTACTAGCTTCAACTTACTAGTGTATGTGTGTGCACAAGAACAAAGCATATCACTTCTCAATCAAAGGCGTCAACAACACAAAATTCCTATCCAGCATGGGTGCAAATGCAAACTACTATGGACTCACATGATAATAACACGAACAAAACATGTATGAATTACAACTAAAATGCAAAGCATGATATCCTACATGACACATAACTACTATAAACCACTACATATCTACTACTCATCCCTCGAACCACCCCCAAACTTGAAATATTCAACGTCCGCATTGAATGAAAGTAAATAGGAGGGATAGTAGGAAACATACCTAATCATCGAAACACATGGGTTGCCTCCCACGAAGCGCTTTTGTTTAAAGTCTTTAGCTAGACATGGCAATGGCTTTTCTATTGAAAATTTCTACACTGTATCTCTATATGGCGATTTAACTATCTTTTCCGGGGCTATATCCTTGACGACAAGTTTCCGCCTTCTTTGCTCCTCAAAAGTGTTCGTAACATTGTTCTCTTCACTACCTGACAAGTTAGCAACAATAATAATAGGCAAAGTAGATGATTGACCCAAATATACATACCTTAGCTGATCTGATGGTTTAAACTCGAGTCTGGAAGTTTCTTCAACATGATGATTTTCATTATTAACCACCAAAGACTGAGCAAGAGTGAAAATAGACGGATTAGGAACGAAAGTGGGTAGTTCACCAACAGAAGTCTTCACAACTGACTTAGGATCAAAAGAACTCTCCTCAAGTTGGATTTCATGCTTAGAACAAATGACCTTCAATTCCTCTAACATCTCATCAGAAGTAAAATTCCTATACAACTCATGAAAATCCTCATTACCCTCAATCAAAACATCTTCCTCAAGAAAAGACTCAATTGCACTATCCTCAAGATTTGACCATGAAACCACCTCATCAACTAGCACCTTAGAATCCCAAAGATCAGCCAATCCTAGTGACTCACACTCTTCCTCCTCATCACTATCCACCACAGATTTTGAAAAAACATAATTTTCTTCTTTTCCTGTAGGATCCTGATCATGAATTCCTTCTTCATCCTCAATTGCTGAATTCTGATCGTTCGTGACTTTTCCAGATCTGAGTGTTATGGCATTAACCTGCTCCATGCCATCTTGTTTTCCTGGATTTACCTTTGTGGCACTAGGAAGAACTCCTTGCGGTCCGTTGAGAAAGGCACTTGCAATTTGCCCAATCTGATTCTCCAATGTCTTGAAAGATACCGCCTGACTTTTAATCATCAACCTCAATTCATCCAATTCAGATTTTTCATTCTAACATTGACCATCATCCCCATGAAACTGTTGCTGCTGAAAATCTTGATTGTTGCTCCAGCCGAATTTGGAATGATAGGTGGCTGGAGCTGGTTGCGAAGGTTGCTGGAAGTTGCTCACAAACTGTGCCGATTCAGAAGATATGGCACATTGACTCGTCTCATGTGCGCCCTCACATAGCTCACCACCACTAGCAACTTGAGGCACCCCATGCTTTGACATAAAATCCAATTTCTTATTAAGTGTCTCTAGCTGAGCTGCTAGAGCTGTGATTGTATTAACTTCCAGAATTCCTGCTAATTTGCCTTGTGATAATCTTTGAGTTGGATTCTGGTATTCATTCGCAGCCATCATCTCAATTAGCTCATAAGCTTCCGCATAACTCTTAGCCCATAAAGCTCCACCTGATGCTGCATCTAGCATGGGTCTTAACTGTGCACCCAAGCCATTATAAAAGCAGTTAATCACCATCCAATCAGGCATCCCATGATGTGGACACTTCCTTAGCATCTCCTTATATCGCTCCCAAGCCTCGCACAAAGGTTCTTTAGACTGCTGTGAAAATTGAGTAATAGCGTTCCTGATTGCTGCGGTCTTTGCCATAGGAAAAATTTAGTGAGAAATCTTTGAGCAAGATCCTCCCATGTTAAAATAGAACCTGCTGGTAGAGAGTGCAACCAGCCCTTAGCTTTATCCCTCAAATAGAATGGGAAAAGTCTCAATTTGATAGCATCTTCCGATACCCCGTTGATCTTGAAAGTGTAGCAGATCTCAATGAAATTCTGGATGTACATGTTAGGATCTTCAATCGGAGCACCCCCAAACTGAACCGAATTCTGCACCATCTGAATTATGCTAGGCTTGATTTCGAAAGTATTAGCTGCAATAGCTGGCCTGACAATGCTAAATTGGACGTCACTGATCTTTGGTTGAGAATAATACATCAATGCTTTCGCTGCTACTGGTTCTCCCATTGCTACCTGAAACACATAGAACTAAACAACTATGTAAGAAACAATTCGAGTTAATGAACTCTAACGACCACTGATGACAAGCACATAAACTAAAAATAAAACACCGATGATCCCCGGCAGTGGCACCAAAAACTTGTTTGCACTAAATCACGCAAGCGTACGTGGTCACAAGTAATATATGAATAAGTCAAGTTCGTTCCCACAGAGATCTAGTTAGGTTTCAATTCAATTCATGCACCTATGCAACAATGTATGGTTTTTATTCACTCCTAAGACAATTAACAAGATTGGGTTTAGATTAACTATAATTAACTAAGAAACAAATTAACAAAACTAAGAATTAACTAACTAACGAGAATTGGAATCGAATTACTTATGCAAGAGAAAATGGGATCCTAACTTCATTAAATACTTTGCTTAGATCTGACGCCTTTAATCACTATATGAAATGGTTATGATATCTGATCGGACAACACGAAACAAGTATAAGCTACCTCTCGGTATACTAACACCAAACTACTCATACATCCACAAAAGAGATAGAAGATAAATAGACACCAATTATGTATAGACCCTATATCTCTATAAGATTTGAAAACATAACGGTTTAAGCACAAGTTATCCATATTGATCACATAGGGCAGCATAATATCTCTATTTACACTACAAATCATGATGTTAAAACATCAACCTATCCTATGCTAGCATGACAAGTTCTAAATCTCAAGATCCACTCTCGTTTCGCAAGAGATTAATAATTCAATTTAGATGTTAGCTACGCATCTAAAAGTATTACGAATAACCATACAAGGATATCAAATATACATTACACACAGATCTTTAAAGCATCAAAATACTAAAGCTCCATAAATAAATTCGTTAGAATCCCATGACAACGATTAGTTCGTAATTGAACCTCTCATCATCATGGGATCAAGTGAAACCATGATAATGAAACAAGATATGAATTCCATGTTATAATATGCTAACTAATGATACAAATTACAATGGTAGGATGTGTTTATATAGGCTCTAGAAGTCTTGCCCAGCAAGAAATTCCCCAAAATAGAGTTAAAATAGAATTTCGGCAGTTTAGCACAAAATACGTTTCCTAAACTGATTCTGTTTTGAAGGAAAATTTGTAGCTGACTTTTCTTCAGTATTTCTGGGCCGTTCCAGTTGTAATTGGACCTCTGCACCACTTTAGAATGAAAGAGAATTCCGTTATCCTCGCGTGGACAGTAAAATCGTCCAAAACGTACTTGTAGAACTCAAGATATGGCCAAAACAGTGAATAAGGGCAAACTGTAATTTTTCAGCAACGCGCGCGCGCAGCCTGCGCCCAACACTCTGTTCTACGCTCTGCCTGCACGTACCATGTGAAGCCTGCGCCCAGAATTCTGCCCAAGGTTGTAGAAAATTTCGTTTTCTTCGCGTGAGCTGTAAGATCACTGAATTCGGACTTCTAGAACTCCAGATATGGCCAAAACAGTGCAGACTGCGCAACCTACCCGGAAAATCCGAATTTTAATCAATTTAACCTCCAACTCTTAGTTCTGCAAAACTCAACGAAAACACATTAAACACCACATACTTGAGGTCAAGTAATCAATTTAAGCTGATACGAAGCATTCCAAATGGATATAAAATCATTTTCGATGGAATCAAGAAGAGGTTAGGAGAAGCTAAGGGGCTTGGGCTGAAGAGTTACCATATGTTTATTGGGCCAACCGAAGAGCTCCAAGGTCATCAACCGGCGAGACTCCGTTCAGGTTTGTTTTTGGCACCGATGCTTTAATGGCAGCAAAAGTTGGTCTAGAATCATATCGGACACGAGTCCTTAATGTGGAAGCAAATGAGTTCGGGCTGAAGGCTAACGTAGATTTACTGGAAGAAGAAAGAGAAGCTGCTCATCAGAGGAACGTTCGATACCAGCTTCAAGTAGCACAATACTATGACTTTTGTAAGATCCCGGATTATTTTAGGATTTATTATTATTATTTTTATTGTTTTAATTATGTTAATTAGTATTTAAAGTATGGAATTGGATTTGAGAATATCGTTGTGGAGTTCCACGATATTTAGTGTCGAGTTTATATGAGTATATATTGTGTTATGTGTGCCCCAGTATTTTTTAGTTGTATTTTTTTTTTAGTGATTTAAAAGTATTTAAACCTAGTATTATTGATCTTCAAAAATATTTATTTAATTATCGGAGGGCTTAAAAATCATGAAATCTTTTGTAATATTATCTTGATATATTTATTGAGTTTTTAAAAGTGTTGGGTGGATTAATTTGGGTGTTTTAGTATTTTAAAATGATTTTAAGAGTTTTATGGTATTTAAAGGATCAAAACTTTGAAAATTTATATTTAATTCATTTTTGATCCGAAAAATATTTCGAAAATATGTACGTGCTTGTAATTTTATATTCTTTATTTTAAAAATGAGAAGTTTAATTTTTTTTAATATTTTATTTATTGGTGATTTATTAAATCGATTATTATTATTAAAGTGAGTAAGTAGTGTTGTATTTGGGCCGGATATAAGAGGAGTATTGGGCCAAGCCCAATAAGAGGAAGAGACAGTCGAGAGAGTTCTGGAGAAAGGGGGAAAAAGAAAGAAAAGAGAAGAAAAAGAAATGGTGGGAGAGAAATTAGAGGAGAGAAGAAAAGAGATTGGGGATGGAATTAAGAGTATATATGTGTGTATATATATATGTAGGTGTGTGTATATAACTGAGTGTGTGTATGTATAGGCGGTGTGGGCGTGGTAGTTGCTGCGGGAGAAGCAGGTCGCGAGGAAGGGCGCCGGCGCCGGCGAGCTCAGGCGACGGCTGGAGGTTGTCCGGCGGGTTGGTTCTGGTCGACAGCAAGGGTGATAGCAGCAATAGTAAGGGGAGAGAGAGAGAGAGAGAGAGAGAGAGAGAGAGAGAGAGAGAGAGAGAGAGAGAGAGAGAGGGGAGGTTTGATTTTTTTGGAATTTTGGGAATTGGATTTTGGAAGGTATAATTCTTTTCGTGTTTTAATTATTTAATCTCCGTATTAAAGTCGTAGTAAATTTGAGTTTGATTATGTAATTGTTGTGATTGAATTAGTTTAATTGTGTGATTATCGTTGAAATTGTAATGATTTAAATTGCTAGTTAATTAATAATTTCGTAATTAGATAAATGTAGTAAGTTAAGAATATTAGTTGATTTTCCGTATTTAATTTGGAGGAGTATAATCGCTATTTATAATTGTGGTGATTTAATTGGAGATAAATTGTGAGTTTAATGTGTTAATTGTAGTAATTTAATTAGTTGTGAATTATGTAGTTTAATTTGTTAATTTCCGAAAATTAATTCGGAGAGTTTAGTTGCTAATTATAATTGTGGGATTAAATTATGAATATTATCCGAATTTTCCATATTTAATTCGGAGGGCATAGTGATTTGTAATTGTTGAGGACTAAGTGTGAGTCCGATTAAATGTGGTGTTTAATAATGATTAATTGTTAATTGTTAATTGCTAAGAGTTATGTGAGTTTGCTAAGTTCTAATTGCGTATATGCTAGATGGTATAAATCGAGTCATATTATTTGACAATGTTACTATGTGTAAATGTTTATATGTTAAATGCCATAAGCTGAGTTGTTAGTAATTATGGAATGTATAATTGTCAAGTACTCGGTGGTATAGTATATGAGGTTAAATGGTGATTGGTCGTGTATATGGGTTAAGTATGGTAAGTATGGGGATTTTGGTGATTGTAAATTGTAACTATGATTTTAGTAGTAATTGAAGCTTCGATATTATATTCGACCTTGAGAATTTTAAAAGTTGGTTATATGTGGAGTTTTGCTAATATTTGAATTTATGAGTATACCTGAGATATACATGAGTTATGATTTTGAATTTATTATGTTTTAACGATTGTTAAGTATTAATTGTCGGATAATATATTGGATAATACTGAGGAATAAATGAAGTTGTATGCGTGATAGTCGGATTATGTGTAATAGAGATATATGTATCGATTAAGTGTAGTATTATTGACTTGTGAATAATTTATGATCGAGTGATTGATAGAAATTGTAAATGTGATTCGAGATGACTGAATGGCTAATTGTTTATGTGTTAAATGGTATAAGTGTAAATTGCGAGTCTGATTAAAGGTTCAGATTAGGGTATGTTAAATGTTAAGTGCTAATTGCTAATTGTAATGGTTATTGTTATAGGAGGTGTAATTATACGAATGGCTAATTGGCTAAGTGCTAAATGGTATGAATCAAGTTATAGTATATGTTGAAAGTATAAGTGCCAACTACGTGGTGTTGGCTTAAATGTGGATAAACGTAGTTTACTTTTCTTAAGTGTTGAGGTGCCGCATGTCTGGGCGGGTAAATTTCTTTATGTGATTAGTTGCCGCATGTCTGGGCGGGTACTTTTTATTATTTGTTTATTTTATGTTGCTGCAAGTTGAGGCAGCTTTATTTTTATAAAAGCAGGGTTTGAATTGTATTTGAGGGGCTGTGCCCATAGTCCGATAAACGAATACTACATGCCGAAATTTTCTAAAAATCCCCTGCGTTTTAAAGTTATTTAAATTATTTGATTTAAAGATTTAAAGGCATATATGTGTATAAGTGTTTAAGTGCATATGTGATGATTAATGAAGTGTGGATATATATATATTGATGTATGTATTGTTTGCGAGTTATAAGTAATTGATTATTAAATGGTTGTTTATGTACTAAATAGTACTTTACTATTATTCCGAGTATAGTTAGGGATTCGTTATGGACCCAGCGATCGAGTTGACGAGACGGTTGAAGGAAAATGAACGAGTGATCGAGTAAAGAACAAAGTACAGTAAGTGGTGAATCGACGCACTGGAAACGAGGCAAGTGTACTAACCCTCGCTTATCGTTCAAGCGAGATAAATATGTTTCTATTCAGTATAAGTATCCCTTCAAATTCTTATTGCTTTTGTCATTTTCTTTCAAATTATTGTTAAGGAAATGTTTTATTCAAGTATTCTGTTTATATAGTATCTCAAAGTTTTATTGCTAGTATTATCCTTTCTTAAGTATTGACGGTAATATTCTGTTAAAGTTTTTGCTAGTATTGCTTCCTAAAATGGTTATTAATTAAAGATGTTTTTAAAATTTCCTTATACTGGGCTGGTCTTTTGCCAGTGAGTATAAAGGACTGAAAAGGTTTAATGTTTTAAATTATTAATAAGATGGTTTATAAGTTGGATAAGCGTAAGAGGCTAGGGTGGTCCTAGTCCAGCACTTTTATTAAGCGTAAGAGGCTAGGGTGGTCCTAGTCCAGCACTTTTATTTAGCGTAAGAGGCTAGGGTGGTCCTAGTCCAGCATTAAAGGCCAATGTGTTGCCTCAATGGGAACCCAGTTTTAAAGGAATGGGGACTTTACGTGGCTGATCACCCGTATTGTCCGAAATCTGAAGAATAATAAAATCAATTTAAATGTTTCAAAAAGTTTTACGGAAAGTATGTTTTATTTGTGGAATAGTTTTAATGAGAGGAATGTTTTGGCAAGATATATCTGTTTTACGGTTTATTGGACATGAATGTTTTGATAAGATATACCTGTTTTACTATAAATGATTATCGGTTTAGAAATTGTGTATTTCTGAGTTAATTGTTGTCTATATGATTAAAAGTTGAAACCTCAGTAAAATAATGAGATTAAGGATAGATAGAAGTTTTTCAGTTATTCCCTTCGCAAGTAACATTGTACGTGAAAGTGGAGTAAGAATGATTGGAAAAATTCTTGATATTCTTTCTCTCAAAGTTTTATCTGGGGCAGAGATGGTTAGTAGTAAATAAAAGAGTGTTATATTAGTATTTTGAATGGTGAAAACTAATTCACGGTTATTACGGTCACTGTGGCATGTGTTGTGCAGTGATAGTGAGAACCGAGAATGATTTGAGATCTTCTTACTTATTCAAACTCATGATTGTCAGGCCGGTTAGGCAGCTAGGTGTGCGAACGCTTAGTGACATGAATGAAATTTGAATAAATGAGAATTTCTTGGAGATTTTGTTAAAGCGATAGTTAAAGTATTTTGCAAGTATTAAAAGTATAGTATTGATTATAGATTGGTGAGCATTCATTCGCTCATATCTATTGTTCATTTTCCTTTTTAAGTTAATCCTTCTTGAATTGCAGTTATTGCATTTAATTATTCAGTTCTATATATATAACTTGCTGAGCATTCTTTGGCTCACACTTGCTGTTTTTTAAATCTAATATTTCAGTAAGCTAAGTATTGGCGAGAAGTACCTGTACAGTTCAGAAAGAGCAAGCAAGACGAGGTGAAGGAAGCTGACGTGGATCAGGGTATTTAGATTATTGTTTGATTTGTTGTATGTAAATTATAGTTTTAGTAGTTATAGTATGTATTTGAGTAGTTGGCCTGGTATACTTCTATTCGAAGTTATACCAGTGATTTAAGTTTGTATAAGTTTTGTAAATAGATTTTTATTTAAATTGGTTTGGGTTTTCTTGTTTCTAGAACTGTAACCTAAGATCCTGAGTTGGGAGTTGGGGTCAAAGAGCTTTTGATTGCGTTTTAATTTTTATTTCAGTTTTATTTTGATTTTCAGATTTTTAGTTTAGTATTCAGCAGGTTTATGTTGTATTTACGAATACATCATGGCCAATTTTTGTTAGAATTATTGAGTTTGTTAGCGTGACGCCCAAATCTACTGACCCCGGATTTGGGGGCGTTACAGTTTGGTATCAGAGCGTAGGTTATAGTAAACTAGAAACGAGAGTGTGTAGGAGTATGTATAGTTAAGTAAGGAACGTCAGAGTTCATATAGGACTCGTGTTGGACTATTGGATATAGTACCAGTTAGTGAGTTAAGATGTGAGTGGTGGCAGATAGTTGAGCGGAGTTGGGTAGAAACCCTTGAACCTGTAGGTAGTGGAACCTTCAGAGTCTAGATCGAATGACGAGTCAGCGAAGGAGTCGACAAAGAAGATGTACGTGGAGACCCTGGCAATACCTTTCTTCTTGATAAATATTCCTTTGTTGAGTTATTTTGACAATTGTCTTTCCCCCGAATTTGGGATTCCAGTTATGACAGAGGTTGTTTTGATGCCTATTTCCTTTATTTCTAAAACCCTGTCAAGTGATATTTGAGTTTCTAATTTTCTTCATCAGGGAATGATTCGATTATTGATAAATCATTATCTCTTAGTATTCTGCAAGTTGTTTCTTTCTTGATTATTCTTTTCTTCTGAAGTAGTACCCATGGAATTCGTTTAGTTGTAATCCAGGGGTATGTCTGAGAACTTCTCATCAATTGATTGTTAATTCGATGTTCGAATCTTTTTATGTTTCTTTACTCCAACTGAGGTGAACAACCCTATTTATAGGGGACACAAGGACTGTTTGTCTGTGTGATAGCAGTCTGATGGGACGCCATCACTTGTGTGTTGTGAAGTACAAGAAGGTTAATTACCTTTAGTCATGTCTTGAATAAGGCACGCAACAAGGTTCATTTGATCATGTTGATCACTCAGTAATGTCTCATTTCAAAGAATATTTGTTTGAAAACTCATGAATTGATTCCACAATTGTAGAAACCTTTGCTACAATGTGAAATCGTTCTTTTCAAATATCATAAATTATAATGCCTCGACTATTTTTGGATGTATGCCAATGGAGTTTAGAATGCAAGTAGCGCGTGGCGTATAGTACTGCGATTAGAGTTTTATATAGAGAGATCAGTAGGGATCCCAGTACAGTAAATAAGTATCCAGAGTGCAGATTAGTAGAGTTGCAGATGCAACCCGAGTTGGTAGAGTAAATCCCAGTAACCCTTCATTACCTGATTCCGAGGACGGAATCCTTTTAAGGTGGGTAGAATGTAAGATCCCGGATTATTTTAGGATTTATTATTATTATTTTTATTGTTTTAATTATGTTAATTAGTATTTAAAGTATGGAATTGGATTTGAGAATATCGTTGTGGAGTTCCACGATATTTAGTGTCGAGTTTATATGAGTATATATTGTGTTATGTGTGCCCCAGTATTTTTTAGTTGTATTTTTTTTTAGTGATTTAAAAGTATTTAAACCTAGTATTATTGATCTTCAAAAATATTTATTTAATTATCGGAGGGCTTAAAAATCATGAAATCTTTTGTAATATTATCTTGATATATTTATTGAGTTTTTAAAAGTGTTGGGTGGATTAATTTGGGTGTTTTAGTATTTTAAAATGATTTTAAGAGTTTTATGGTATTTAAAGGATCAAAACTTTGAAAATTTATATTTAATTCATTTTTTATCCGAAAAATATTTCGAAAATATGTACGTGCTTGTAATTTTATATTCTTTATTTTAAAAATGAGAAGTTTAATTTTTTTTAATATTTTATTTATTGGTGATTTATTAAATCGATTATTATTATTAAAGTGAGTAAGTAGTGTTGTATTTGGGCCGGATATAAGAGGAGTATTGGGCCAAGCCCAATAAGAGGAAGAGACAGTCGAGAGAGTTCTGGAGAAAGGGGGAAAAAGAAAGAAAAGAGAAGAAAAAGAAATGGTGGGAGAGAAATTAGAGGAGAGAAGAAAAGAGATTGGGGATGGAATTAAGAGTATATATGTGTGTATATATATATGTAGGTGTGTGTATATAACTGAGTGTGTGTATGTATAGGCGGTGTGGGCGTGGTAGTTGCTGCGGGAGAAGCAGGTCGCGAGGAAGGGCGCCGGCGCCGGCGAGCTCAGGCGACGGCTGGAGGTTGTCCGGCGGGTTGGTTCTGGTCGACAGCAAGGGTGATAGCAGCAATAGTAAGGGGAGAGAGAGAGAGAGAGAGAGAGAGAGAGAGAGAGAGAGAGAGAGAGAGAGAGAGAGAGAGAGAGAGAGAGAGAGAGAGGAGGTTTGATTTTTTTGGAATTTTGGGAATTGGATTTTGGAAGGTATAATTCTTTTCGTGTTTTAATTATTTAATCTCCGTATTAAAGTCGTAGTAAATTTGAGTTTGATTATGTAATTGTTGTGATTGAATTAGTTTAATTGTGTGATTATCGTTGAAATTGTAATGATTTAAATTGCTAGTTAATTAATAATTTCGTAATTAGATAAATGTAGTAAGTTAAGAATATTAGTTGATTTTCCGTATTTAATTTGGAGGAGTATAATCGCTATTTATAATTGTGGTGATTTAATTGGAGATAAATTGTGAGTTTAATGTGTTAATTGTAGTAATTTAATTAGTTGTGAATTATGTAGTTTAATTTGTTAATTTCCGAAAATTAATTCGGAGAGTTTAGTTGCTAATTATAATTGTGGGATTAAATTATGAATATTATCCGAATTTTCCATATTTAATTCGGAGGGCATAGTGATTTGTAATTGTTGAGGACTAAGTGTGAGTCCGATTAAATGTGGTGTTTAATAATGATTAATTGTTAATTGTTAATTGCTAAGAGTTATGTGAGTTTGCTAAGTTCTAATTGCGTATATGCTAGATGGTATAAATCGAGTCATATTATTTGACAATGTTACTATGTGTAAATGTTTATATGTTAAATGCCATAAGCTGAGTTGTTAGTAATTATGGAATGTATAATTGTCAAGTACTCGGTGGTATAGTATATGAGGTTAAATGGTGATTGGTCGTGTATATGGGTTAAGTATGGTAAGTATGGGGATTTTGGTGATTGTAAATTGTAACTATGATTTTAGTAGTAATTGAAGCTTCGATATTATATTCGACCTTGAGAATTTTAAAAGTTGGTTATATGTGGAGTTTTGCTAATATTTGAATTTATGAGTATACCTGAGATATACATGAGTTATGATTTTGAATTTATTATGTTTTAACGATTGTTAAGTATTAATTGTCGGATAATATATTGGATAATACTGAGGAATAAATGAAGTTGTATGCGTGATAGTCGGATTATGTGTAATAGAGATATATGTATCGATTAAGTGTAGTATTATTGACTTGTGAATAATTTATGATCGAGTGATTGATAGAAATTGTAAATGTGATTCGAGATGACTGAATGGCTAATTGTTTATGTGTTAAATGGTATAAGTGTAAATTGCGAGTCTGATTAAAGGTTCAGATTAGGGTATGTTAAATGTTAAGTGCTAATTGCTAATTGTAATGGTTATTGTTATAGGAGGTGTAATTATACGAATGGCTAATTGGCTAAGTGCTAAATGGTATGAATCAAGTTATAGTATATGTTGAAAGTATAAGTGCCAACTACGTGGTGTTGGCTTAAATGTGGATAAACGTAGTTTACTTTTCTTAAGTGTTGAGGTGCCGCATGTCTGGGCGGGTAAATTTCTTTATGTGATTAGTTGCCGCATGTCTGGGCGGGTACTTTTTATTATTTGTTTATTTTATGTTGCTGCAAGTTGAGGCAGCTTTATTTTTATAAAAGCAGGGTTTGAATTGTATTTGAGGGGCTGTGCCCATAGTCCGATAAACGAATACTACATGCCGAAATTTTCTAAAAATCCCCTGCGTTTTAAAGTTATTTAAATTATTTGATTTAAAGATTTAAAGGCATATATGTGTATAAGTGTTTAAGTGCATATGTGATGATTAATGAAGTGTGGATATATATATATTGATGTATGTATTGTTTGCGAGTTATAAGTAATTGATTATTAAATGGTTGTTTATGTACTAAATAGTACTTTACTATTATCCCGAGTATAGTTAGGGATTCGTTATGGACCCAGCGATCGAGTTGACGAGACGGTTGAAGGAAAATGAACGAGTGATCGAGTAAAGAACAAAGTACAGTAAGTGGTGAATCGACGCACTGGAAACGAGGCAAGTGTACTAACCCTCGCTTATCGTTCAAGCGAGATAAATATGTTTCTATTCAGTATAAGTATCCCTTCAAATTCTTATTGCTTTTGTCATTTTCTTTCAAATTATTGTTAAGGAAATGTTTTATTCAAGTATTCTGTTTATATAGTATCTCAAAGTTTTATTGCTAGTATTATCCTTTCTTAAGTATTGACGGTAATATTCTGTTAAAGTTTTTGCTAGTATTGCTTCCTAAAATGGTTATTAATTAAAGGTGTTTTTAAAATTATCTTATACTGGGGTGGTCTTTTGCCAGTGAGTATAAAGGACTGAAAAGGTTTAATGTTTTAAATTATTAATAAGATGGTTTATAAGTTGGATAAGCGTAAGAGGCTAGGGTGGTCCTAGTCCAGCACTTTTATTAAGCGTAAGAGGCTAGGGTGGTCCTAGTCCAGCACTTTTATTTAGCGTAAGAGGCTAGGGTGGTCCTAGTCCAGCATTAAAGGCCAATGTGTTGCCTCAATGGGAACCCAGTTTTAAAGGAATGGGGACTTTACGTGGCTGATCACCCGTATTGTCCGAAATCTGAAGAATAATAAAATCAATTTAAATGTTTCAAAAAGTTTTACGGAAAGTATGTTTTATTTGTGGAATAGTTTTAATGAGAGGAATGTTTTGGCAAGATATATCTGTTTTACGGTTTATTGGACATGAATGTTTTGATAAGATATACCTGTTTTACTATAAATGATTATCGGTTTAGAAATTGTGTATTTCTGAGTTAATTGTTGTCTATATGATTAAAAGTTGAAACCTCAGTAAAATAATGAGATTAAGGATAGATAGAAGTTTTTCAGTTATTCCCTTCGCAAGTAACATTGTACGTGAAAGTGGAGTAAGAATGATTGGAAAAATTCTTGATATTCTTTCTCTCAAAGTTTTATCTGGGGCAGAGATGGTTAGTAGTAAATAAAAGAGTGTTATATTAGTATTTTGAATGGTGAAAACTAATTCACGGTTATTACGGTCACTGTGGCATGTGTTGCGCAGTGATAGTGAGAACCGAGAATGATTTGAGATCTTCTTACTTATTCAAACTCATGATTGTCAGGCCGGTTAGGCAGCTAGGTGTGCGAACGCTTAGTGACATGAATGAAATTTGAATAAATGAGAATTTCTTGGAGATTTTGTTAAAGCGATAGTTAAAGTATTTTGCAAGTATTAAAAGTATAGTATTGATTATAGATTGGTGAGCATTCATTCGCTCATATCTATTGTTCATTTTCCTTTTTAAGTTAATCCTTCTTGAATTGCAGTTATTGCATTTAATTATTCAGTTCTATATATATAACTTGCTGAGCATTCTTTGGCTCACACTTGCTGTTTTTTAAATCTAATATTTCAGTAAGCTAAGTATTGGCGAGAAGTACCTGTACAGTTCAGAAAGAGCAAGCAAGACGAGGTGAAGGAAGCTGACGTGGATCAGGGTATTTAGATTATTGTTTGATTTGTTGTATGTAAATTATAGTTTTAGTAGTTATAGTATGTATTTGAGTAGTTGGCCTGGTATACTTCTATTCGAAGTTATACCAGTGATTTAAGTTTGTATAAGTTTTGTAAATAGATTTGTATTTAAATTGGTTTGGGTTTTCTTGTTTCTAGAACTGTAACCTAAGATCCTGAGTTGGGAGTTGGGGTCAAAGAGCTTTTGATTGCGTTTTAATTTTTATTTCAGTTTTATTTTGATTTTCAGATTTTTAGTTTAGTATTCAGCAGGTTTATGTTGTATTTACGAATACATCATGGCCAATTTTTGTTAGAATTATTGAGTTTGTTAGCGTGACGCCCAAATCTACTGACCCCGGATTTGGGGGCGTTACAACTTTGGAGTGAAAAAGAGGTCTTTACAAGTGGGAGATTTGGTACTTCAGGAATTGGAAACCTCTATGCCGACCAAGCAGGGCAAACTTATGCCCAATTGGGAGGACCCATATACAGTGATTGATATCGTTCGACTATGAACATATAAGCTAGCAAATTCGGACGGCACACCCATAAAAAACACTTGGCACACAGCCCGTTTGTGCCGTTTTAGTAAGATTAGTAGAAGCCTGTCCTTATTCAGTTTAATTCTGTATTTCATTCTGTTATGCAAGTTCATTCTGTTCAAACAGTTCATTTATTTCCAATTAAAAGCATCAATCTATACGTTAAAATTATGTATATGCTACTCGCATGATAAATGAATGATTGTTTGCCGCACTTTACATGTTTACTATCATTAGCCGAAGTACACTATTACATGATTGAAGTACATTGCACAGGCTTAACGAACCCATATTTGGGGTCGACCGAATAAAATATAAGTCCTTATAAATGTTGTAGTATTTAAGGTACTAACATAATTAAGGCTAGGAGGAAATATTTTTCACCGACCGAAGAGGTCCTTAATCATGTACAATCCCCTTAAATACTGGGGGACAGCTGATAAGTGCATATTTTTGCATATTTTATTTACCTATTTATTGCTTGAACTTGTGTTTTAATAATTTATTTTGTTGCATTTCAGGTAAATCGTAAATAAATAAAGAAATGACAAAATAAATAAATAAAGTGCAAGGAAGGGAAAAAGAGGAAGAAAAAAGGACCAAAAATGAAAGAAGGAAAAGAATTAGGAGCTTGGAGCAAAAGGAATATTTCAAGACAAGTGGAAGGTGGAGATCATCCCAACACATTAGAAAAGTGTATGGCCAAGATCAACTCTTCAAAGCTTAAGGGGAATGAAACAAATAGATGGCTAGGATTTCACCACCACACAACCCAAATGTATGGTGGGGATTTACCCAACACCCCCCTTAACCCTAATTTCTATCCTATAAATACCCCCTCACCCCCCCTTGTATTGAGTAACTTAGATTTTAGGGTAGTTTTAATTTCTTGTATTTTTCGTAGTTTCAAATCTTGTAAACACTCTTTTTAATTTTAATGCAATTTTATTTTCTTTACATCTTGTCTTGCTCTTTCGTTATTGTTGCCTTGTTTCGTTATTTTCGTAAATCCCGTTGCTAACCACTTGGGGTTGAAAATAACGAAATTTAATTTCGTGTTCTTAGTTGCTAATTTTAATTATGCCCCTTTAAATCTCAATTTTATTGTGGGCCATTAATTCCAAATCCTCGTTTCAGTGTAATTTCAATTTTGTAGTAAAATTCTATTTTCGTATTTAGCTTTCAAAAAAAAAAAACCAAAAATATTTAGTTTTTATAATTTTAGAAAACATTTTCTTGCCATTTTTATTGTAAAGTCGAAGCAATATATCCCCTCCCCTGTTTTGTTTTCCCTGAATCATCAACGACCTCAATTTTGTTTTCCTCTCTTCCCTTTTCTTAATTTCCCTCTTCTTCTCCACCAAAAACAAACGATCATCTTCTTCTTTGTCTTCGTAATTTTCTCTTAAAACCACACAGCTCCCCATCTCTCTCTCCGCCTTCTCTCAGTGAAAGGCATATGACACAGCCTATTTGTAGTTCGAGGATTCGACTCAACTTAAATTAGATTGTAATAAGTAATTAATGCTCACTGTCTCAGGAATCTCATAAAGTACTATATGTCAGAAGAAAGAAGAAAGTCAATCTATAGTTTTGATGTTTTACACTGGAAGAAGAGTCAGTTTACTGATCATGCCCCAGTTCAGCATTGAAGCAATTGGATTCATTTAAAGTGACAGAGATTACCGTGGAGACAGCATCAGTACAGGAGTTATTAAAGAGTGCTAAGAAAGTATGTGGATCACAACTGGGAGTCAAATTGAAGAACAGATATTGGAGTTAGTCGTTCATGAACCAGACAGTACATCGAACGTCAACAATTATCCAGTGGAAGTTTCTCAAAGTTTACAGTGATTCACAAGGAGTAAGTCAATTATTAATTAACTATATTATTAATTTAATTAAACAAATTAATTCAATTCGAATTAATTTATTTAATTAATTAATTAAGTTAATTAATCTCTGATTTATTCAATCAGTAATAATATATGGATTATACTATTTCGGAGAATTTTGGTTATACTATTTCTGAATTTCAGTTGAACTATTTCTGGAAATTCAGTTATACTATTTCTGAAATAAGTGGTATACTATTTCTGGAATAATATAGATACTATTACTGCATTAGTAATAGTATACTATACTATCCCCGAATTTATACTATTCCCGAAGTTATATTATTTCTGGAATTAATAGTATATTATTTCTGAAGTATTATAGATATTATTACTGATCAAGTAATAATATACTATAATATTACCGAAATATTTAAACTATACTATTTCTACCAGTTATATTATGACCGAAATATTTATACTATTACCGAAGTTTTAAGTAAACTATTTCTAAGTAAATGTATATTATTTCTAAGTAAATCCATACTATTTTAAGGGAATGAGTTCTACTATCCCTAGGCTGCTATACTATCACCGTGCCAGTTATACTATCAGCGTGGCATCTATACTATCACCGTGTCAATGTGTAGCAGTTGATCAGAAGGAATTGTTTTGTTTACTATATAAATGAAACACACGGACAGAAGACAACAACAACAACCAGGAGAAGAAAATAAGAGACCCAAGAACATCAAATACTCTCATCTTCTACACACAAGTGCTCAAGCTTTAATTCACATAATAAATTCAGTTCAAGCCTATTGTAATATCTGATCCGCTGGAACTTGTTTATTGATTACTCTTGTACTACTAGCGAATTAAGTTTCCTAGTTCATATCTTGATATCTTGATTTTAATTAGCAAAATTAGAAAAGTTCATGTCGAATTTTCTAATTAGTTATTAATCTCTTGATAATCATTTGTAACACCCGTCAAGTTAATATATTGATATATTCAACTTGAATTCTGTGTTATATTATTCCGCACAAAATTTGTTTAAGATAAATTTTATTCAAAGAACAAATTTCGAGAAAATGACATAGATTGTATTCAACCCCCCCTTCTACAATCTTATTGGACCTAACAATTGGTATCAGAGCCATTTGATTGATATACAAATCAAAATCCTATTTTTTACTCAATCAAAAATCAACCTCGAATTTTTAACTCTCTTAAAAATTCATCATGTCAGCCAAAGGCAATGTTAAAATTCCTATCTTTAATAAAGATAATTATGATATGTGGAAAAACAAAATGGAGTTATTTCTTGATGTAGCAAACCCAAGATTTTTGTGGGTTTTGGAAAATGGACCAGTAACTCCCATGCAACATGATACTGAAACAGTTGTCAATGGAACTGTAACAGTCCCTGCCAAATCCTATCCAAAGGACCCTAAGAACTATACCTCTGAAGATAAGGAGGAAGCTGGATTGGATAAAAATTTGAGACTCATTCTATTGGATTCCCTAGATGCTGTAATGTATAGCCATGTGAGAAATTGTAAAATTGCTAAGCATATCTGGGAAACTATTGAGGTCATTAATGAAGGGACTGATGAAGTCAAGGAAAATAGACTACAAATTCTAACTTCTGAATATGAACACTTTAGAGCTGGCCCTAATGAAGGCATTCAGGAAGTGTTCGAAAGGTATAACAAGATAATCAACAACTTGCAAGTTCATGGCAAGCAATATACTCAGAGGAGATCAACATGAAGTTTTTACTAACTATGCCTACTCACTTGGAGCATAGAATCACTGCCATCGGAGAATCTAGAGATCTAACTCAGGTTGCTCTTGAAAGACTGTTTGGTGTTCTGAAAACATATGAATTAGAACAAGTACAGCAAAAGGAATTCTATGGCAAAGGCAGAATGGCAAATTCTTCTACAGCTCTAGTGGTTGAGGTTCCTAAGGAAGTGGAAACTAAAGTTGTTCAACCTAACAGTTTCAACAAGGAACAAACTGAAGTAGAACTTGGCCAAACACCAGCTACTCAGGATGGTGGAAAATTTTATTCACTTGAAGAGCTGGATCAATTGGAAGATGAATCTATGGCAATGATGGTGAGACAATTTAGTAACTTCAGATTCAGAAGAAATCCAAAGTTCAGGTTTAAGTCAAATAACAGATTTCAGAGAGGAGGTTCTTCATCCTCTAGTAACAGGGGAGGTTATAAAACTGGAACTGTTGACAGAAGCAAAATCCGTTGTTTCAATTGTAATGAGTTGGAACATTTTGCTACTGAGTGTCAGAAACCCAAGCAAGCACAGAAGAAAGATTATGCTTCTGAAAAGAAGAAAAGTGGAAGAGCTTATGTGGCTGCTGGTAAAAGCTGGGATGATACAGATAGCGAAGATGAAGAATATGGAAACTTTGCGTTGGTGGCAAATGCTGAATCTTCAACTTATTATACCACACCGGTAATTCTTACTGATGCTCAGTTAATTGATAGTTTACGTAGTTCCTTGAATAATGCACAAAGAGGGTACGAGAGAATAAGTCTTGTTAACACTAACCTTGAAAATCAAATGTTAGATTTAAAAAAGGTGCAGGTTAATCAAGATAAGAATATAGAAGAAATAGCTCGACTTAACTACAGAGAAAAGGGTCTAGGAGAATACATGGTAAAACAAGTTGATAGGATTGCTGAACAAGAAACCAAGATTAGAGAACTTGAAACACAGGTTAGAGCTTGTTATAATACTATTAAAGTTTCTAAAGAATTCTTCAACAAACAAGCAGTAGAACAAACTGTAGGAATAGGATTTGATTACAGTCAAGCTGTTGGTTCTTTGAGTAATCATTCTCCTAATTCTATCCCAGCTAAAGAAAGAGGTATACCACATATTCTCAAGAATGTTGAAAAACCAATGTTTACAAAATCTGATGCTGGTCCACCAGATATTCGTTCTATGGTTATACATGAAGAAATGAGAAATGAGGATACTGCAAATGGCACAGTTCTTGTTAAGAATAAATGTGTTAAGGATAAAACTGTTAAGAACTCTAATACAAAGAATGTGTCATCCAAGAAAAATGTCACAGTATTTGTTAAGGCTAAATCAGTTGAGGACGTTAACACAATAAATGTTTCATCCAAGAAAGATGTACCTAAAGTACCAATCAAAGTTGTTGAATCAGCTAGTTCTTCTAAGACTGGATTAGGTAGTAATAAGTTAAAACAGAAAAATACCATGTCTACTATTGATTCTAATCATAAAGCATGTGGTATTATCAATTGTATGTCTTGTGCTTTTAACAATATGCGTGCTTATTTTAATGGTAATTATGCATGTGTTAAACAGAATGCTCCTCGACAGCACATGAACAGGAACAATAATGTTCGATCTAAGACTGCTTTTCCTCCTCAAGTTAGGAGAGAGACATTTGCACCTAAGACTAAACAAAAGATTACCAAGAATGTCTACAAGGTCAAATGTCCAGTCAATGACACAAGTGTTACTGCTGCGAGAGAAACATGGATACCTAAGATTAAACAAAAGATTTTCAAATCTGTTTATAAGGTTAAATGTTTATTGACTAAAGAGGTTAAACTTAAAAATGTTCTTTTACCTGATAAAGGTCAATACTTTAAATACGCAGGACCCAATCAAATTTGGGTCCCGAAGAAGGTTTAACTCATTTGTCATTGCAGGGTATTGAACAGGTTGATCGAGTAACCTGGATCTTGGACAGTGGATGTTCAAGGCATATGACTGGAGATAGAACCTTGCTGACAAATGTGGTGGAGAAGGCCGGCCCAGTAGTTACCTTTGGAGATAACAGCAAAGGTAGAACTGATGGATATGGCAGACTTGAAGCTGGAAATGTTATCATTGATGAAGTTTCTTTTGTGAAAGGACTTGAGCACAATTTGCTCAGTGTCAGTCAATTCTGTGATAAAGGTTATGAAGTTCATTTCAATAAGAAGAATTGTCTAATTTCACACAAGAGACATGAAAAGCCACAACTGACAGGAGTTAGAAAAGGAAATCTATACGTAGCCAATATGAACTCAGGAAGCACTGAAGAAGTCACTTGCTTCTACACTAAAGCATCTAATGATGAGAGTTGGCTATGGCACAAGAAACTTTCTCATCTTAATTTTAAGACAATGAATTCTCTGGTCAAAAGAGAATTGGTGAGAGGTTTGCCTTCAATGGAATTCACTCAAGAAGGACTGTGTGATACATGTCAAAAGGGCAAGCTAAAAAGGGCAAGTCACAGGAGCACTGATACATCTTCAATAACTGAACCATTACAATTACTTCATATGGATTTGTTTGGTCCAGTTAATGTGATGTCTATGTCAAGGAAGAGATATGCTCTAGTGATTGTTGATGATTTTTCAAAATACACATGGGTTCTGTTTTTGAATTCTAAAGATGAGACTCCACAACTGGTGATTGATCACATTAAATTAATTGAGCGAGATTCTACGTATCCAGTGAGAGCTATAAGATCAGACAATGGAACTGAATTCAAGAATGCAGTTCTAAATGACTTTTGCACTGAGAAGGGTATAACCAGACAATATTCAGCTCCAAGAACTCCTCAGCAAACTGGGGTAGTGGAAAGAAAGAATAGAACCTTGATTGAAGTTGCACGTACTATGCTAAGTGAATCAAGGCTTCCATTGTACTTTTGGGCTGAAGCCATCAATACTGCGTGCTATACCCAGAATCGAACTCTAATCAATAAAGATCAAATGAAGACACCCTATGAAATTATGGCTAATAAGAAACCTTCACTCAAATACTTTCATGTATTTAGGGCAAAGTGCTTTGTGCTTAAAGAAGGTGATGATCAAGGTGGTAAATTCGATACCAAAGCATTTGAAGCAATTTTTATTGGTTATTCAATGAGAGCATACAGGGTGTATGTGATTGATGAACAGAAGATGATGGAAAGTGTCAATGTAACATTCGATGACACTAAACTCCCTAGTATCCAAACTGAGAATCCATCTGAGAAGCTATCTTTCGATGACATGACAGATACAGATTCAGATGATGACAATGCACCTGAGATTTTTGCTGATGCTAATGACAACAATGATGATCAGGGTAATGGTGATGAAATCAATGATAGTAGTCAAAATTCCCGTGTCTCTAATAATCAATCATCATCTAGTCAACCTAGCAACAACTCAGGGGGAGAAAATGAAGGGTCAACTGGTCACACACAACATCCCAATGAAGGTCAAGGCGAATCATCAAGATCTAATCTTCCCAGACAAACTGTTTGGAATAGAGCTCATCCTTTTGAGTTAATCATTGGTGATCCAGTTGTTGGTGTAAAAACTAGAAGAGCTCTTCAGAATCAATGCAATTATTCAGGGTTTCTATCTGAAATGGAACCTAAGAAAACTGAAGAAGCTCTTTCTGATCCCGATTGGGTGATTGCTATGCAAGATGAACTCAATCAATTTAAACAACAAGAAGTTTGGAAGCTGGTACCCAGACCTACAGACAGACCAGTAGTTGGCACCAGGTGGGTATTCAGGAACAAACTTGATGAAGATGGTACAGTGACGAGAAATAAAGCAAGACTGGTAGCAAAAGGTTACTCACAATCTGAAGGCATCGACTATGATGAGACCTATGCTCCAGTGGCTAGACTTGAGGCCATAAGAATATTCTTGGCATTCGCTGCATTCTCAAACTTTAAAGTTTATCAAATGGATGTCAAGAGTGCTTTCTTAAATGGTAAGCTAGATGAAGAGGTCTATGTAGAACAGCCCCCTGGCTTTGAAGATCCAGATCTAATTGACTATGTCTACTTCCTTTTCAAAGCTGTCTATGGTCTTAAGCAAGCACCAAGGAAATGGTATGACACTCTCTCTGAATTTTTACTTGAAAATGATTTTGTTAGAGGTGTCATAGACAAAACTCTCTTCACTAAGAAACATAAGAATGATACTATATTAGTCCAAGTCTATGTGGATGATGTAATATTTGGGTCTACTAATGATCTTTTGTGCAAGAAATTTGCTAAGTTAATGCAGGGTAAATTTGAAATGAGCATGATGGGTGAGCTGAAGTTCTTTCTTGGATTGCAAATCAGTCAAAGGACAGATGGAATATTTATCTGTCAATCCAAGTATGTCAAAGAGCTCCTCAAGAAGTATCAGATGGAGGACTCTTCTTCAGCAAGAACACCATCATCTACAACTGTTAAGTTTGGAGCATGTGAAAATTCTGCCAAGGTAGATATCACAAGCTACAGAGGTATGATAGGCTCATTACTTTACCTCACTGCAAGTAGACCTGATATTATGCATGCTACATGCTTGTGTGCAAGGTTCCAAGCGGATCCTAGAGATGTGCATCTCATTGCTGTAAAACGAATCTTGTGATATCTTAAGGGTACTCCTAATTTGGGAATTTGGTACCCTAAAGATTCTGGTTTTAATCTTGTTGAATATACAGATTCAGATTATGCAGGAAGTGTTGTAGATAGAAAAAGCACCTCTGGGAGTTGTCAATTCCTAGGTGGCAGGTTGGTTTCTTGGTACAGTAAGAAACAGCAAACAGTTTCCAACTCTACAACCGAAGCTGAATACATAGCTGCTGGAAGCTGTTGCGCTCAGATCTTGTGGATCAGAAATCAGCTACGGGATTATGGATTTGTACTTGACAAGATTCCTATCTTGTGTGACAATACAAGTGCCATAGCAATCTCCAACAATCCTGTGCAGCACACAAGAACAAAGCACATTGACATCAGGTATCATTTTATTCGAGAGCATGTCATGAATGGTACTGTGGAGTTACATTTTGTTCCCACGGAAGAACAAACATCAGATATTTTTACTAAGTCTCTTGACGAATCCACATTCACCAGAATTGTTGGTGAATTGGGTATGTTAAATAGTCCTAGTAATTAATCTGGTTAATATCTGAGGTCTGTTCTTTAATAATTTAACAAGTGATTATTTTGTAAATATTTGTTGTTTAAAATCACTTGTGTAATTATTTTATCATTAATTAATTCCACTTGCTTATTTTCGAACACTTGTCAATCATGTTAATATTTTATTTGGTCAATTATGAAATTAGAAATAATATAATTATGTGAATATTTTATTTTTATTTGTTTTGTAGTGTTTGTCCTTTTGTTATTATTGTTTGATTTCGTAAAAGGGCTAACCTATGTTGATTTTTGTGTTGTAAATAAATAATTTGTTGTAAATTATTATTTTATTAAGATTTCGAAGTTCTGTAAATTACTGAGTATGTACATAGCTTGCTTAATTTAATCTGGTGTAAATCTGTTAATGTATTTTTCAGTAATAATATAGATTATTAGCAATAATTGTTATATCTGTAAATAGTTGTTAATTCTATAAATAGTTTAGAATCTTAGAAATAGTATAGAATTTCTTATTAATAATACAGTGTCCGGTCATAGTATAAGTGTCTATAAATAATATAGAATTATTGTTAGTAATAATATAACGATCTGTAATAATAGAGTTAATCTTAGAAATAATATAGTGTGTCGGTAATAATATAGGTGACTAGAAATAGTATAAAAATAGACTTAGAAATATTATAAATTGCGGCAATAGTATAGGGCTGCCGGTGATAGTATACACAGTAGAGTATATATAGTCTATACTATCTCTAGTCATACTATCTCTAATCTATACTATCTCTCGTGTTTAGTCACAGAGAACTACTCGATACTGATACACACGATATACACACATCGGAGTGTCGAATTGCTGCCGGATTTTCGACTCGAAATCTCAACCAAATCACAAACTAAGAACATCCATTGATTTCTTGCATCAAAAACTCTGTTTTAACTGTTCAAAATCACGATTTGGTCGAGTTCTTGGTGACTTTGTTTTTCGAAAATTGAAAATTTCGATCTGAAATTTCCAGAGATTGGCTTTGATTCTTAGAAAACTAAAAATACATACGTGTTTGTGATTGTATCAATATCATATCCTGAGATTTTGAGAATTTTTCAAGAACTTTGTTATTTTTCGAATTTTTAATTTATTATTAATTCGAATTAATTAAGTTTAATTGAATTTTGTGCTAAAAATTAAAAATTTCAAAAGCTTAAAATCTGTATTAAAATGGCTGTTGAATTCGAACTAGTTAAGCACAACATGGTTGGTTTTTATGATCCGGAGGAATGTATGGTTGACAGATTCAAGCCCTGGATTCGTTTCTTGAATGAACAACCAATCGTCAGTAGTGCTTTATCTCTTGACGCTCCAATGAAATTGGAACCTCTACGACTGATGTGTTCTACAGCTATTATATCTGCAGCAACCAATGCCTTTACATTCAAGGTTGGGAACTCACAGTTCAGAGTCAATGAATCAGTACTCAAGACAGTGTTGAATCTTCCTACTGCTGATTTTGTTGATAATCCGTCCAACATTGAATTGACTCAGTTTTTCACTGATATTAATTATCAGGGACAGTTGAAATTGAGGAACTTGCCGAAAAATGGTTTGGTAGCTGAATGGTACTTGTTGTTTGATACTTTAATTCGAGTGTTTGCTAACTGTGCTAACACTTCTTTTTCAAATATTCCTTCTCTGATTCAGTATATTGGTTATTCGGTTGTTCACAATCGAAGAATTGATATAGGTAAAATTCTTTGGAAGAACATGTTTAGAAGAATAGTAAATGCTAAAAAGAATTTTAGTCAAGGTGAAAAGGTGTTAATCTATCATCCTAGATTTTTCACTCTTATTTTTAATCACTTGGTTTCTGAGGAGGTACAGAATACATTTGTTGATGAGGAAGCTCAAGATACAAAGTCTTTTCATAAGAAATTTCATACAAGAGCTGTCTCACAACAGAATGACTACAACAACGTACCAGTGCTTGTTACTCAGTACATGTCCACATTCATACATCTTCCAATTATTCCTGGACCTGTACTTGAGCAACCAGAACCAATCATAGAACAACAAGCACTTGCTATTGTGCATCCAGAACAAAATGCACCTGCTCTTGAACAAGCTGAGCCGGAATTTCAATCACAAGAGGCTCATGTCACTTCATCTGCTGACCAGGTATTACATTCTGATCCCTTAACTACTTCTATCCCTCAATCTTCTTCTGGAACCCAAGTGGTTGTTAGGACTGACCAAGGGATTGTAGAACCACAATCTCTATCCCAGGTCAAAAAGCCAAACACAAGGTCAAAAACAGATAAAGTCTATCAAGTCAGAAAGAAGAAATCACAGCTTAAAAGAACTGAAAGAAGTAGTGAAGAAGTGAGTGAACCCATAGCTCTGCCTCTACTAAAGAAGAGTAGAAATGAACCCGAGGCAACTGTAAGCTCATCCATACCCTCCCAAAAGGATATGGACTTTGAAATGGCAAATGAACAGCTTCTGGAACCATTCTCTCAACAGGATGAGTCCATTGAATTTCGCTAGTCGGCCATGGCATCTTGTAATGTGTCAAGCACAACCCCACTGTTATTACTAACAATGGGAGAACATGTAGAACTGGATGAAAATAGGGACACATTGAGAGGAGAGCACTTAGGAACTGAAACAGTGCCTACCATAGTCACGGTAGAGGAGCCTTCACAGGCTAATGAGGGAAATCTTGACTCTCCGCCAAAATTAATAGAGTCATCATCTCCCCTCCCAGGAGGAACATTCCTGGCTCCCTCAAGGGATTTTCCACTCGCAGTTTCAACTGGAGAAAGTGGAAGGCAACTCAGTCTTTCTGTCACTGAAGAAATTCAGACTTCAATTCTAACTGACATGACAGAAATGACTGTGGATAGAGATTTGCGAACTCCCATTGCACCACCACTGACCTTCCAAGAGGAGGCTAGGGTGATTTTACCTGCAGGTACACTTTCTGGAGCAGCTAAGGAAATAGTGAGGAGTGATGTGAGGATCACCACTAAATTGAGTGAAACACATGCACGTCAGATGAGTGAAACTCAGAGTGATAATCAGGTGAGTGCACACACTGACACATACACTCGTTCATTGGAAGAAAAGATTAAAGCTCTAGAAAAGGAACTTGAGGCAACTAAAGCTGAAGCAAATTTACTTCGAGCACAAGTGGATGGACCGTCTTCTTCATCTACCTCTGTCAACAGTCAGCTTATGGGAGTGAAACATGACATTCAAATAATGAAGACTGCATTCAACACCAAGATCAATACTCTTGAACTCTCTCAACAACAGATAATCTCTGACTCCTCGGACATAACAGTTACTCAAGACAGAATTATTACGGATCTTTCAAATAAGGTTGAAGACATTCAAACAGAAGTACGTGAAAATCAGTTTTCTACTGAAAGTCGTCTTAATCGGATTGAAAGCCAAAGTGCACATCAAAGTCAAGGGCTAAAACACTTATATAACATGATTAGCTGCACTATCATCCCCACAACAGAAGAGGTAGAATTCTTTCAAGGAAAAGGTGGAGATGGTGATGAGCAAGACCCTGAAGATGGTGCATTTGATAAATCTGTAGAGGATTCCTCAACTAAGGGGGAGAAGTCAACAGGGGGAGCTGGTACTAAAGGGGGAGACAAAGACAAATCAAGAGGGGGAGAATTTGATAAAGGTGACAAGGGAAAGAAAGCTCAATCAGCACCGAAGGATGACACTGTAGAAGGTTATTACTACTTAGGTGAACCTGATAACCTTGATGTTTTTGCTGATTTAGACTTTTCAGATAAAGGTGAAGCATTTGGAGAACCAGATCTCAATTTCTGGGATGAGGATGAAGAAGTTGTAGTTCCTGATCCTGCTGAACTCCAAAGAATGAATTTTGAAGCCAATCAAGAACTTGAACAAAATGAAGCTAATCTGACAATGAGAGAAGAAAGACTCAGAAAAACAATGGAACAGATGGCTCATAATGAAAGGCTTCAAAAGGCTGAACAGGAAGCACTTCAACAGCAACATTCTCAAAAGCTTCAAGCAAGAAGGATGTACATTAAGTACAAGAGTGGTGATAAGTGGGAGCGTGCTCAAAGAATCATAGATTCACCACAAACTTCTGGCTGTGATGATCGTCGGTTAGGTGATATGTTTCAAAGGTTTAAAGATAAGAACCCTTTCCAAGATGATTATCTAAGAGCTTTGAAGTCTGAAATTTTAAGCATAACTTGTGCAAGTGATCAGATGGAAGAGTTATTAATCTTTGTTCATTGTCATAAGCTTGGAACTCAAAAGGTATCTCTTCAGTTCTTCTATGATAGATCACTTTCAGAACTTTGGGTAATGAGACCAAAAGTCAGAACTTCTTATGAACTTGGTGTACTACTTCATGAAAAATTCCTAGATTTCGCTGAAAGAGCAGGTCCTGAAGTAATTAGTAATCCTCCTCAAGTTAAAGTTCTTATAGGAGATGTCATTCACACTGTTAATCTTCAGACCAAGGAACTCCGTGAACATCATGCCAGACACTTGGTGTATGTTGAATATGCTCTACGAAATCATGGTTTTGCAACTACATTGAAAAGTGAAGCTGCAGATCATATTAAGTCTTATGCTCAAGACAACATGAAGAAGTACAAGTTTTATCAAGGTGAGTTAAGAAAGAAGCTGGGAATACCTCTTGAAAAACCACTAGTTGGAACACCTCTAGTTCATCCAGTGTCATCATCTAGAAGAGAATTAATTACTGATGCAGAATTGCACGAGATGCTTCCAGACTTGGATGAACCTGAAGAAGGAGAGATAAGGAGAGAAGACAGCCCGAAGTGAAGAATCGCTCTACATGTTATATCTTTAGAGCTTAGATAGAACAAGATAGGTTAATGTGAAATATGATCAGTCTAGAGGATCATCTATCTTGTATTTATATTTTATGTTTGAATCTGGAAATGTTAAATATAAACCAGAACCATTTTCATTATTTACTTTGCAATTACAGTTTTACCTTTTACCAGTTTAAGTTGAGTTAGTTGAGTTATCCTCTAGGAATTTTCTTGTTAATTTTTAACAAACAAATAGGGGGAGATTGAAAGGCATATGACACAGCCTATTTGTAGTTCGAGGATTCGACTCAACTTAAATTAGATTGTAATAAGTAATTAATGCTCACTGTCTCAGGAATCTCACAAAGTACTATATGTCAGAAGAAAGAAGAAAGTCAATCTATAGTTTTGATGTTTTACACTGGAAGAAGAGTCAGTTTACTGATCATGCCCCAGTTCAGCATTGAAGCAATTGGATTCATTTAAATTGACAGAGATTACCGTGGAGAGTGCTAAGAAAGTATGTGGATCACAACTGAGAGTCAAATTGAAGAACAGATATTGGAGTTAGTCGTTCATGAACCAGACAGTACATCGAACGTCAACAATTATCCAGTGGAAGTTTCTCAAAGTTTACAGTGATTCACAAGGAGTAAGTCAATTATTAATTAACTATATTATTAATTTAATTAAACAAATTAATTCAATTCGAATTAATTTATTTAATTAATTAATTAAGTTAATTAATCTCTGATTTATTCAATCAGTAATAATATATGGATTATACTATTTCGGAGAATTTTGGTTATACTATTTCTGAATTTCAGTTGAACTATTTCTGGAAATTCAGTTATACTATTTCTGAAATAAGTGGTATACTATTTCTGGAATAATATAGATACTATTACTGCATTAGTAATAGTATACTATACTATCCCCGAATTTATACTATTCCCGAATTTATATTATTTCTGGAATTAATAGTATATTATTTCTGAAGTATTATAGATATTATTACTGATCAAGTAATAATATACTATACTATTACCGAAATATTTAAACTATACTATTTCTACCAGTTATATTATGACCGAAATATTTATACTATTACCGAAGTTTTAAGTAAACTATTTCTAAGTAAATGTATATTATTTCTAAGTAAATCCATACTATTTTAAGGGAATGAGTTCTACTATCCCTAGGCTGCTATACTATCACCGTGCCAGTTATACTATCAGCGTGGCATCTATACTATCACCGTGTCAATGTGTAGCAGTTGATCAGAAGGAATTGTTTTGTTTACTATATAAATGAAACACACGGACAGAAGACAACAACAACAACCAGGAGAAGAAAATAAGAGACCCAAGAACATCAAATACTCTCATCTTCTACACACAAGTGCTCAAGCTTTAATTCACACAATAAATTCAGTTCAAGCCTATTATAATATCTGATCCGCTGGAACTTGTTTATTGATTACTCTTGTACTACTAGCGAATTAAGTTTCCTAGTTCATATCTTGATATCTTGATTTTAATTAGCAAAATTAGAAAAGTTCATGTCGAATTTTCTAATTAGTTATTAATCTCTTGATAATCATTTGTAACACCCGTCAAGTTAATATATTGATATATTCAACTTGAATTCTGTGTTATATTATTCCGTACAAAATTTGTTTAAGATAAATTTTATTCAAAGAACAAATTTCGAGAAAATGACATAGATTGTATTCAACCCCCCCTTCTACAATCTTATTGGACCTAACACTCAGCCTCTCTCCCGTTAAAAAACCCCCCTACTGATTTCGTCTATCTTTCTCTCACACAAAAGAACCCACACAGCTTTTTCCTCCCCTATTCAACATCTAGTTTCTTGTTTTTTTTTAAAAAAACTGTTGAATTTTTCTTTGTCTTCTCCCTTGTTATTGTCGAGTTTTTTACTGAGTAGCATTATTAAGGACAGCTCGCAGTCGGTTTTTCTGGGTAGTTTGGTTGTTTGTTGAGTTATGATTCTGTGAATTCGTTGATTTAACTTTGTTCTGTGAATTTGATGAGTTCGTACTGAGTTTGTGAGTCTCGTTTTCTCTTTGGATCGTCTTTAAAGTTTGTCGAGTGACAACGATTTCGTGTTTAGAGCTTAATTATGGTCGGGTTTATACTGTTTGTCACTGTCTGTTTTTTTTTCAAATTTTGTGTTTTAGTCGATTGTAGTGTCTTGAGTTGCTGCATATGTTTGTTGTCAAGTTCATCATTTTAGTCCGTCATGATACTGGATTTCGAGTCTGCTGCGTGTATGTTTTAGTGTGTTCTGTTTGTTTGTTTGTTTTTCTCGTTGAGTTTGCTAAGTATTCTGAGTTTCTATTGTTTACGTTTGTGGCTGATGTTTCTGCGAGTTGGGTTTCGAATTACGAGTCTGGCTGTCCAAAAAGTTGTATTGTAAATTGCAGTTTGCTGGGGTTGTTGTCTCCACTGTTTTGCTGTTGTTTAATGTCTCTCCTTGCGTGTAATGTCCTTGTAATAGTGTTGTGAATGCGAGTTTGTTTCCTGCGAGTTAGTGAGTTTTTGTTTGAGTTAATTCCTGAGGTTCCTGAGTTAATTTAGACTGATTGTTCTGCGAATTAAATACAGAGTTTCTGAAGTTGTTTTGGTTTTGGTTTTGGTACAGAGTTTCCGTTTCAATGATTGAGCTATTCGAATTGTTGGTTTTGTTTTGATCGGTTTTAGTTCGTTATCTGCAGCAGTTCGAGTCACTATTTCCTGCATTGTGATTTAGAAGAAAAAAAAAAGAAACTACTTCTTGAATTGTTATTGATTTTTTTTTTGAATAATTTTAGAATAAATTAGTTTATCTAGTTTAATTTGAATTTAAGAATTTTTAGATTAATTTAGAATTTTGAATTTATAAAATTCTAGAATAATTAGGTTTTAGAACTTTTAAAATAATTTAGTTTTTTTTTTCTTTTCTTTGTTCTTTTCATAATTTTTTTTTAAGTAGTTTAAATTTTAAGAATTAATTAGTTATGTCAAAAAATTTTCGAGTTAGTTTTATTTCTTGTCTTATTTTATTTCGTTCTTTTTAGGAAAGCTTGAGATTTCGGAACTCTTCTCAACGAAGCGTGAAAAATTGGAATTTATGGAAAGCAAGCTTCGGTAACCGTATCTCACTCTTTTCGCCCTTTTTATTTTTAGAAAAAAACACAAAAAAATTCAAAAAATTCAAAAATCACAAAAAAATTAGTTGTAAATACATAATTGTTGCATCATGCATTTAATCACTTAGGGCACATCATCTAGATTTTTATTTTCTTGTTTTTAATTTTTCGTACCTATAGTTGTGGTGATCACTGGAGGACCCCAAGGTACGTTAAATCTTTCTTTTCTTTAGTTAGATCACGTAGTGTAAGCATCCATATTTGTTTATAATTTTTGTATATATCGTTGTTTGTTGCATCATTTTGTAAATAACCATTAAGGGCAAAACCCACTACAAGATAAGGGAAGGGATTTCATCACTCTTTCCTTCGCCCAAAAACCATTAATTCCCTCATTTTGCATCCCCTAGCCTTTTAATAAAATTAATTAGACATTTGCCCCTAGGATTTCGCGCTCAATTAGAAAGGTGCCTAAAAATAAATGTAATTAAGACTTATTCACGACCTTCAGTGTCTAAGGTTCGCCTGGCTGTTAAGATTCGGTGTCTAAGTGACGAGTTTGGCCTCTTGGCAATGCCTGCTCTAATCTGGCCGAATCGGTCTGAATAATTCTTAATTTACGGAATTTTTAGTGTGTCTTTACGTTATGAGCAATGTCTAGTTATTTTATTTAGGGAACCTAGGTTAGATTTTTCTTTTGATTTTTCACCATTTATTTTGTGTGTTTCATTTTCGCACTTTATTGCTACGTGGTTTTATTCTTGATCAATCTCTACCATGTCCGTAGCATTTAGGAAGCGTTATTACCAAGGTTGGGATTTTGACGAGGAGTTAGCGGATAATACGATGTGGTGTGAGTCAACTAGGGAACCTAGTGTTTATAACGAGTCATCTAGTACTTTTAGTGATTTGCATTATAGTAAAAACGATATTGCAATCGACTCTGAATTAGATGCTCTTACTAGAAGACTCGAAGCTTTAGAAACCCTTAGTGACCCTTCACACACGTCTTGGCACCCAAATTTCAACTCTCCGAATCTCGATTTTCAACATGGCCCCGACTCTCAACAAGTCAACGCCATGTTTCAACCAACCTCTCGAAATGACCACTTTACATCGTCTTCTAATTCCGGTTGGAGAGATTATCCCGATCTCTCATGGAACCAAGGTCATAGCTATCAAACTCCGCCTCCACATTTTCAAGAACCGAACTCTTATCAAAAACCGAACTCTTATCCAATTCCGAGTCAAGTTCCTAATTCGAGTTCAATTCAAACACCCGCCCACCCACCCGGATTTCATGATTCGAGTAGGAAACTTGACACCTTAGAAAAGAGTATCGAGGCTTTATTGATTTCTCAAGCAAACTTCATGCAAACCATAACTTCTGATAGGCAAATTTTGAACTCTAATGTTCAAGCCTTATATAAGTTAGAATTTCAAGTGAATCAATTAGCCACCATGTGCAAGCGTGAGACGATAACCACCCCGAATCCACCCGAGGTCAACCCAAAATTTCTTATCACTCAAAGACCTATCGATACTTTCGATGATATCATTTCTCCTAGGTCTAATGTTCAAGTTGACACTCCTTTCGGTGGTGATTCACACGAAGAAGATTCTAATGCTGACATCATTCTTTCTCTAGGTCAAACGAAGAATCCCGATGATTTTGAGTTTGTGGCTTCACCTAGACAACCATCATCTTCTTCTAGTGAACTTTTCCTTTCATCTTCCAAACCTCTTCCTGAAAAACCCAAAGAACTTCATACTCAACCAATAGGAACTAATCTAGTTAAGGAGGTTGTTTCGAGGTCAAATTTGGACGATCATGAGATTGAGTCTCTTCTTAAACAAGATTTTCAATTGCATTACGAGACCAATCGAGAGCTTCACGAATCTTTTAAGGATTTGACCTCGGAAGAGATGTTTGGAGAGATGAAGAATATTTGTTCCAAATGGGAAACCCAACATAAGGATAGTTCTTGTGATCCTAATTCTGTTGGTAAAACATTTTTCGACGAGCCACCCCTACCCGTTTCTATTTCTTCATTTTCCACTCGTGCTTCATCTTTCATCGAAACTCATGATATTCATGACCAACATCTTATCATAATTAATTTGCTTAAACAACAAAAAGAAGCATCCTCGTGGTCTATGGATGAAGTTAGGAATATGAGTTTTATTCTTTCACCTAATCGGATCGTTCGAGTGGTCTATGCTATTTTCGTGGGTGAGTTTCTGAAATATGTTGGTTGTATAACTAAAATAGTTTTTCCGAGAGCAGGTATTGGTTAGTAAATATTTGTTTTGTACCTCTCATAGTAGAATGTAGGTATGGGGAGGAGTTGTGTGTGTGAGTTGTTTTCTTTCATAATTTCTAGTAGTTTTCATTCTCCGTCATCCCTTATCAGGTATTTCCTCAACTTTCTCCTTTTTCATTTCTTTTGCATTTCTTTATCCTTTCTCATTTCTCTTTTCTTTTGCATTTGCATACATTGAGGACAATGCATGGTTTAGGTATGGGGGAGGGTTTTTAGTGTAAATATAAAAATCAGAAAATCCAAAAAAAATAAAAAATCAAAAAATCAAAAAGAGTTCTTCTCATATTCTAGTCTTGTTAATTGATTGCTAGTTGCTTGATGCACCCTTGCATGTTATGATAATCTTATGATCCATTACTTTTTGTTTGAGAAGTGATTTGCTAAAGTTCTTGTTCACACACTTACACTAGCAAGGTGAAGCTAGTAGACTTATTTGAATTATGCATGAAATTAGAAGGACATGATTAGGTGTAAGATGATTTGGTCTTCATGCTTTGAGTACAAGTAGGTGCATTGAGGATACCATTTCTTGAGATTGATTATGTTTTACCACACCAAGTGAGTTTTGAGCCTATATGCACATCTTTTGCATTTATATTCGTTTGCTTGAGTGTCCACTTGTCATTTGCATCGCTAGCACTTGTTTGAGTTCCTTCTTGAAACGCATGACATTGATTGATGATAAAATGATAAAGGCATTTAGGAATAACCTATATTTCCAAAAATATCCACACCATGCTTATGTGATCAATTTGTTAACCCTTTGAGCTTAATCTTATTCTTTCGGTGACACACCACATTACTCGCCTAAGACCTTCTTCTTGTTTAGCCTTACGTATTCTTGATCCCATTTTGTCAAAGGCTAGTAGGAACTTGAGGGAGCAATAAGGTGTGTGAAATAGGGTTTACTTTTGTTCATAACTTTTAAGGAAATATTTGTTGTTACCTTGATAGTCTATTTTCAAAATTAAATCTAAGTGAGGATTATTGTTACATTTATCTTAGCTCTCATAAAAGAAAAAAAATAAAGAAAGTAAAAAAAATAAAAAAATAAAAAAAAATGAAAAAAATATTCATATGAGAGCATACTTATGTTTTTTGTAATCCTCCTTCATTCGACTAGTCAAGTCTTTTTGTTGAAAAATGAAAATAAATTGTGTGGGGAGGAAGTTTGGTGTTGTGCATGATATTCATGGTGACTACTAGCTTTTGACACTTCACCTTATTTTGACCTTTCTTGACATACCTTGTCCCTAGCCCCATTACAACCCTAATAAAGACCTTTTGATTGTCATTATTAATGTATGTTGTGGTTTAAGTTGGAATGATACCAAGTGTCAAGCATGCATTTGATTTTGTTGGAATTGAGTGATACACTTACCCTTGTTTTTGAGTGAATATTCTTTTGTGAGTGAAAGGTGAGGTATTGCTTATTTGTTTTTTGCATAAGAGATCTCAAGTTTTGACTCTGATGTGTGCCCTTGTAGACTTAGCATGGTTACCAATAATTTTTGCACTTGACATGAACTTATAATCACTCTTGCATGGTTCTTTAAGTAGACTATGTGAATCCTTGCACTTTCCACACCAAGACTTTGCAACTTCATTTTGATTCTTACGTTGATGTATCATGAGAGGACATGTATGTGTGGTGTGCATTGCCATGTGATCTTTTATACAAACTAGATGGATTTTGTGGGTACATTCACTATAGGCCCTCACGAGACCTCACTCGTCCACTAGGGCTGCCTAGGGGTTTAAAGGGCTTGTTGCATATGCCAAATGCAACCGTCACACCTACGAAAAGGAGTATAGGACTTTGCATCTAGATTTTCATTTTGTTTTTATTTTACTCGAGGACGAGCAAAAGATAGGTATGGGGGCATTTGATAAGTGCATATTTTTGCATATTTTTGCATATTTTATTTACCTATTTATTGCTTGAACTCGTGTTTTAATAATTTATTTTGTTGCATTTCAGGTAAATCGTAAATAAATAAAGAAATGACAAAATAAATAAATAAAGTGCAAGGAAGGGAAAAAAAGGAAGAAAAAGGACCAAAAATGAAAGAAGGAAAAGAATTAGGAGCTTGGAGCAAAAGGAATATTTCAAGACAAGTGGAAGGTGGAGATCATCCCAACACATTAGAAAAGTGTATGCCCAAGATCAACTATTCAAAGCTTAAGGAGGAAGGAAACAAATAGATGGCTAGGATTTCACCACCACACAACCCAAATGTATGGTGGGGATTTACCCAACATCCCCCTTAACCCTAATTTCTATCCTATAAATACCCCCTCACCCCCCCCCCCCCTTGTATTGAGTAACTTAGATTTTAGGGTAGTTTTAATTTCTTGTATTTTTCTTAGTTTCAAATCTTGTAAACACTCTTTTTAATTTTAATGCAATTTTATTTTCTTTACATCTTGTCTTGCTCTTTCGTTATTGTTGCCTTGTTTCGTTATTTTCGTAAATCCCGTTGCTAACCACTTGGGGTTGAAAATAACGAAATTTAATTTCGTGTTCTTAGTTGCTAATTTTAATTATGCCCCTTTAAATCTCAATTTTATTGTGGGCCATTAATTCCAAATCCTCGTTTCAGTGTAATTTCAATTTTGTAGTTAAATTCTATTTTCGTATTTAGCTTTCAAAAAAAAAACCAAAAATATTTAGTTTTTATAATTTTAGAAAACATTTTCTTGCCATTTTTATTGTAAAGTCGAAGCAATATATCCCCTCCCCTGTTTTGTTTTCCCTGAATCATCAACGACCTCAATTTTGTTTTCCTCTCTTCCCTTTTCTTAATTTCCCTCTTCTTCTCCACCAAAAACAAACGATCATCTTCTTCTTTGTCTTCGTAATTTTCTCTTAAAACCACACAGCTCGCCATCTCTCTCTCCGCCTTCTCTCAGCCTCTCTCCCGTTAAAAAACCCCCCTACTGATTTCGTCTATCTTTCTCTCACACAAAAGAACCCACACAGCTTTTTCCTCCCCTATTCAACATCTAGTTTCTTGTTTTTTTTTTAAAACTGTTGAATTTTTCTTTGTCTTCTCCCTTGTTATTGTCGAGTTTTTTACTGAGTAGCATTATTAAGGACAGCTCGCAGTCGGTTTTTCTGGGTAGTTTGGTTGTTTGTTGAGTTATGATTCTGTGAATTCGTTGATTTAACTTTGTTCTGTGAATTTGATGAGTTCGTACTGAGTTTGTGAGTCTCGTTTTCTCTTTGGATCGTCTTTAAAGTTTGTCGAGTGACAACGATTTCGTGTTTAGAGCTTAATTATGGTCGGGTTTATACTGTTTGTCACTGTCTGTTTTTTTTTTAAAATTTTGTGTTTTTGTCGATTGTAGTGTCTTGAGTTGCTGCATATGTTTGTTGTCAAGTTCATCATTTTAGTCCGTCATGATACTGGATTTCGAGTCTGTTGCGTGTATGTTTTAGTGTGTTCTATTTGTTTGTTTGTTTTTCTCGTTGAGTTTGCTAAGTATTCTGAGTTTCTATTAGGGGTGATCATTCGGTCGGTTCGGTTTTTAACCGAACCGAATAACAAAAACCGAATAACCGAAATCCGATTTTTATCAAACCGAACCGAACCGATTTATCAGTAGAAACCGAACCGAAAAACCGAAAAACTGAAATATTTCGCCAAAACCGAACCGAACCGATTTAAAAAAAATTATATATAATATTATTATTTTTAATTTAAAATTAATTTTAATAGCAAATATATTAAAATATGTAACAATTAAAACAAAATAAAACACAAACTATCAATTTAAATATTTAAACTTAATTTTGAATTAATTAAATCATGCATATATATAAAATATAAACATATACATATATAATATAAATAATATATATATATATATATAATTCGGTTATTTCGGTTTGAACCGAAGTTTTTTTAAAAAAACCGAACCGAACCGAAATAAATTTCGGTTTAAACCAAAAAACCGAAATAACCGAAATAACCGAAATTTTCAGAAAAATACAATCCAAACCGAACCAAAATTCAACATTTCGGTTCGGTTTTTCGATTTCGGTTCGGTTTTGCTCAGCCCTAGTTTCTATTGTTTACGTTTGTGGCTGATGTTTCTGCGAGTTGGGTTTCGAATTACGAGTCTGGCTGTCCAAAAAGTTGTATTGTAAATTGCAGTTTGCTGGGGTTGTTGTCTCCACTGTTTTGATGTTGTTTAATGTCTCTCCTTGCGTGTAATGTCCTTGTAATAGTGTTGAGAATGCGAGTTTGTTTCCTGCGAGTTAGTGAGTTTTTGTTTGAGTTAATTCCTGAGGTTCCTGAGTTAATTTAGACTGATTGTTCTGCGAATTAAATACAGAGTTTCTGAAGTTGTTTTGGTTTTGGTTTTGGTACAGAGTTTCCGTTTCAATGATTGAGCTATTCGAATTGTTGGTTTTGTTTTGATCGGTTTTAGTTCGTTATCTGCAGCAGTTCGAGTCACTATTTCCTGCATTGTGATTTAGAAGAAAAAAAAAGAAACTACTTCATGAATTGTTATTGATTTTTTTTTTGAATAATTTTAGAATAAATTAGTTTATCTAGTTTAATTTGAATTTAAGAATTTTTAGATTAATTTAGAATTTTGAATTTATAAAATTCTAGAATAATTAGGTTTTAGAATTTTTAAAATAATTTAGTTTTTTTTTTCTTTTCTTTGTTCTTTTCATAATTTTTTTTTAAGTAGTTTAAATTTTAAGAATTAATTAGTTATGTCAAAAATTTTCAAAAACCCACTTGTTCTAATTCGATTAAATTAGAAATTAAGGAATGCGAAAATATTAGTCCCTGAGGAACGAATCATTAAATATTTCAACGAAACGAATTGTGCGCTTGCGATTCAAATTTCTTAATTATTTTTAGCACAACAACAGCTAGGCTAAAGCCGAAAATGATCGCTAGGCTAAGGCCGAATATGCTCGGAAATTAAAAAAATTATGCTAAGGTAACAAAAGAACGAAGACACATAAAACTAAACAAAGTTTATGCTAAGGCAAATTATGGCGAAGATGCATAAAAAGAAACAAAGAATTATGCTAAGGCGAGTTATAGTCGAAGACGTGTAAAAACATACGACCGAAGACGCATAAAAAGGAAAAAGAAATTATGCTAAAGGCAAAAGTAATTAGCAAGCCAAAAAGCACATAAAATATAGAAAAAGTTATGTCTGAAGGGCAAAGTTTACATTTAAGCCCGGAGGCAGCCAAAAGTTATGCCCGAAGGCCAAGATTAACATCATAAATTCTCAAAGAAGGATTTTTCAATCGGAGAGCTCAGATTCAGGGCCCGAGCTAACTTCTAGAGGAAGATCCGTTTCCTCGGGACGGGTGATGGGATCTTCAAAGTCGCCTAAGATCCGCTTGTAGTCCCAACCTTCCTCGTCGACCCTTTTCACAGCCTCGTCGAACCCTGCCGAATAGCTCCTATCTTCAGACTGGGTCAAAAGCTTGTCAGCCTTATTCTTCAGCCTGCAGCTCTTCCTGGCCTACTCGGTTCTCATTTATGAAACAAGCTTCAAAGCGTCCCGTTCGGTCAGGAGGGCGTTGCGCTCAATCTCTAATTTGTTCGCCCGCTGCTGGAGTTCCTGATTTTTCTTCCTAAGGGCCTTCACACCTTTCAGCTCTTTGTCCATGTCCCTGACTTTCTCCTCAAGGGCCGCAGGCTAAGGGGCAGCCTCAAAGTAAAACAAGGCAAATGTCATAAAAGAAATAAAGAAAATGCACAAATATTAAGAGGATAATAGAAAGATTATACCATGGTCAGGTGACCCAAGAGCTCGGCACAGGCCGACATGGCATCAACCAAGTCGTAGATTGGGCAGTCGGCCGGTAGAATCATGGCCCTCAAGAAGTCACCAGATACCTCCTTCGCCTCGAGAAGGGCGCTCGCGGTAAATTTGTCTGTTATCAAGACCTTCCAGGCAGGACAATAAATAGGTCTGGACAATGTTGTTCGGTATGTCCCCTTTTGTTACAGCTGTCAGGAATGTTCTCCATATGACTACCCGAAGAGGCAGTTTGAACAGAAGAATGATCGGCACCATGCGGGGGACTGAGAGTCTGCTCGGGCTGGGATGCCCCTGATTGCTGGTGAAGCTGAGCCTCTCGGTCGGCTTTCTTTTTGGAAGCCTTCTTGGCCAACCGCCTAGCCATATCAGCCTCGGTAGACACTGAAATCAAAAAGGAAAAGAAAATAAACGAAGTCAGGATCCCGATTCATGGACAAAGGGACTTCAAGAGGAATCATCGGACGGCTAATCTTGTGATAATCCGCCCTATCCTCATCGTCCATCTCAGGGGCCACTATCCCTCCACACTCGGTACTTGTCTAATTTAGGACCACTGACATAAAATCAGAGGTCGTGCGTTTCCTTATTGCTAGAATTTGTCACAACCCGATCTGCCCAACCAGTCCTGCGGGCCACCATGTAAAACCCCGCAGACTTGGCATTCTTCTTAGAGTTATAATGGTGGAAGAAAAGGGACAACCAGGGCATAATTTTGGCCTTCACGCAACGATCTTGGAAGACGTTGAAGTGAATGAAGTTGTTCGGATCTAACTGCCCTAAGGCTATCCCGGTACGCTCTAGGAATCACCTAATTATCGGTAGGAGGGGAAACCTTAGGCCACAGTAGAGTGCTCATTCAGAGACACCAACCCCGAACATCCCGTGCTCCCATTCTATGGCAGAAGTATGATAACTCAAGTCTATTTCATCGGCTGGGTAAGCTTCATATCGTGTAGGAAAGTTATATTTGGTTGGCATCGCCGCCACATCCTCTTTGATCATTACAGAAACAAGGTTGGTTGCCGGAAATCGGTTAGGATCAATGAAGTGGGCCATGGCCGAATACTGGGGAACTACAGCAGCGTTAAGCCGATCCATGTCCTGCGTTCGGAAACACAAGAAGTTAGCCATGTACTCCGGAAAACAAGAAAAAATTGGGAAAACCTATTTCGCTAGGGGCCAAGTACAAAAGGCCAGGATCGGTCCGGAACCTAATAATAACTATTCTAATACCTAAGAAAGCCAAACACTGTTCCAAGGGCTTCAAACATCCTGAAGAATGTTCTCCCGCAACGGGTCAGACTTCAACACCCTTATTAAGTATACAGGTTGGGTCATTTTCACAATCACTTAATTACTTACACACAAAACTCTACGTTCATATTACCTTACAAATACTGATTAACTTATTCTCACACGGAGGTAAATAGGAAGGCAAAACCCTCGCATTCTTCTATTGCAGGTCCGATCAAACTAGGGCTCATCAGAAATCCGGTCGTAACAATTTTAATTTGTCCAGTGTGAATTCGTATATGTGCATTTTTGCAGGGAGATTTGTATGATCACAGTACTTTAGTGAAGGCGATAAAGCAGGTGGATGTGGTGATCTCTACACTAGGTCACCAGCAGTTACCTGATCAGGTTAAGCTTCTTGCTGCAATAAAAGAATCCGGTAACGTTAAGGTTTTGTGTTTAATTTGTTCTTCGATCATTTATGCGATACAAGTATGTTTTTGAATTATAATTTGTGTCTGAATGTCCTAATTATTGTTGCATTTCACATGAGTAGATTAGATTATACAATTTGAATTAAAATAAAAAAAGAATTGTTGTCTTCTACATTGTAGCATAACGGATAGGTTTAGAATTCAGGGGAGACATGAGCGGTGAGTATTTTAGTTTCTGTAATGGATCATGATCCAGGAAACAATTGACGTTTACATTAGAAAAATATAAAATAGCAAGGATAGGAACTAGTTGGGGATGCCTAAATTTTCAAGTCCCTACTTGATTAAGTTTTAAGTTACAAATTAAGAAAGTAGTAAACAAAAATCGGCTGGTGCTGTCTGAAATATGTTTGCTGCATTGTGGGGTTGAGTATGTTCAACATAAAGATTCAATACAGAGATTCTTTCCTTCTGAGTTTGGACAAGATGTGGATCGAGTTAATGCTGTTGAACTGGCAAAGTCAGCGTTTGCTAGCAAGGCACAATTCCGCAGAGCTGTAGAGGCTGCAGGAGTTCCATTCACTTGCGTTGTTGCCAACTTGTTTGCGGGCTATTTTCTTCCCACTTTGTCCCAGCCGGGTGCCACAGCTCCTCCAAGTTATATTAGGGGACGGGAATCCAAAAGGTATACTCCTTAGTGGTGATCTGACTTCTGAGCCATTCTGTATAACTAGATATACTTGCTAGAGGCTTATAAATTTTAATCTGCGGAAGCTAGATTTAATATATTTTATCAAACAAGATGCATTTGAGTTTAAAGTACGACCTCTGTTTATTGAGTTGCATCATGTCTACCAGAGCAAATTAAATCTTAGGATTAAAGGTCTCTTTCCTGCATGTTTAAAAAAATTGTTTGTGTTCCCGCTAGATTTGTTTTATCTGCACAGTGGTGTTTAACAAGGAAGATGACATTGCAATCTACACCATAAAAGCTGTAGATGACCCACGAACCTTGAACAAAATTCTCTATGTGAGGCCTCCTAATAACACCCTTTCTTTCAATGATCTCGTATCTTTATGGGAGAAGAAGATCGGGAAAACTCATGAAAAGATCTATGTTCCAGAGGAGGAGGTTCTAAAAAACGTAAAGTTTAAGTGAACAAGTTTATTTGCTTCATGTAAATTTTAACTTCCCTTTCTATTCCCCTCTGTTCTCATTGTATTGTTCGCAGAATCTCCTGCTCCGACCAATGTGATAAATATCTATCAGTCATTCTGCATATGTGAAGGGAGATCAAGCCAGCTTTGAGATCGAACCATCATTCGGTGTGGAGGCTTTAGCACTTTATCCCGATGTCAAATACACAACTGTGGATGATTATCTGAACCAGTTTGTTTAGAGCAAGTTTATGTCTGATTTTCTGTCCTGCTCATTCTTAAGAATAAAAACTGAGATCATTCTTTTCTCACGTAGCATATGCCAGAAATGGTGGATAATTTGGGTTTCTTGGTGGGGTACTTTATGAATTATGTTACTGAGTTATTCATGACTTGTCTCAGATTATCTTTTACTCAATGAACATTATATCTCATAGTTTCCCAGAAAGATGCAATCATGTATTGTTGTCATGGATCTTGTGTTTCCACCACTGCTTTTTACATCTATAAAATGTGCATCACAAAAAATTGTTCGACATATTCAAATAGCGAAACTACCATGAAACAGATATAAAATGGATAAAGTACATGTTATGCACAATAAACAGCAGCTTTCACATAATCTGCTATTTATGTGGAATGGGTTAAGAACGATACAACAATCAGTCCTGCAGCTCTCACATACAGATATACTATTGTCTTCTAGGGATTTGTAAGGGTAGGTCAAGTGGATAGTGGGGCTGATGACAAAAAACAGTACGATGAGAACTCAAAAGTCAGAAAAATGTTCTTGTAGCAATGAAAATTGACATATAAGCTACCTTTTTTTTTGGCAAAAGACGCCAAGTTTGGTGCAGATTTTGCTCTTGTTTCATATCAAAAGGACTTGGCAAACCTGAAATCAACCTTGCAGGTCAACGTTAAAATCATCTTCACAGAACACATAATTTTGCAAGGGGAAAATCAATAAAGCAAAAGATATGTTTGAACAAACAGAAAACAAAAGAATCATCTGCTGAAGATGCAGTGCAAGTCAAATTGGGTCAAAACACATTGTACTTTTGACTTGAAATACAAGAATAAGAACAAAGACCGACTTCTAACTGTTTGTCACAAGAACTTGTGTTAATTATTTTACTACTAGCCGAGATCATTACATCAAAGTTGTTGAGAACGAATGAATAAGCCTTCAAGGCAGGATATAGATTGGTGTACCCAAATACATACAAGTTCCACCAATAATATATTCTATTTAATTTATAAATTTGTGTTGCAACACGCGCAGCTTTACCATACACGGCCCTCAAATTCTCAAGTAATGGGAATGCTACAAAATTGGCATACTCACGCCCTCAACTGTCAATATCTTAAGGCTTTCTTCCCAATTAACCTTTAGTGTGGTTTTGGTTTATATCCATCAACAGCAAAATTTCTTGTAGCAGCAGGCAGTGCTAATCGAAATCCATCAAGTTCGGGACTCGCAATGACTTGACAACCTAGTCGAGATCTGCATCGTATTAAACACAACTCAATCTTGTTTGGTGAAGAATAAGTATGCTACAGTATATTACAAACCAAATGCAAATTAGGGAACAAAACCTACGTCTCTGTGAGGCCAAAAGCGAGGTCAAGCATGTCATTTTCCTCATCAGTCGGATCTTCTAATTTATTGTAATACTCCATATCCTAAGGGAAAAAACACTAATATTTCAGTTTCATTGAAATAGTTGCACGAAGTCATACTGCTAGGGAGTAGACTAGTGACTACTGCAGAGAAAAATGTTGTGCAGTTATCCAAGCGCAGGGAGAAACATACCATCACAATTACATGACAAGTGGAACAGGCAAGCGATCCTTCACAAGCCCCTATATTAAAAATAAAGCTTAATTAGCTTCTACATGTAGAGAAAATATACCAGAATGGGCAGTAACCTAATTACATAATTCAGATTGCGTAACTGGATTTAACTACGAAAGTGCAGCAAACACAGTTTTAGATTCCAGAGTAAAATCGTTAGATACTATATTAACAAAACAGACATATAGAGCTTCAGAAATTAAAGACCATAAACAGGTATCTTGATGAATCAAAAAAAAAATTACACATTGTTTTTACCACTGAGAACAGAATACTCAAGTAGAGATCAAATAAAGGCCATTTATGCATCAATCCACGGACAGATAAAAGTATTTGTCCCAAGTGCTTACCTTCAAGTTCTATGTCATTTTCATGGGCAGCTTCTAACATAGACATACCAACAGGGACCTTGATGGTCGTCTCCTCTCCTCCGTCGCCAACAAATGTCACCGAAATTCTGCAGAATCACATGACAAGAAAAACTATACTTATAATAAAGTAGCTGCAGTATTGTTACTTGTGTATTATGGACTGCATGATTATCACTTTGCTTCTGAATTGAAAATTATACAAGAACAAAATTGCACAAAAAGCTACGAGCCAATCAGAAAGTGTGGAAAATACAGTAAAAGCTACAAAGTGTCAGGAGGCGAACCAAGATTCCGATGTACAAGCTAATTTCATCATTATTCAGTTTTATGCCACTTGTAACTTCAATCTAGAAGATATCTAAAGCAACAGAGTGAAAGTATCCCATCCCTCTTGGCCATAATTTGTCATACAATAACTGTTTTTTCTTTACTTCGATTTCTTTAGATTCCTTGCAAAACTCTAAAATGTCTTATCTGTTTTCACTCTAAATAATCCAAAGCCAGCTGCACCTTTTTATTTGAAAGATAAAATAGTGACGAGGTTTGAATTCGTGGGAAACCAAAAAACTTACTTTTGCTTTTCTTTGCACCCTTCATCTATAGCTTTATCAGTTGTCGAAAAGAAACGTTCCTGCATCTGATTAAAAAACAATTTAATGCTTAAGGGCGGGCCAACTGAGAAACTGGAGTTCAACATAGCATGCAGACTGAAAGTTTTTGATAATAGAAGGCTAGACCAGAAAACAATTAATCTGTAATACATCAAAAATAATATGAAAACAGATGCAAGCAATGCATCAGAAGATATTTCAAGAGGAGAAAAAGCTATTAATGTACAACATTGGCCATCCACCTAATTATATGATTCATCTTACCCAATCTGCAGTATACTTATTATTCAATTTACTCTCTTTTTTTCTCACCTAAAAGTGTGCCCAAATAGCCAAGGTGGATGAAGTACAGCTATTCGATATGGGAAAGAGCACCCGGTATCATTAAAAAAATAAAGGAAGCAGAACCTCATGATGACATGACATCTTCCTTACCTTCCTCCAGCATGTCACCAGCAGTTGTTTTGATCCTTTAAATAAGATTATTACTTCAATATCACCCTTTATTTTTCCATAGAATTCCTTAGTTCAACTTCAATGTGCTTAACATTCTAAAAACACAAATTTGGAAAAAGTTCAAAACTAGCCTTTCTATGGAAAACAACTACTTTGCCAAATCAGATTCCAAAGCATGTGATTCAAGTATCAGGTAAATAACTTAAACATAACACCATTGATGCAGGACAAGTGTTAAAAGCTTAATAAAAAGATAGATTTTGTGAATTAACCACAGAAAATCCATGAGCCCTAAGGTGATCCAAGGAGAACCACTACCCCCAAGGTTTTCTCAACCGCAGAAGAGATGGATTTGTTAGGATCGCAACCCATAACAAAATAGAAACAATTCTCAATTTCAATAATAATTCAACTCTATTTAATAATGAAGATTACAATTGTTTATATAGTAAATCCTAAAACTTGCCATCAAGTAAAGATCTTCTAATAAAGGAAACAAATCCTTTTCACTATTCTATTCATATAATCTAGAATATTCTTAATAATCTATTTATCTAATATAACTAATACCTAATATATTACAATCAAATCTATTCTTAGTTAATAACATAAAATAAAAACAAATTAATGTTTTAATTCCTTGTTCCGCATCAAGTCATCAACCATACAGTAGTAGTACATGGCTCATTTCTTGATTTCACACATTGTATAGAGATCACAAAAATTGAATGGCTTTGTTGAATGAAAAATTGACAGAAAAAAATATCAGCAGAAAATAAAACTGACCAGAGACTGCAGATTTCGATGTCGAACCGTGTATAAATATGGTGATCTTGATACAGATATCGAGGGCTCTGTGCAATGATTAAGATGAACACCCCCGATAAGCAGATATAGATATCAAATCACATTCAGCCATCAATCAACTAAACATAGAGAACTATTAGAATAAAATAAAATACCTTTACTTAGATGCTCTACCACCCTAGCCCCTAGCTGAGAAAACTTTGAAATGAACATGGTTGCAAGTGCACAGTGGCTATATCACCTGATGTATGATAATTTATGAGCAAAAATCATGAAATTAGAAATATGCAAAAGGGCTGTATGAAGTAATACGCACTACAAACTGTATCAACAAATTCAAATTCAGAAGTCTTCAGTTCAGTCTAATACTAAACTGTTAAATAAGTAAAAGTGAAACTTTTCTACGGTCTATCAGAAGGTATTTAATATGAGTTTATTCTGTGTTCTATGTTTATGTTGTTTTATAGGTTTTCAGGTCACAAGACTACGGTGCAATTCTTAACTGTCTTAGGCAAGTGATGCTCTCTGTTTTTTTTAACAATATGTTAGATGGGTGTAATGTCTTTGTGCTATATATTTGACATTGTGATTTGTTGAGCAGTTTGGAAAGGTTGTAGTCCACAAACCAATGGCTAGTCACTCAACATTTGCAGAAATATATGTTATAACCCATAAGTATACGTCCCCTGCAAAACTTAATTCACGTCTTATGGATTTTAAGAACCTATTCCGACGTAAATAATCCGCAAAGGTAATCCGAGTCAAGTTTGGTTCTGTTTTGTTATGTTCAGAAAACCGCATAGAAAATCTCATTTGTTATTCTTTGACTTGGTTTGTACTTATTTACTTATGTAGGTGGATGTACTTAGAGCAGCAAAGCATGTAAAACACTGTGATGATTCAGATTATTTTATGCTGTATAAATTTACTTTTCCTATCCTGCAGGGAGGGACATTGTTGATACTGTACGTTCAGATCAACATTCTGACACTGATCTCTCTGCTCAAGATGCAAATCCCCACCTGTGGTTCAAGTAAATGAGGATGGAGCCACTCCAGAGGAGATCGCTGCCAAGTGGTTTAGCCAAGACGTGTTTCCAATTGTTTCCCTCCTTTTTTGTTTTGCTTCCTTCCTTTTATTTATTATTTAATAATTATAAGGATCAATTATAAGAAAGCTTGTTGGAGTAGTCATACCTTATAATATCCTAAATTACTAAGAGCCTAATAATTTATAATATTTATAAGGAAAACACAAGGAGGCTGTTGGAGTTGCTCTTAAGCCAGTAAAGAAGCCCTCATCTCCTAGCACTACTACAAAACTCAACTTAGGAGATATCACTTAGTGTTTTTTTAGAAGCGCTATGTAAGATCATTACTTCTTTAGCGTTTTTTACAAAAGCATGATGTAAGTTAATAAATAAAAAATCAAAATAAAATTAAAAATTAAAAATATATACCACGATAGCGTTTTAGAAATAAACGCTATGGTAGATTGCACTTGTATAGCGTTTTGTACAAACGCTCTATAAATTAATGTATTTTAAGAAATATATATTTATATTTTATTTATAATATAACACTAAAACACGAACTAATCTTCGTTCCTGTGAATAATTTTAGGTCAAACTCACTCAGCCTCATCCGCTCACCCTTACCGCTGACCCTTGCAGGTTGTAGTACAACCTCTATTTTCAATCGTGTTCTCTACCTCGATTTGGTCTCACGAGTACTCAGGTTTCATCTCTCTCCCCCCCCTCTCTCTCGCTCTCTCTCTCTCTCTCTCTCCCTCTCTCTCTCTCTCTCTCTCTCTCGATTCAAAGCCGTGAAACTTTAGGGGTTCAATTTTAGGGTTTCAATTGATTATAGGTGTGGCAAATTTATAGGTGTGTGTTTCTACTCTTCTATTTTCTGTCGTATATTTATATTTTATTTATAATATAACACTAAAACACGAACTAATCTTCGTTCCTGTGAATAATTTTAGGTCAAACTCACTCAGCCTCATCCGCTCACCCTTACCGCTGACCCTTGCAGGTTGTAGTACAACCTCTATTTTCAATCGTGTTCTCTACCTCGATTTGGTCTCACGAGTACTCAGGTTTCATCTCTCTCCCCCCTCTCTCTCTCTCGCTCTCTCTCTCTCTCTCTCTCTCTCCCTCTCTCTCTCTCTCTCTCGATTCAAAGCCGTGAAACTTTAGGGGTTCAATTTTAGGGTTTCAATTGATTATAGGTGTGGCAAATTTATAGGTGTGTGTTTCTACTCTTCTATTTTCTGTCGTCGAGTCTCTGTTTTTCTTCCTCTTTCTTCTTGTTTTTTGCTGTTTTTCTTATTTGCTGTCGAGATATTGATTTCTGAGTGTGCTGAGTTGAAATGTTATTATTGTTCTAAGTTTTACAGTTCTGATTTCAACTGTCGAAGTAGCTAAGTTTAGGGAGTCAGTTTGTTTTCATGTTTACAGCTTCGAGTTTGTCGAATTGTGCTGAGTTTTGTGTTGTTTTCACCGAGTTCACTCGTTCTTCTTGTTTTTCTTCCTCTTTCTTCTTGTTTTTTGCTGTTTTTCTTATTTGCTGTCGAGATATTGATTTCTGAGTGTGCTGAGTTGAAATGTTATTGTTGTTCTAAGTTTTACAGTTCTGATTTCAATTGCTGTCGAAGTAGCTAAGTTTAGGGAGTCAGTTTGTTTTCATGTTTACAGCTTCGAGTTTGTCGAATTGTGCTGAGTTTTGTGTTGTTTTCACCGAGTTCACTCGTTCTTCCCCCCCCCCCCCCCCCTTTTTAATTTTTACCGAGTTGCGAGTTTTGTTCTACAGTTGCTGTAGGTTTCATCGGATCGTTTGTTGTTGGTTTTGTGGTTTAGTCTCTGAGTTTGCAATTTGGTCTCCAGAGTTTTACAGTAGTTTTCAAGTTGCTGCTTGTTTGTTTTCTGTTGCTGAATCTATTTTTGACCGCTCTATTTCAACCCACGGAGTCATTGTGTCTTCTCTGAAAATTGAAATAGTTTCTGTGTAAATTTTGATTTGAGATCTAAGGTATTACAACTCACTGAGTCATTGAATAATTCTGTGTTATTCACTGATTCTTCTCTATGTTAATTTCAAATTTGTTGTTTGTTTACAATTGAGCCATAATCTGATCAGTACTTAATTTATAGATTATATTTGCGTACATGTAAATGGGTTTCCATTTGCTTCTGTTGATATCTGTTTTATTTGCCTTGAGAACTTTTAAGTTTAATACCCAATTTGGTAGTAAGTGGAAATCTGAAAGTTGCCTGGAAGCCCTCTAATTGTTTGATATCGATTACGTGAAGTTCATATAATATTTATTCCAACTCTGACTTTTTCATATAATAGAATTATTAAATATTATTTGGATGTCTAGTTGAAGATAATTGAACTTGAAATTAGTATGAAAATATGTAATTTTAAAATTGTTTAATTATGTAATATATGGAAACTGGGATCAAATGAAAGAAATTAAATTATATTAAACAAAATTAATAAATTATGAATAAGTTTGTAATTACATAAAATCGAATTTGGCTTTAATGATAATTAAATTTAATATTTTTTTTATCAAAACCAAATTTGATAATTTGATATTTTGATGTTGTAGCATTTCTTTCGAACATGATTTTATTTATTAATTAAGAGTATATACTACATGAAGCTTATTGGACAAAAAATTATTTATACCAAATCAATTGCAAATTTTGAAAATTTTAATCGATTTAGTATAATGATAATGGATTAATGTTAGAATTTTAGTTGAAACTTCAATTTTTTTTTATTTTTTTTTGAAACATTTAAGCTTCAAATCTTAAAATATAAAATCGAACCAAATTAAAAACTTTGATTAAATTTACTAATCCTACCCCTCTATTTACTAGATTACTAAAAATCTTAAAAAACACACACACTTTTGCTTTCGTTCAGGGTTTGCAACTATTCATTGTTCATCATCTCTCCGTATCTGCTATCCCCTCTCAGTTTTCAGTTTGGCCGTCAATATTAACGGTACCGTTTATCTCTCTCTTTCCCCAATTTGGGTTCTTTTTGTTTTTATCAATATCATATTATTATTCAAGAACATTTATTTTAAGCTTTAGGATTATATTTGATTTGATTTTCTTTCTCTACTTTTATATGTTAAATCACTTTCTGGGTATTGTAAATTTATAATCCCAGTCGTCATGAAGCAACTTAGGAGGAAATTCACCTTGTATGAATATTTGTGTTAGTATGTATAATGTGGAAAAGAAAGTGAGTAAAGCTTTGATTTTTATTTCATTTTCTTGGACTTTTAGCTGAAATTGTTGAGTATAACTAATTGTTTTTTTAATTTAGAGGTGTGGTTGAGATGCTTGTTTCGACTTTTAATGTTCTCATGTAATCTTGTGTTGATTTTTGAATAAAAGTTCTTGTGCTTTATGCCTGCCACCTGTTTGAAAACTGTTACGAAAGAGGTCATTGAGGGTTGTGTAGCAATACTATTAGTCGAGAGATTAATTAGCTTAGGGCACGATCTTTTGCCTTCTAAAATAAATAACTATTATCGGTTCCAATTTTGTATGTATCTAAGACTCCCTATAGTACATGAATGTAATCACCTGTAACTCTACGAAACAATGTACACGACGTGTATCATATATTGCTTTAGTGTATCATATATTTTTAACTTTTCATGCATATGGGGATGATCACGTAATTCTTCATTAATCACATTGGGAATATCCTTTTCAACACGAGAATTATCATTATCGGTGTCAACAAACTCACTATCAACAAACTCGGTATTAACAAACTGATGATTGGTATAATAATTACTACGAGCTTTGTTCTCCTCTCTCTTCTCCATGATATGTCCAGCGTGTATAGGTTTTATCAATACCGTGAAATATCAAGTGATCATACAACTCAGCCACACCATTAACTTCAATAATATTTAAACATTTCATACACGGGCATAAGATGAAGTTGATGTTTTTCGAATTTTCAGCCGCAACTTTACAAAAAAATTTCACACCACTCTTATATTCTTCAGAATTCCGAGATGCTTTTATCCAATTACGATCCATTACAACACAAAAAGAGAGATAACCTGAAGTTTTTTATTGTACAATTTAGCAAAATGGAATAGGTCACACAACAAACTAACTAATATTCATATATTAAGCAAGTAATTAAAGAAAAGATCTTGTAATATCTTATATTTACAATATCTTGTTTAAAATGGAATAATGATACTTCGAGGGATTAATTGCATTTAAGATTAATATTGATACTTGTTTGATATTACATTTAAGATTAATATCTTATATTTAATCTTATATTTAATATCTCGTAAGAACCATTTGTTATAAACTGGAAGTAATATGCTTTAGTTTTAACTTGTAATTATATGGACAGTTTAATGAAAGTTGGGCATAATTGTTCACTAAGCAGTTCAAATTGTAATCTGTTCCCATCTCGTTTCTTTCCTTACAACAGATTGTCAAGCCCAAGTCTGTCAATATGATTTTAGGACTAATATTTCTCATTATTTTAAGACCTAGGCACTGCTACTTAAGTTGTGGAGATCATTTCTGCTATATAGGTGGTTCTAAACCCTCATTCTAGTATTAAATAACCCCACAAACACACAACAGGGAGCACCAAACTAGGATAATAAAAGCAAAGAATTATCCCCCATGGCCAGCCCCCTGGTTCCCGTAATTGTAGGCATTGTTTTAAACCTTACTCAATTACTTCACCCCTTTAACAAGGCTAGTCGCAGCCAACTAATTGACAAATGACTGTTCTAAAAGCTAAACATGTATAAAATTCACTCATAACTTGACAATCCAAACAAGGTATCACTGCTTCCAAAACTCGGGTGAATACTATTCAGTTCAAATAATTTTTAACTAACATTAAATTTGACACTCCTATTTCTAGAAACTAAAATAATAATTCTAGTACTAAATTGAAAAGCCAAACCCACAACATACCTTTTAATCTTGTCAACTGAGAAGCCAAACCCCACACCAAAATTGAAGCCAATAACTTTTAATCTTGAAGCAGCTACAAAATTGAAACATCAAATTAATTTAAAGCCAAAACTAATTAAATGAAAATACCTAAAATTTGATTGCAGAACAAACCGAAATTATGAAGAATAGAGTAATAGAATCCTAAAACTTCAAAATAGAACCCTAAAATTGGGAAGAACAGAGTAATATAACAAATCAATTGCAGAACAAATCCAAATCACTCGTGTTTAATTATACGTGTTTAGAGGGAGAGATAAACAAACCGATTAAACCCAAATCGAAACCCAGTGAGTTGTAAATTGTGATTGAACGATGCCTCGATAAACTGTGATTGATTGAAGATGAAGATGATAAGCGAATAGCGATTGAGTAGTGACCGCCGATGGGAGTAGTACTGCTTGAACTAATTGATACTTAGGTTTTTTTTTAAGGAACTAATTGATACTACGTAGTTAAACGTTTTTATGAGTGTTACAATAAATAATTAAAAAATGCTAAAAATACGTTAACTTGCAGAGCCCTTCTCAAAACGCTATAGTAAAGTTTAATAATGAATAAAAAATAAATAAAAAAGTACTTGAAAAATGTTAACTTCTATAGCGCTTATAGAAACGCTATGTAAATTAAAGCTACCATAGCGTTTATTGAAAAAATGCTATATAAGAATTTTTATTTTTATTTCTGTTTATTTTTATTAACGTGCATAATTCCTTGCATAACGTTTTTCACGAAAGCGCTATTTAAGAGACCCACTTACATAGCACTTCTGAAAAAGCGCTATACAAGCGGTGTCTCCTAAGTTCAAATTTGTAGTAGTGTATGTTATGACTTATCATGTATATTTTATTTTACTTTATAGGAAAACTAGGTGATAAAGCCGCGCTTCGCAGCGGCGTTACAATTTTTATTTTTAAAAAAATTCAGTACAATTACGTTATATTATAATATTAATAATATTAAATTTTAATAATTAAATAATCTTCTCTAATGAATAAATTTCTTGTTAAATACGATTCTTTCGATTGAGCAGCTCTCTCGTTAAAACCGAAATCCCAACTTTTTAACATATATTATAAAGACTTATATAATATTTTTTATCCATAAAATCGAACCGTAAAAATAAAAAAAAATTTATGACTACAGTATCAAATTCTAATAGCTAATACAATCTTTTCTAGCGAGCCGTCTTCCCGTTAAATACGTTTCGAGCCGCTCTTATTTGAAACCGAAATTCTAACTTCACTATATAAAGAGAGTAAATTCCAATTTTTATATTCTTTAAACTTTCTAATATTTATGGAGTTTTAAAAGATGAAAATACATCTTATATTTTCTGTATATTATAGATAAACTTGTATAAAAAAGTTAAAATAAATGATTTTTAGGAAAAAAGATGTATAGTTTTAAAAAAATCGTATATGACGTCTCCACCGTCCTCGTATTCTACTTCCAATAAAACATTTTATTTTATGTATTATATATTTAAACACTTTTTATATAGTCTTATTTAATGAACCGCTTTCTTGTTAAACACAGTTATTACTATTGATCCGTTCTCTCGTTAAGACCAAAAACCTAACTTTTACATATATTACTTGTATGATAATGTTTATCCATAAAAATCAAATCATAAAAATAAAATAAAATTTATAACATCCATATGGTATTTTAATAGCTAGTACAATCTTTTATAGTGAGCCGTCTTCCCGTTAAACATATTTTGAGCGGCTCTCATTTGAGATCGAAATTCCAACTTCATTACATATTATTGATGATATTTATCTTACACAACAATTTTTTTTCCTTAAAATGAAAACCTAAAAAATAGAGTGAATTCCAATTTATACTTTCTCTAGACTTTCTAAATTTTTTGGAGTTTTAGAAAATGAAAACACATCTTATTTTCTCTTTATATTATAGATACTCCCGTATTTATTTAGGATTCTTGCATGAGATTGTTCTTTTATTATGTTAACACATCAATTCTTTTCTTTTTAAATACGGTGATTTTTTTTATGACAATAGTATTGGATTTATGAATAAATTTTCCTAATATAAGTATAATTAACTTATATAAAAAATATATAATTTAAGAAAATCGTACTTTCTATAAAATATTTAATTATATGTCTGCTCTATATATTCAAACACCTATTCTACTTCTAGTAGAACGTTTATTTATATATTTTTTTATAAATTCGAACTCCTATTCTACTTCCAATAGAACTTTTAATCATATGCGTTATAAATACTTATTCTGCTTCCAATAGAACTTCTAATTATATGTCTTCCCTATAAATTCAAACTCTTCTCCTCTATAAATTCGAACATCTATTCTACTTCTAATATGTTAAATGATATTTTTACATTTATTAGTGTTTAAAATTCTAAAATTCTAGAAAATTAGAAAAATAGATTGAGACGATTTTAGAGCGCCACCTAAGCTCCCGCATATCCTCCTTTATATACTTTTAATAGAATTAAATGATATTTTTACATTTATTAGTGTTTAAAATTCTAAAATTCTAGAAAATTAGAAAAATAGATTGAGACGATTTTAGAGCGCCACCTAAGCTCCCGCATATCCTCCTTTATATACTTTTAATAGAACTTTTATTTATATGTTTTTTCTATAAATTCGAATTCTTATTCTGTATAAATTCGAACCCATATTCTACTTCCAATAGAACTTTTAATCATATGCGTTATAAATACTTATTCTACTTCCAATAGAACTTCTAATCATATGTCTTTCCTATAAATTTGAACTCTTCTCCTCTATAAATTCGAACACTTATTCTATTTCTAATATGTTAAATGATATTTTTCTACTTCTAATAGAACTTTTATTTATATGTTTTTTCTATAAATTCGAACTCTTATTCTCTATAAATTCGAACTCCTATTCTACTTCCAATAGAACTTTTATTCATATGCATTATAAATACTTATTCTACTTCCAATAGAACTTCTAATCATATGTCTTCCCTATAAATTCGAACTCTTCTCCTCTATAAATTCGAACATCTATTCTACTTCTAATATGTTAAATGATATTATTACATTTATTAGTGTTTAAAATTCTAAAATTCTAGAAAATTAGAAATATAGATTGAGACGATCTTAGAGCGCCACCTAAACTCCCGCTATCCTCCTTTATATATATATATTGAAGTGGACATTTCTTAAGAATATTGAACTTGTAAAAGATTAAAAGTCAAGAATTTTGAAAATAAAATGCAATGAGATTTTTTAGTGACAAAAAAAAAAAGGCATGTTTCATATAATTTTTTTAGTTTCATACTTATATATATTTTTGAAAATTTCTGTGAAATATACTGAAAGTTATGATGGTAAGATGATTAAAAAAATATGAGCTCGTAAGTATGAAAAAATGAAATGATAAGGATTTATAACTACAGTATATAATTTATAATTTACATTTGTATTAACAATTAATTTTTTAATTTTAAAATATTATAATTTACATTGGTATTAACAATTATTTTTTAATTTTAAAATAGATGATATTGATATTATTATATGCAAAGATTTAGTACAGCAGATACATGAGATAGCAATTAGTCAATAACCTGTATAAGTATTTTGAATTATTAAATAACAAAATTATTTTATCCTTTTTTCCCGAAAAGAAGAAATTAATCAACATTAGCGGTTAAAAAGAAATGGATAAATGACAGTGACAGTAGCAAGGACTAAACCAAACCTATAGCGTCGCTTACATAAAAGATTTTGACACAAATAAGATGCTCCTATCAATTAACAAGAAACTCAACAAGATTCAGAAACAATTAACAAAGACACAAAAGTATAGATGAAAAGCAACACATACAGAAGTCACGAGTTCACATCCTAATCCCCTCCCCTTAGACATAAAACTGATGTATCAACAAAAGTATATCTCACATTATAACATATAGCAAATCAATTGAACAACAGTGTAGCCCCAAAAACCCACAGGCACATTCCCTACAAAAGTTTGCCTAAATTCTCACGATAACAACATTTACTTCGAAACTCTAAGATACAACTTAAAAAATACATGAAACATAGACACAAGTGCATAAGTAAAATCAATAGAATCTACACATAATGTCCACCGTATAATCAAACTTCAAGTTATGGTAGTACATTGGGGCGAGGGAGAGAGAGCGAGAGAGAGAGAGAGAGAGAGAGAGAGAGAGAGAGAGAGAGAGAGAGAGAGAGAGAGAGAGAGAGAGAGAGAGAGAGAGAGAGAGAGAGAGAGAGAGAGAGAGAGAGACTTACAGGAGTGTCTGATGACAAGAAAATAAATTCACGAGCTTGGAGACACAATTAGGAAGGAACTGAGTTAGGAGAGAAGATTCATGAGCAATTAATTCACAAGCGAAGTTGATTTATGAATCAGTTAGGATATTCAGGATTTATGAATCAATTAGGTTTTTAGTTGAAAGCGCGGTTGTGTAATTTGGGGAAGAACAGAGTAATAATTAAACAATTGCTAAATATATGTGTACCGACTAGTTAATATTTTTTCGTTGCTTTACAAAAAACAGTAGTAAAAAAGTACGTTTTATAGGTCGATTATATTAAGAGTGACGTATCTAATAGTATTATATACGTTGCTTTTTCTTCAACCGATGTATAATGTCATCATATATAAGTTGCCTTTCCTCAACCAACGTATAATATCATCATATACATCGCATTTTCCTCAACTGATGTATATAATATTAGGGAAAAGAGTATCTAAAGCACACAATAGAGAAGTTCTCTATTAGTGCGGTTTAAATTATGATAAATTAGTTATTATTTGAACAATCCAACCGTACGGATGTTAAATTCATACAAAAATATGTTAATGTACAAATTTTCGTGTAATTTAATTATTTGGAACTATAAATTTATAGCAATAAGATTATGATAAATCTGTGTCGTTGAATATATATAGTAGTATTATTATAAAAGTGATGCTCCACTATTTCAAATATAATAAAAATTTGTATACAATGTTATTTTGACATAAACTTTTCATCTGTACGGTTGGATTATCAAAAATAATAATAAAATACAAGATTTAAGGTGCACTAAAGGAGAACTTCTCTATAGTGTGCTTTAGAAACTCCATGCCCATAATATTATCATATACATCACCTTTTCCTCGACTGATGTATATAGTAGCATTATATATGTCGCCTTTTTCACGACCGACATATATAGTAGTATTATATACATCGCATTTTCCTCAACCGACGTATAATATTATCATATACGTCGGCTTTTTGTCAAACCAACGTAAAAAAGGTTTAAAAATGTAAATATACGTAATCTTTTCTCGATTACAAAACCCTTTTCTCGATTCAGCTAGGAAATCAACCCCGTAATCTTTATAATCATCAACTCTATGCTTCCAACATCAAAAACTAACAATTAACTCAAGAAATCGAAAACCCCTAAATTAACCCTAATTTTTACGAATTTACAGAATTCAAAATTAACCATATAGTGATATGGGGAATCAAAACCTTGTTAATTCAATTACTCACACTGCTAATTTGTTACGTAGAATAAGAACGAGAGAGAGAGAGAGATTGAGAGAGTGTTCGAGAGAGAAAGAGAGAGAAAGAGAGATTGAGAGGGTGTTTGAGAGAAAGAATTAGGGAGTCAAAGAGAAAAACAGAGTCAAGAGGACGAGGAGTGAAGAAGCTGCGGTTTTGAGATTAAAAGGGATAAGGAATATTTCTGTAATTTTACAATTAAATTTCCGATTAAAACAATTTAAAACCACCTTGTAAAATAGAAAATAAATAGGTAATATTTTATAAAAATCTCAATATCATTTTTAAAATGTAGAAAATGAAATTAGCTATCTCTCCAAATTTTTAAAATATTTTTAGGCTAAAAAATGAATTAAATATAAATTTTACAGATATAAATCCTTAAAATGCAAAATAATTCATAAAATCATTTTAAAATCCTTAAATACTAAGAATAATTTTCCCAACAAATTTAAAAACTAGATAAATACACAAATATAATATTATCTTATATTTCGTGATTTTTAACGACTCCGATGATTTTATAAAATTTCATGAATGCGATTAAAACATGTATTCTGCACTTAAGAAGAAAATGAAATTAAAAAGAGGTTTTTTGATAAATAAATTGATCAAAGTAATTTTTTGCAATTTTACTTTTGTTAAGGATAACTATTTGCAAATTTACCATCTTAATTGCAAAACTACCTATTTTTTTGCAAAAATAACAATTTCTTAATATATAAATAAAAAATTGCCCCTGCGGGGCCCACTACCACATCAGCTGACACATCGCCTTACCAGTCAACTACCACGTCAATAGGGGGTGGGCCCCAGCTACCACGTCAACAAGGGGGTGGGACCCACCTGCCACGTTAGTAGGGGTGGAACCCACATTCCACGTGGTGCACAGTCAGCATGTATAGGTGTAGTCAGCGCACAGTTAGCGTAGTATAATTATTAAATAAAAAAATATAAATACATAATAGTATAATAGTATATTTGCAATTAATATAGTGTATTTACAATAAATTTGAAAAGATAGTATATTTGCAAAACAAAGTAGAAAACATAATGTTTTTTATAAATTCTCTCAAAAAATATACAATCCACCGATCACACATCTAGACCAACATATAACATTTAATCACGATCTTAATGAAATTTTACTCACTCAATAATGATCACACACAAAAATCTAACATTTTGTTATGAATAAATATATATAATACGTGTTTTTCTAAGACGTTATAATAATGGTCCAAGATATATAAGTAGAATTGAATACATATTATTTATTTGTGTAATGAAAATATTTAAATGTAACTTTTTATAAAATGTTGTTTGATTTGTATAAATCTTATTTGAATAATATTCTTCAATTTAATTTTTTTAAATTAGATTGGTATATATAAAATAACATATTATTTGTATACAAATATTATTTGTATATGAATTAGTTTTTTTAAAAAAATTATAATACTTTTAGCGTCGTTAAATGTAAGGCGACACATAAAGTACAAAAGGGTCAGTTTAGGCGTCGGTTGAGTAAAGGCCGACATTAAAGGGTTAGTTTTAGGCGTCGGTTGTTTATGGCCGACGTTAAAGGGTCCGTTTTAGGCGTCGGATGATTAAAATTCGACGCTAAAGGGTTGCTTTTAGGCGTCGATTGAGTAAAGACCGACGCTTAAGGATTAGTTTTAGGCGTTGGTTGTTTATGACCGACACAAAAGGTCGGTTTTAGGCATCGGTTGAGTAAAGACCGACGTTAAAAGATCAGTTTTAGGCGTCGGTTGTTTCATGACCGACGCAAAAGGTCCAACATAAATGACATTAAGCGTCGGTTAAGCTAGGAACTGACGCCTAAAGTATGTATATGCCACGGCTCTTTATATAACCGACGCTAAAAGTGGGACGCTAAAAGACAATTCTGTACTAGTGGTCGTCTCTCCATCGAAATATTGAGTCCTGCCTTTATTTTTATTATTGGAAACCTGATCATCCTCATTCTTTTCTCAAATTATGGTCACTTCTCAGCTCAAGAAAGCGAAAGTTGCAATAACAATGCAGTTGTATATAACAAGCATTTTGAATTTTTTGAAAAAAAAGATGATATGAATATCATAAAACAAGAGAAGCATAGGATTTATGAACAGACAAACTCTTCACATGATTTGTCCGTTCCTGAGGTTAGTAGACTGCAGAGGAGTAAATATGAGGTTTTTAAGAGTTACCATGATGTAGACTCTTGCCAGACAGTAACTAAATACTACCGGAAAAGTGTAAGTTATAATAACAGAGTGGATGCTGAGATGACTGGCGACGAATTCCGGAAAATGGTGGAGGGTTTCATTGCCAGGCAACAGAGATCTTTGAGGCAACAAGAAGATAAAGACGAGTTCTCAGCTAATTCAACTTTTGAATGACTGGAGTAGGAAAAACAAAAGTGCGTCATGTACGTGGTAGACTATAATTTAGTTTCAAATCAATATTTGTTGTTTGTTTACAGTTTACAGAAAAAATTGGCACCTACTTAATTTAGTTTGGATTGGTTTATGCATAAATCCTTGTGATATTAAACTTGCACTGAAAAGAGACCAGAATCTATCGTCCAAATCTTAATTACCTGAATAAAATGGCAGGATTAATTACGGAAGTTTTTTTGAGTGTTTGTTTAATTTCTTTGGATATGGCGAAAAATATAATATTAAAAATTTTGTAATTAAGAACAAGGATGAGATCACTAGAACACCCAACATTGGTAAGATAATATATTAATTAGGTGGGTTAATTATAATCTGTCATAGGATTGTGATATTATATGGTACACTCACTATAAGAAACAGAGGTTTTTCTAACCGTTTTAACGGTTGGATTCAATAAAGTAATAGTCAATTTTAGTACTAACAGTAGGTTTAAAATGGTCAAATTAAATCTAGTCGGTTTTGAGTCTGAACTGTTGGTTAACGTTGACTTCCATTGACCAATAAAAGCTTTTCAGTGCCATGTGTCATTGGACCCATATGACGAGGCAGGCCCATAATAGTGACATGTCAGTGACACGTATGCTGGACCTAGATGACGTGGCGATCCCACTTCAGTGCCATGTCACTGCCACGTGGTTGGGGCCCAGAAAACGTGGCACAGCCACATCATTTCAACCGAAGAACAAAACTGACTATTATAGTCGGTTTTAATAGTCGGGTTAAAACTTCTCGTCAGGTTTATTGGTCGGTTTAGTAACCGACTAAATTGGTCGGATTTATTCCAGAGAGTTTTTAAACCGAACACATAAAACCGACCAACATATTTATGTACATGGTCGGTTTTGCATGAATACGGTCTGTTTATCTATTATTTGCTCGATTTTCTGGGCATATGAATGGTCAAAAACGGTCGGATTTAGATTTTTAGTCGGATTAATTGGTCGGTTTTAGTCTGCAACTTTTTTTTTTTTGCTGCAGTTCTGGTTCCCCTGTACAATATTACAAATAAACAAGATTCAGCCAAAAATAACGTATATTACCAATTACAAATGCAGTACCAACAAAACAAGTACATAAAATTCAGGATATAGCATAATCCATCAAAACCAAATATATACATTAAACCGCGAGTTTTCCAAATATAGCAAACTTAATTTACATGCAATTTTTTAAAAACCTAACAACCGGCTACTCATGGTCATCATCAGGCCCTTCATTACCCTCTTCCTCTCCCCCATCCTCTTCATTATCATCGTGTCCTCCATCATCTTCTTCATTATCATGTGCCTCTCCTCCATCGTTGTCCCCCATCATTGGCACCACCTTCAGCCCTCCTTATCGCCTAAATATAAGAGTAGACGAGACTTAATATATATTTAAAACTACAGTAACATTTATAATAATAACTAAACTAAAATTTGACTTGAAAAATTCTTATATTTATTTACCTCCACATTTGCATTTTCATATTTGTTATTAATCGATTGGAGAATTTTCCAGCCAATCGAGTTACCACACCAACAATAGCCTTAGAAAATGCTTGTGACCTCATTTTCAGGTTTCTTTGCATTTCTAGAGCGGCATTGACGATATTTGTGACTTGTTCGAAGATTGGTGGAGTATGATAGGCGCCCGG